>JBAIAA010000591.1:0-594602 GCA_037893245.1 Crossaster papposus
CGCGCGATTGCAGTCCCCCGCGCGATTGCAGTACCCGCGCGATTTGCAGTCCCCCAGCGCGATTGCAGGACCCCGCGCGTTTGTAGCGTCACGTAGCAGTCCGTACGATTGCAGTCCCGTTCACCGATTGCAGTCCCCGCACCCACCCCCACCGATTGCAGTCCCCAGCCACCGAATGCATCCCCCGCCACCGAATGCATTCCCCGCCCACCGAATGCATTCCCCAGCCACCGAATGCATTCCCCCGACACACCGAATGCATTCCCCGCCACCGATGCATTCCCCGCCACCAAATGCATTCCCCGCCACCGAATGCATTCCCCGCCCCGAATGCATTCCCCGTCACCCCCACAATTGCTTCCCGCAAGATTGTATTCCCGCACGATTTGCATTCCCGGCACGATTGGTAATCACCGAAATACTAGTCACATAAATACGATAGAGGGGCGCTATATCTCGTCGATGACAGGGTGATAGACACAGGGCCTTTACGGAAACGGAGGCTAGAGGCTAGGCTTTAGGCTTGATTTTTGCGGGCGCATTTTGAAGCCTCATACCAAACGAGCGGCTAGGCTACGCGAAGTAAGCCCGGGGCTAGATTTCAGGCTGTATTCCGAAGCCCCACCAAGCCTTCGCGTAAAGCAGGCTAACGCCGGCTTGATGACGGCCTCGGTGTAAAAACTTTCAGCGAATCGCCATCTTGAAAAACACTGTGTGCGGCATGTATTTCTCTTTTGTGCTGACATTGAGGATTTGACGTCGATTGAACAACCCTTTAGCACAGGAGCTGGCAGGCAAAGCGAAATTCCCAGTGTACAATGTAAGTGACTTGCATGTTAATTTTTGCCAATATTTTGGGCCTACAAACTCGCCGTTTTTGTCGGTTGTGTTTTGATTCCGCTGGCGTACGCTATGCTGGGAACAGGGAAGTCCACTGCGTGAGTTGTACGTTAAACGTAGGAATAAGTACTACAATATAGTACAAAAAAAAGGCAATTTATGAGGAATGAAATTTGACGATGATACAAGTAAGGAAAAATCATGATTTGGATCATGCAAGTATATTACATGTACCAGCAAGCAAAACTTCGTGGAAAGAGGGTGGGCCTATGGTTTGGGGAAAATACCGACAACCGGCATGACACATAAACAACAAGATTGCAATAAACAATGCTGTGCAAAAAGGGTAAGACACTTTGAGTCACATTTCTTCAAAACCGACTATTAAAAAACTAATGGGTTCAAATCTGAAGACCAATGACTGCTTGAAGCTTCAAACGCAAAGCAATTATTAGATCAGAACTTGTAAAAATGGGAGTGAAACTACAGGTACATGTACACGTCTTGCCATCCGACTAGGACCATGATCTTTAAATAAACAGTTGTGTCAATTTTGATTAGTTTGTGTTAACTGAAACTTAACTTAAGTTTAACTTTCTCTCTTAAGAAACGTGAAATTGGACTTTGGAGTGAATACGGCCAGCACATCAGAATGTTGGTGACAGACAGGGCTATGCACCTTGGAATGACCACAAGGTATGACCTTGTAACAATTATGTAATTTTGCATCAGAATAAAGCAAATTAGATGACGGGCTCTGCCCTTTACTTTAGCGATGTGCTCACTGTATGTCAGCTCTGTACACTGCTTTTCGTGAGAAGAAACAAATTCACAAATATAAACCCACAGTACAATTGGCAGATTACCTCAGCAGTGGTAACTAATTCCAGTCATTGTGGGCATTTTTTATATTAACATATTTAAAAATAATATTACATATTTTTGTACACCCCCCCCCCCCCCCACCCCCATCTCCCCCCCCCCCCCAAAGAAACCCCCCAAAAACAATGATATTTAAATATGTACATGTATATATACTGATTTATTAGCATCATACGGACTATAGTGACGAACAAAATTTCCCCTTGTATGAGAGCATTGTGGAATGGAAAAATCTTTTGAAAATAGAGCAACTGATGATACGTTTTGTTGCATGAAAGATTGAAACTAGACTGCTAACAGACAGCCCATTGTATTCAATTTCTTTTATATTACTTTTTGTTCATTTAAACATTTCACTTGTATATTTCTTTTCAGAAATCAAGAGTCCTAAACTAGGCACCACTGAAAGTTCCTTTCTGGCTGGCAGCTGTATGAGGCTACATACATATAATGGAGACATGCTACAATGGTACCACTGTTTGTTCAAGGGAGGAAATGAACACAAGCAATGGTTATGCATCAATCCTCCAGCAACTCTGAATCTCTCCAAATCTTTGGAAATCTCAATTCAAAGATAGATCATATTTCCCTTGGGGTTTAAAAGCTCCACAATATTACTTGCCCAAAGTTGTCCCATTGCTTTATTTTTCCTAGCCTATTTTAATAGATTGAGCTTAAAATGCCAAGTTTAACAGAATATTTAATACACAAATATACTACAAGGAAATATCTTTAGGGCATTCAACATAAATGTTTACAGTTTATCCAATATAAGGGCTGACATTGCAGCACAACTCAAAGGACTGTACTGGAGATTGGGGGGGGGGGGGGGGGGGGGGGGCACATGATCACCCCAGAATTCTGTTAACTTGAATTCTACACTCTCAACAATTATACATTACAGTGTATATAAAGGGTCATTCTTTTTCTCCACCTCTGAAAAGCATCACCCCTAATGGTCCTCTTGTTTAGCAGTAAGCAACGGACTTGGAAACGACAGTCATTGCAAATACTACTTGTAATGGGTAAAATGTATATTTAAACAGTTGACAACATGCTCACTCTCTTTTATTTCTATGTGGTAATTTTGGACTCATGTTTGCACTATTGGCATACATTTGTGTTTATGTTTTTATCTTATTATTTCTTACAATGTATATGAACTCCGCTCGAATGTAAACAATATATATTTTAATTTACTGGTTTGGACTGGTGTTCTTCACATTGCTATAATTTCCTGTCCCCTTGTCATTTTAAGATGAAAATATTGTTTATTGTGAAATGTGAATGCACTACTTGCATTAAATAAAGGAATATCTTGCGTCACACTTTGGACCAATGAATAAACCATGATGACTTTGAAAATTCTAAAAATGACAACGAATGTTCTTATTTGTACAGTACATGTATGTAGAGTAAAAATTGCTCTCTTTATTGGAACGCCTTTCCTAAACTTCAGGATAAACAAAACTAATTGGGGAAGATATGCTAATAAGTTACCTCATTAATGAAGTATTTCCTTTAAAAAGAAACATTATTTCATTACCATTGTCATGCTTCAAATAACCTTTGTCCTTCACACATTAATATGTACATGTAATTGAAATTGTATTTATTTGGAATAAAACAGCATAATTAAAAAGAGAAGAAAACAAATATTGAAAATTGACATTGAAAAATGTTAATTGATCTGACTGCTGGAATTAATTATTGTTGTATTATTAATGCACAAAATCATGCACCAGTGAAACTGCAGTACTGTGTTTACTGTGAATTCTTATCCACAGGGGTTTGTTTATTTAATTGGTGCTTCAGACGTGGACCCTCGAAGTATTTCGTACTAAGGTACTGATACTCACCACCCCACCTCGAAGACACTACAATATGAAAAGGCCTACAAGGACACTAAAAAATACATTGGGACAAAATCTAGAAGCAACTCAACTCAGCAATCTACTTTCAACCCCCCCCCCCTATTGTATTTCAAACTCATGCTTCTGGTCCACAAAGCTCTCAACAACAAGGCTCCCTACTACATTTAAGGAACTACTACATGAATATTCTCCAGCAAGAAACTCTAGATGCAAGTAACCAGCATACTTCTCAAGGAACCAATTGCTAAACGACATGGGGGCCATAATTTTTCTGTTGCAGCTCCTCGACTTTGGATTCATTAGCCACTTGACTCAGATCATGCCATTGTACAACTAGGTTCAAATCGCTTATTAAGACTTACTTGATTGTCGCAAATATTCAAGGATTAATTTACTTACAGTTGTTGTCTACAGCGCCCTTGAGCACCCTGCAAGGGGTGGATATGTGCGCTTTACAGAATCTCATATTATTATTATTATTTCCCTAAAAAACCTACTAAAATTCATTGTATATTTTGAAAACCTTCGAAGAATAACTTTGTCAGACGAAATTTCATATCACCAGCGATAAAAAATTTTTTTACAGTTCGCGATGCGCGCCCGAGCCGAGTACGATAACCGAAGTCACACGCCAGCAGAAGCCTCCCGAAGCCTGACCGTACGAATCGCTTTTGGCCGCCTTTTTGTTTGCTGTGCTGAAGCCCGCGAGCCTAGCCAAGCCCAAGCCAAGCCCGAGTCTAGCCCCAATGCCTCAAGCCTCAAGCCCCGTTTGGTAAACGACCACAGACATACATATTAAACCCTAACTTTCAATCAGCGTTGTCTATGTCACTATTTTTACGTTCCGTCAATATTTGCTCGACAAAACCTGACACCATCAAGGTGTTGGCCTTTTGGACAACACATTGGAGATTTTTGAAGTGTTTCCTGGACAAAGAAAGGTGAAACAAATCGTTTTGTGGGCAGCGGCCTGTATACGTGCGCGTACACAGCGCGTTATTAGAACAGTCTAGATAACAACTTATCGTAGCGGCTGAACCAGGGGGGGGGGGGGGGGGGAGGGGGGGGCCCTTCGAGACTGTGATTGCGAAACGCTGAGGTACGTCCATTCTCAAAATAGGGGGGAACAATTTTCCCACAGCGAACAATTAAGAGTATATGGCATCCAATCATAACATCTTGTCTTTTTGTAGTTGTAAAGGTTGTTATTCACCATTATATGTTTATCATCCAATGAACAAACAATTGTATGAAATGAAAAAAGCAGTACGAAAAAAATTATGCGTTGAACGTACCGTTGATGCGCGTGAGATTGTGCACAAATACTCAAACGACGTAACAAATACCTCCCCTAAAAAGGGCAACTAATAATCGATAAATTGTGAACAACGTGCTTCGAACCCACTCATTTCTTTTACCATGGATACGTTTAAAAAAGGCATGTAGCAGTGATCTACTGTAATTTTTAAAAAAAATCGGCTGTGAACCCCTTGCGTTTTATCGTGTTGTTTTCAAACGAAAATGGCAGAAAATGACATCGCCCCCAAAACAATTCGTGTAGATCGTTGCCTGTGTACCTGGCTTGCGTGACGTTGTTTAAATCACTGATTCGGGAGCCGGAGCACGGTGCAAATTTGTAGCTGTTATCAATGGTGCGCTTCGAGGTAAGCGATATATACGTATTTACTGTAATACGTTTTATAGTAACACGTATTTACTGTGTGAGATGTGTGGGGGCTCATGAGCGTGGAAGAAGGGATGAGATACATTTTCAACGTTGTGGCGCACTTTGTTGTAGACTTCACATTTTCATTACGACTACCAGCAATACATACATTTAAATTACAATTAGAATATTTTCTGCCTAGTACCAATAGCATGCATTTGTTTTGGTGGGCATTTAAAGCTAGCTTGTTTCTTCCCTCGCACCAGTGGTGAAAACTAGTAAGGAGCTGTATTAAGCTACTTTCTATTATATTAATGTGGAGGAGCTACACGTAATTGTGGAGTCATCTGCATACATAAATAAGTTGCTGTTTGGGGCAATACAAAATGGAAGGTCACTAGTATAAACAATTGATAAAAGTGGACCTAGTATCGAACACTGTGGAACACCAGTGTTACGGACAGACCTTGAATATGGTTTGCCGCTATATCACAGACAGGAACTACGTTCACTAGGTACGCTTAAACCAATTTATTACAGAAGATGACATGTCATCCTTTCTAGTTTCTTTAGTAAGATTTCATGTTCAACACAATCAAATGCTTTACATGAGGTCTATAAACACACTCCTGTAACTTGTCCATTCTCCATGGCCGCAAAACACTGTTTGTTAAGTCATGTAGGGTGCTTTCAGTTGTGTGCAGGGGTCTAAATCTCGACTGGCAACTAGGAATCAGATTGTTTTCATCAAGATATCTATATACCGATGAGTGCACCCATCTCTTCTAAAATCTTAGATGATAATGGGCAGTATAGAAATTAGGACGATAGTTACTCTGTACTACATATTATCTCCTCCTTGTGATTGGTGTACTAAAGCAGTTTCCAATCTTTAGGGTATCGCTCACATTTATAGACAGGGTAACAATATGAGTTAAAGATTTAATGAATATAGGTGAAGCAATTTTATCATTTAAACACTAATTCCATACCGGACCTGTTGCTTTCCCAACCGACATGGATGATATTTGCTTTCGAACAAAACTCTTCTGTATTGTAAGGTCTACGCAATCTTCATCAACAGAATCAAATATAGAGGCAGTCAGTATTGTCCATCTATTTCAAGTTCACGCAAGGGTATATTCCAGCTAGTACGCTTACCGATTGTTTGAAAAGTGTTCATTTATGTATCAGCAATGTCGGCGATATTGTCTATTATTCCCCATTTGTTTAGGGAGTAATCGAATTTGGTACAGTTTGTTAGTGGCTTAGGGGGAGTACCTCCCTTCAGAGTTTTCCACAGGCATAGTCGAGATTGCTTTTATTTTCTTCTATGGGCGGATTGTGTAGTAATTACTCTTATTAATGCGGATTTTTTTATGTACATTGTTCCGCAGGTTTTAGTATGAATCCAATGGAATTTGTAAGCTGTGTGCTTAGCAATATTTGTGTACACGATCGCGCTGCCTGCAAAAGTTTAAGAATTTCGTAATCCCCTATCGGATCACGGTACTTGAGCACCCCGAATGCGTTAGGTTTTGACAGGGCGCATGGAGGTTAATAATACTCATAAATATGGAGTACCATATAGACCCATGCATTATCCACATCATAACAACCAAAAACATCTTGCCATGGGTGCATTACGGAGATCGTCCCGTAAATGCATCACTGTCTATATTTTTTAGACATCGAATATTATTGAAACGACCTTTCATTTTTGGTGTTTTCCAACTGTGTAGCCCATAAACAAGATAATGATCATGATTAGGACTGGTAAAACACAACAGTCCCCTTATGAGCTCTGGGTGGGAACTAAAAATGAGATCGTTGGTAGTTTTAGTAGATTCAGTGGACACGTGTTGGGTCATGTATGTAGTGCTGCCATTTGGAACAAACTAAAGCAAGAAATAATTGGATTTGATTGCATACTATCGTATTCTCTGAAACATCACAATTATAGTCCCCAGTTGTAAAAATTTCTTACAATTCACACGAGGGCCTTATTAGGATATCACTCAGTTTTCCCATAAATTCGACAGAGCTTGAAGGAGGCCTATAAATTAGAACGATAAGCACAGGCTGTCCTTTGTTTGCACTTAATTTCAACCCATATACACTCGACATCATATATTTCGAGATCTTCACGACGAAGAGAACATTAGGGTATCTCGAATTTAAATTGCAACACGCTCACCATGTCGGTTCCCTGTCTTTTCTGACAATAGAATAATTTGGGTAGAGTTATTTCGTCATCAGAGATTGAGGCAGTCGCAAAAAGTTTCGTTTAGGACAGATGTGTCGAATGGATTTTTTAGACATTACAATCTTAAAATGGTCAAATTTGTTTATGAGGCCTTCTTACATTAAGATGGGCGAATGAGAAACCCTCTGAACTTTGATTGCAGATAATACCATCTTGTTTATGTCTATTTTAGAACTTGCCTTGTGGGTTGATGCAGCTCCCTGACCATTTTCAGATGTTGGTTCCACTCCTGGCCTCAGATAATGTGTCGGGGGTGCTCTGGTCCTGGGATACTGGCTGCCGACGTTTGATTGAGGTTGATTTGGTGCGGTTTCTGATGGGGATGCGGGTAATACTGGTTGGCCATTAGAAAACCCGTCGGAACAATCAGCGGTCGCTGTAGTCGCTTCGTCCAGGACATCAGAGTACAAACTCTGACCAGAAAGGGTTTTCTGATGTGGCAAGCGACTATCAAATGGTCTTTGGTGGTCCCTTTTGATGTGTTGGATAATGTTCGTTGGCAAGAGGCGAGCACTTCCTGAGCTGAGTCGAGGTGCACACCGTCCGACACAAGGTGGTTTGAGTTTATGTTTACCGTTGTCAATGAAGCCCCAGTTATTTTCGCTTTGCTATGGATTGAGCAGATTATTAGAATCATCTACTTCTTGCACTGTGGCCACGTTTGGTTTTTACGGTGTATGATCGATGATATTGTCACTGATCTTGGTTGTAGTGACTCGCCGGGGGAGGTGATCTGAGCGGCAATAGTCTCCGGTTGTCCGGATGTGTTGTTGTCCCAACATGAGAATTACCCGAGATACGTCGTGCATGGTCGACAGCTGTTAAGGGCGTGGGGAGCAAGATCTTGGATTTTTGCTCCACGCATGGTGTGCATGGCACATCACATTCTTTTGCCTGCTCAATCTCCTGGGCTGCAGCCGTTTATCATCGAGTCACCGATTAGAAGCACATCTGCACAGTGGTGTCGTTGGTATGAGGATGCTTGATTGTTTTACTTTAGGTGGGGCCGGTTTGTCCATTGCAGTGTCAAGCTTCTGTGCTTTTTCCGGTATTGATTCAGCTGCTCGTCAAATTCCTAAGGACATTTTAGTTTTTGAGGGGATGGGCAAATTGGTTTGGGGTTGGGGAGGAATCCCTGCTCCACGGTGTCGGCTGGCCGTTTAGCTGGCAAGGGAACTTCGAAGTACGTGTCGATTCACCAACTCGGCCTCGTTCCGGGAATCACCGGTGCTGGAAGTCGGTGATGACGGATTCCTCTGTCGCCAATGCAGCGAAGCGGTGGCTTGTCGGTACCAGATACCGCTTGGGCCGACATCCAATGTACAGTGGCTCGCTGGACTGAAGATCCGCTGTACGGTGGGCTCGCTGGACTGGCTAGACGTGTGGGCGTCCATGGTGTGGTCCAGGCTCAGAGCACTCGGGCGGGCGTCCCGAATCATCATGGGCTTCACGAGAAGAAGGACTCATCAAGCTTATCAATGGTAGAATGGAGAGCGTCACATTCCTTCTTCAGGTGGTCTCTTGTTTCCCTTTGGGAACAAGAGTTCGAGAAATCTGGCCAGATAGTGTTGCAATTGGTCTGAAAAATTTCTGATCAAGTAATTTTATGTCATTTTTGGACCTGTATGATGGCTTGATAAATGACCTGTGGGGTGGGTTCGGGACTTGAATCGGGGGATTGTGACACCTGTTTAGTCCCGATCTGTAGTATGCCTTGTTGCTTGTAATTTACCATGACAAGCTGAACTAAGACAAGACATGTGAAAAAGGGTTCCGATGACCAAAAATATACAGACATAGGTCCTTGATGTCATCGGATGCTGTTTTGATTTGATCTACACGTGGATTTAAGTGAAAAAACGGTACTTAGCTTTTTTTGACGGAGTCGACCGTTTCGTCGCCATTCTTGGACGTCTTCACGGTACTTCTCCATCGCAGCTTCAAAAATCACAATCCTCGCCTTGTAACAATTCATCAATGGTAAAATCACTACTTAGCACTGACCGCAATGGCATAGGCGGCGACACTTGGAATTTAGACACGATATCCTGTATCTTACTTAGTGTCGAGTTTTGATAGGAATAACTCCGAGAGCTGACTACAAAACACGTCCTTGTCCGTTGGCTGCCATGATGATGATGCCCACCTCTCTCTTGTACACATGCATGAAATGTCTTCTGTGGCAGACAAGGCGGCCGGGCCCCAGCAGATATGTTACATCAACCCGGCTGGGATAGCATGACAGCAAAGCTTTGTGGAGAGCTCAGGGACCTTATCCTCGAAGCATCCGCTATTACCGGGTCCGTAACAGCTTTGCGGATGGCCTAAACGGATACGTTATGAATTGCGCTACGCGTATTCACGAAAGGTTCCGTTAGGTATCGGTAAAATTGCGGAGCTCGCGCTAATAGAGGGGGTGTAGTTCAACGAGCTTGTACGGGTTGAATGAAGCACCTGCGTGATTATGTACAATATTCATAAGAGCGTAAAATAGAAATGTAGTCGAATTGTTATGAATCCAAAATACATATGATAGCTGATTGCGGCCTACCTTTTCAAAATTCTTGTGCGAAAAAAAGATAAATTTCCACAGTGCACTGGTTATTTTCTCAAACTAAGGAACGATTTCGTGAATTCATTCTCTGTTGAAAGGCATCATACCAATCTATTCTTTTTTTGTGTGAATTTTTGTGAAATTAAAGAAGTTGACTTAAATCACCAAAACTTAATCTGATGATAAACAGGCTATTTTACGGGAAGGGCGGTATAATGAACAACAAATTATTAGCAAAACCACATCAATTGATTTCTTTGCCAACGCGGAGCAATTCATATTTTTACTAGTACTGTATATACCAAGGCCTATTGTCAAAGGCAGTTTTTTCGAGGTGGCGTACATCTTACAACTGTCGGAAACAGTCTTCGATTAACACAATCCGGCATCCAAACGGAATTTACAGTTATCACAAACACATTTTCGTGCAATAGTTAATACCATGTGCTTTATTTGTTACGTATTACTTTTCACTGACGTCGACCACATTATTTTGTATGTGCGTTACAGAGGTGGTTGTCAGTGAATTCCAAAGTACTTGAAAATCTGTCACTTGACAATGCTACTTTCTGGATGACAGCACCCATTTCACAAGTTTAGAGGTTGCATCCAGAAAGATGCGATGGCTCCTGGATGGCAGAGTTCACATACAACTTATAGGCCTTCTTCTGACACCGTACAACACCCTACCTTCGCTATAGCAGGAACTGCCAGCTCATTTTCCATCTGCCATATTTGAATAAAAAGTCCTTCGATGTTTCTGTCGGGTTCTTTGGTGATGAATATTGTGTCCGACGTTCTTGCATCATCATCATCAGGTTGTGGTTCTGGTGTTAAGCAGCCATGATCAAAGGGGGTACGCAGATCGCCTAGAAGGTGGACAATCGTTTGCAAGGACAAGTCCATAACGGAGGCTTAACGGATCCATTAGAAGCTGCGGATGCTTTGTGAATAAGGTCCTAGGTCATCGGTGGTACGGGCGCACTAGTACTGGGGGCCATCCACTACAGCTGAGCTCATCTCCAGACGCCTCGACTCTGTCCTGCTCTGGCCCTAGATGTGCGATGCCGAGAGAGTTAGGTTGGACTCTGATGCGCTGGAAGACAATTTATGGGCCAAAAACCAAGTGGCTCATACTCCCGTCTTTGGTTCTGATGAAACCGCACTCAATAACAGATAAGAACCATATTATGGGACCGTTAGGCTTCCACTTTGAAAATCTGCTGAACAGAGTCTCAACCTCAAGCACCAAGGCGATAGAACAAACTGCCACAAAGTTCTGTCAATGTAGCCCTAGCTGAAAGTAGCCCTAGCTGATGTACATATCCATGGGCAAAGCATCTAGGTTCCGACTCGATTCCAGCCGAAATATACAAAGCAGGAGATGCTAAGTCTGTGAAGCGCCTCACAGAGCATCTCAGCTAATGTGGATCAAGGTAGTGCTCCCCCAAGAATTCAGAGATGCTCTATTGTCCACATTTACAAGAAGAAAGGCAACGCTCATGTGTGATAACCACCGAGGAATCTTCCTGCTGGTCCATTGCCGGTAAGATTCTCGCAAGTATCATGCTTAATCGATTCACAACACACTTGCCAACAATTTCTACCCGACAGCCAGTGTACACTCTAAAGACAAGTCCCTGACACTGATGTCCCTCAAGCGAGCGGAATTGCCCAGTGTAAGGTGCTTTGATCATAAGGAGCCAGCTTCGCTGGGTCAGTTCATGTAGGCCTACTACGAATGCCTGATGGTTCGAATTCCCAAGAAGATACTCTATGGTAATCTAACATCAGCAAAAGATCTGCTGGTGGACAATCAAATGATACAAGGATTGTCTAAAGAGCAGGCCCATAAAGCAATGCAACATCAATGTGGACTAGCTGGGAAGAACATGCCCAGGATCGGGACGGAATGGCGAAGATCTTCCCAAGAAGGTGCATCAAGCTTCGAAGCCCGTCGCATCAGGGAGGCTGAGCTGAAACGACAGCAACGGAAATCTCGTCAGCCAGTTGGATCCTAGCTACGTGGCCCCCCCCCCCCCCCCCCCCCCCCCCCCCCCCCCCCCCCCCACCCCCCCCCCCCCCCCCCCCCCCCCCCCCCCACACCCCGCCGACGATCTAGTGTGTCAGTGTTCCGATCGCAAACTTCCTGGCTAGAATTGAACTTATTAGCCATCACTTACACACAACACCAACCAACACCAAAAGGACGAACGATATATATATATCTATACATATAAACCCTATAGACCGCCAGTCGTGTGCACAAAACCGTGATTTTGCAAAGTATGGGCAAAACGACGCGTAGGCTGCACGGCATGGCGCGTGTAGCTAAACAAGTAGCTACGCGCGTATAATTACCGCGCCTATGGTGCAACGCACTTTGCCACGCGCGTTCATATAATTGTGTACACTATCTTTCGTTCGACGGGCAACGCACCGCGCGCTTTTTTACGTTCTGTACGCATACGGGCAACGCGCTTAACAACAAAAATGGGCCTAAAAGTCTTTATTTAAAAGAATCAAGATTGACACTGGATATGCCTAATCTACATGGTATATGGTATAACCCTATGTAGTTTTCTTTCAAATCGATAAATACCTTTTATATAATTATTTTACTGGAACTCTTCTGGTGTGTACAAATTCCCTATTCGAGGGCTAAATTTGCCCATAGTTGGTATTTTACTCGGGCGCCGCGAAATCACGAAAATCATCATGTAGTTTTGAATAGGACCTGGCAGTCTATGTGTTTATATGTCTGTTGCATAGATCATAGACATCTAAATAATACATGTAGCCTAGACATGACATTTACTACCCTTTATCGTTGTCGTCCCTGTTTCTGAAAATAGGTTGCGTCACAGAACCTACGGCCGGGATTATAATTTACGCGATTGGCGCGAAACGTCTTTAGTTTCGAATCACACTAACCAAACTAGACGCGCCGTTTTAAACACATTTGAAACCATTTAAAATGGCATGCATAAACATTACAAATTAGGCTTAAAGAAAAAGAAAGATGCATTTAAGCCAATGCAGACGTAGAGGCCCCTTTTTGGGAAAAGCCGATATTTATTTGAAAATGTGCTGCAAGCATCCTAAAAATAGAGCGCTGTGTACAGTGCGCCATGATCTACTTTTGTCGATGGCGGCTAAACCTGGCCTTCAATACAGGGTGCCGCCTCCCCAAAAAAAAAACCCCAAAAAAAACCAAACAAACAAACAAACAAACCGACAAACATACTTCCACTACCCCGAGGCCAAAACTGCCTATACCAATGGATGGTAATTTTTGTTCTAGAAAAACAGTGAAGTGAAGTCAGTGGTTCTTTCGTATCGAAAAATAAACAAAATCATGTCATGTATAATTCCGCAGGCGCGGTTTAATTATGTCTTGTTGCGAAAGTACCCCTGACTGTGTCTTGAGCGCATGTTTCGTAAACTGCACGCCCTGAATGTAATGCACGCGCGTGTTCCTGAACCGCACCCCGTTCACGTACGATTCTTTTTTCAAATCTGCGCCTTACTTGTACCATATGGATTTTGGAAGCTTCGTGTTTTTTTGGCCCAAATATGTATCTAACGTTATAGATATGGACGTCACAGAGCTACGTACATTGTACATTTAATTTAAATCCTTGCTAAATAACGCGGCGACTCAAAATATCATGTTTGAAAGAATTGATTCTACAAAATATCAATTAACAAAATGTTAAACATGGCGTCGCGCGTTATTAAACGTATCGACTGCAGGCCCTATTTAAATGTGCTAATATGTGACACATTTAAATTCCCAGGGGTTAAGATCGAGCAAGGCATGATGAGAAAACATGGCGCAGCAAGATCGTAGCCGTGGTAACGATGATGAGAAAACATGGCGCAGCAAGATCGTAGCCGTGGTAACGAGGTTGAGGACAGAGGTTTACCAGTACAGTCTGTGTCGCCAGGGGCGTCAATCCCATTTCAAATGTGGGGGGGGACATTACTGAAGTCAAGAATTATTAGAGGGGTTTAGCATGCACATTATACAAACGTCAACCCGAGTGCACATGTTGGCACAGCCAGCATATCATGCGGCCGGCATAATTATGACAAGCCCAGACGGCGAGCGTCTTCCAGCGAAGACCTAAAGGGGCACTCTTGGAATCCCCAAAAATCTCATGTTTTGGATGTTTACTTATCCTATTTCAAATGTCTGGTTGAAAGGAAACCAACCTCATGTTTTACCGTTCTCGAGAAAACCCTGTGGTTTACATCGGACACGATATAAGAGAGAACTTGAAGGGAGAACCACGTGTTTCTGGCCTGGGGGCGCCATACCCATACCCATACCCGTACCCGGGGGCGCAGTGGTCCCCTGACTTCAATGCTGCGTTCCAATCGCATCGTGTTTATCGTGTTCACGAGTTCACGAGTCGTATAATGGCGTTCTAATCGCCTGGTAACTCGTGTTCACCCGGGCCCAATTTCACGGCGCTGCTAAGCACACGATTTTCTGCTAACCGAGCCTCCGTCTATTTCATGGAGACCGTAAGCAGTAAGCACAGCAAAAGGCACGCTTAACCAAGCGGGAAAATTTGCTTAAATCAGTGACGTAACAATAGAAATCTCCATGCGCGCGCAAACGTTAGCACAAAAAAGCCGTGAAATAGCACTTAAGGTTAGCAAATTTTTCTGCTAAAGTTAGCACAACTTTTCCGCTAACTGTTAAGCAGCGCCGTGAAATTGGGCCCAGTGGTGAACTCGAGGTGGATTTTTTTCTCCATGTTCACGACTTCATAAACGAATGAAATACTCGTACGAGTTCTTGAGCGATAAAGAATGTCCTTGCCGTACGACTAACTCGACTGTGCGCGTGCGTCTTGGTGAGTAGCGTTTGGAATGCAACCAGGGGCCAATTTCACGGAGCTACTAAGCACAAAAATTTGCTTAGCAGAAAAAAGTCTTGCTCATTAAAAAATAAGTTATCAGCAAAAATTCGACGTGTTTTTCATGCTAAGCAAAAAAACAGCTGATTATCAATCAAAAACAATAAAGATCACGTGAAAATTTGGTCTGTAACCTTGTTTTTACCAAGGACAAATTTTCATGCTAAGCAAATTTTTGTGCTTAGCAGCTCCGTGAAATTGGCCCCAGGGCCCAATTTCTTAGCTCTGCAACAACAGAATTCTGCGCTTACGGTCACCATTTTCCGCTAACCGCGCTAGCAGAAAAAATTTGCGCTAACCCTGTAAGCACAGAATCCTTAGCTACGGGATGTACGCATGCTCAGAAAACAAAATTCCTCGCTAACGCGTGAAATACTTTTACCATAAGCACCGAATTTTCTGCTATAGTAAGCAGGGATTTTTCGCTAACGGTAAGCAGAGCCAAGAAATTGGGCCCCGATCGTGAACGTGGAGAAATTCACGGTGAACACGATAAAAACGACGCGATTGGAACGCAGCGTTATACTGCGATTTGATTGATTGTCAGCTTTGCGAAGGTTCGCTGGAGTTGAACACGATCAAGCACAGCCAATGGCACACGGCACTTCACTGAACTTTTGTACACACAAAACTTTCTCAAACTAGGCTACAACTTTACCAAAAACACAGATTTTAACCACAGCCGAAGTCCACACACAACCTACATGTTCTACAGTATGAATATGGCTGCAAAACATAATTTACTGAATTATCCATTTCAGGGGCTATGTTACAGCAACAGATAAGATAAATTTAGGGAAAAGTGAGATTACGTCTGGACGAGCCTGGATAACGCCTGTTTTCAGGCGAACAGTATGTTCACGTAATGTACATGCACACGTACGAACTACACGTGAAGATCGAGTTCGCGCGCACACATACGCCTGCATAGGGCGGCCAAACCCGCAGTAGTAGCGCGTTAATTTGTCCGGTTCTGTTCCGCAGCCGTTGTTGGACTTGGATGGACTCCGTTTAAATCCGTCATCACGCCGCCGCTCCGCTATTCTTGACAGTTTCCGCTACATTGCCCTATTATGAGATACGCGAGTTCAAAAACATGGGGGGGACATTTGATATTGTGTCCCCCACCCTTCAAAATATGGGGGGGGGGGGGGGGGGGGGGGGGGGGCGTGTCCCCCTGTCCCCCCCAGGATTGACGCCCATGCTCGGTAGCACTGACCTCTATACATGGACAGATCATCTATTGTTTCATTTTGAAGTCGGCATGCAGAGAAGTGCAACATGGCGGACCACGAAGTCACTCTGTGAGCCAATGAAATGTCCAGGTGTAGAGTTCAGTTGGTTGGTAAATCCACTGACCTCTACAACTGGACATTTCATTGGCTCACAGCAGTGACGCCATGTTGCACTTCCAGTTCGCGCCGACTTCAAGTGTTAGCACAGCAGAATATGGACAATGATCCGTCCAGGTGTTGAGGTCAGTGCTCGGTAGCTTGTTATGTGTCTTAATGGAGTAGCTGAGCTTTTGCTAGAAGCATATGGTAAGGTCGCAAATATTAACGTCAGGCAAGACAAGCTAACTTAGAATCCTTAAAAAATACACTGGTATACTGGGCCCAATATATGGCGTTACCATCTCTATAACCAACAACCCTGAAAGAACAATTCATATAAAACTAAAATAAATTATGATTCCAGACAAATACAGATTATCGTTCGTCTATCTGTTTAGTTTGTTACCATATTATTGTCTATAAACTTATCGTATCCCCTCGTGCCGGGTTTGGCAGTGATTGGATCTTTATAACTGGTCGTCCAGCTCGTTAAAAGGCACCTTCCGAACGGTTTAAACCCCTTTCTCCACGGGGATCGTATGATCGTCTAGCGTATCGTGAGGTACGTTTAGGGACTGCTATGAACTTGAGGTTTGTGGCATTATAGACGACTAGCTCTGTGTTTGACAAATAAAGAGCGCCCTTTATCGTTAGTTAGTGTCTATATTTCGGTGATTACAATCTTGCGGGGAATGCAATCGTGCGGGTGAATGCAATCGTACGTGCGGGGATTGCAATCGCCGATTGCGCGGGGAATGCAATCGTGCGGGGGGCGGGGGGGGGGGGGGGGAATGCAATCGTGCGGAAAATACAATCGTGCGGGGATTGCATTACATTAGGGTGGGTTTTCACGGGGCACGCAAACGATTTGCGAAGGACGCGAATGCCGAAAACAATTGCAAAGTCCAACATTCGGAGAAGTTTTTCTCCGATTGTGTCGCGACAATGCAGTTTGTGCGTAGTTCTCACAACGTATGTGCGAATGTCGTGTCTAACGTTCGCATGTGTCGCATGTGTCGCGACACATGCGACACATGCGAACTTTTCGCGCATATTTCGCAAATAATGAACGTCGTGCTACATTCATGCGACATTCGTACATATGTCGCGCGATTATCTTGCAAAAGGCTCGCGTTTGATTCTTTGACGAAGTTACCTGTTCTCAAGAAGTACGCGAACAGTTCGTGAATAGCTCGAGAAATGATCGGACGAACTTCGCTGCTTTCGCGAGACATGCGCGAGACATTCTCCAAACTTTCGGAATCTGTTTGGGGTTTCACGAAAATTGTGAGAAACATCAGTAGGTCGTGTGCATATGACGAAGATTTTAAGACACTTTCGAGGGCAAATAACAAGCAAATCACGACCCGGGATGCTGCAAACGTTCGCAAGAAATCTCAAACTATTTTGAAAGTCCCGCCCAACTAAAAACGACTTCCGCAAACAATTGACGGCACTTCCGAACCCCCGCGCATGTTTGGCGAACTTTGGAGCCTAAAATACGAATGTTGGACTTTGCCATTTTTCGGCATTTGCATCCTTCGCAAATCGTTCGCTTGCCCCGTGAAAACCCACCCTAAAAAGGTCGAATTGTTTAATTGTCAAATTAGACTTAAAGGGATCGTATATGTTTGGTAATTGGAACCCATTGTTTGTTTTACCGTAATCCTATATAGTTATAGATATATACACAAAACTAACCTTTAAACCTTTAAAATTTCATTTCAAAAGGTGGTAGCGATTTTGAGATATTGCCGAAAATCTGGAGCGGTTATGTCCACGCAGGAAGAATAACCTGCATTGGAATATTATGAGAAACGTCACTGCAGTAACGCTTCTGAGATTCAATTTTTTTGGGATAAAAAGAGATATCTTTTTCCATAACCGCAGTACTTCGAAGTGAAAAGTTTCTAAAACTGCATTATTCTATCCAAAGCTGCTGTACTTCTTACCAAGTAAGTTTTTATTGCCATTAATTTTTGGAGTAATTACCAAACGTATACGATCCCTTTAATATCCGAAGAACAAAATTAGAGGTTATTTTGAGGCACTGCTACCAAGCCGTTCAACGGCTATAACTACACACGTTGGCCATCCACGTTTTGAGTTCATTTACGGGGACAAATCAGAATTGTGCGAGTGGCGTCTTTTTTTGCTTTCCAGTGCAAATACTATAGTACGCGTGCGCGGAAGAATGGAATCGAAATTGCACCGGCGAGCGAAAACCAACGGTGCCCGAGTCATAACTGATGAGCCTCGCGGTATCAACATTGTTAGTTCTGCTCATTTAGCTCTGCCGACGAACGTGTCGTTTGGACGGCGGTAGATATTTGCTGTGGCTTCTGACCCCACCAACTCCGCCGAAAACCAGACTGCGGGTTAGTGATCACCATGGTAAGTTAATATCATAAGTGAAATGCGTGCAATGAAACATTCGAAATATATAAACAGTTATTTTCAGAATCTGAAAACCTGAATAAATTACTCTGATGCATGTATTAGACTAATGTATTTAACACATTTAAGCTTAAAGGTTGGATACACTATTTGCAGATATCGAACATTCTTACTACCGAATTAATTATTACAAAATATTTTACTTATTTGAAAGTAAATAATGATTGTAGGCACCCAGCAAAATTATTGTGCTTGATATCCTGTAATTGTTCCGAAAATGTTAATTTTATTTTTAAAAATAATCACAATCGCCAGACGGCGATCGCGAAAAATATAAGAGAAAAAATAAGAACCACTGCCCGACGCCGGGTTGAAAACAAAAGCCGTTTGTCTTGCTTTGCTTAGCATCCATGATTGTAAAATTTCGGACAGGTCAGTTAAACAATATTTACTATAGAGTACAACCCCTCTAAATTCACCCATTTATGATAGTTCAACAATTACCAATTGTGTATCCTACCTTTAAATTGATTGGTTGATTGATTGGTTGCTATAACTACTAATTGGATTTCTGAATGATGCCTTTCGGCAACCGCTGATATAGGCGAATTTGACCTGTAAAACAAATATACTCGACCTGGTGTTTAAAAAGGGTGACCAAACGTTAAAATTGAATTATAAATGGCAAAATTTGTTTAGTAAAAGCGTGCTCGTGGAATACTTTTCTCGGGCGAAAATAAATGTGAAAGTTGAATTTGAATGAACAATTTTGTCGTGGTAGACCCATAAAATATTTGTCGTGGCCAGATCTTGCAACATGTCCGAAATCTATTTCGAGTGGTCACAAGGGCTACGACACATTAAAGATGGTGTGGCGATGGGGACGCGTCCGAAAATAAATAAATGCTGTGGTTATGTCGTGGGTGTGTCGCAAGACAGTCGTGCGGCAGTCGTGGGACCATCGTGAGATGTCGGGTATTGTCGGGATGGGAAAGGGGGGGGGGGGGGGGGGCTGTTTTTAACGTGATCAGGTCGTAGTTCACTCGTAGGATGCGCTCGATCACGCGTCTGTCTCCCGACTATCTAATCAGGCCTGGTTTGTTGCCTGCCATTTGCTCTCAAGATTTTTCAGTGGAAACAGTTCTGCCCGAATTTAATCCAAGTTTGTATCCAGGATGTCTTCCAAGAAGAAAACCAGCAAGAGAAAGGTGGTAACAGTGGCTGATGTGTACGACAGTTGTAATACTGTCGTAGGACAGACTCACGACATCCACAAGACATAATTACCACAACAAATCGTCGAACAAAAAGGTGCATGTCCAATTTTGCCCCACGACGGCAAGTCGATGCCACGATGCTCAACATTTTATAGGACTGTCTTGCGACGACCCCCGATGACCTACGATTTGCCCAAATTTCATGTCGTGTCGTGGCACAAATGCTTCATAGGGTTCATTGTGACCTGGGCCAATTTCATAGAGCTGTTAAGCACAACAATTTGCTTAGCACCAAAAAGTCTTGCTCATAAATAACGGGTTGCCAGCCAAAACTCCATGTGCACTTCATGCTAAGCAAAAACCAACCAATATAAGTCAAAAACAATATATGTTGCCTACAAATTTGGTTTGTAACCCTGTTTTTGACAAGGACGAATTTTCATGCTAAGCAAATTTTTCTGTTTAACAGCTCTATGAAATTGGCCCCAGGCCCTAAAATGCGAGAATTGAATTTGAAAGATTCTTTTAAATAGCCGGGGAAATCGTTGTCGTATGCAAAATAGTCTTCAGTCAAGCATTACGATAGCTCATTCTGTCACATAGTCACTATTACTGACTCCATCGGACAAATATAAATTAGGAAACCTGCCACACTCCCATGAAATAAATGAAAAATAGCTAGACAGTTCTCACTATTCCACGTACAATATACAAACTTATTTATTAACACCGATCCATCCCTAAACAAACCGAAATCAAATAGATTTTACAAAATACAAAATTCACAAGTTTCTTGACTTGTATAAATTCAGGTACAGCTTTCCTCCAACTGCAATCAAAATTCAGGAATTCCTCCAACCTCCAATAAATTCACAATATCCAAAATCTGGTATCAATACTTCCAATAATCTCAAAACTTTCAAAATTTCACTTGCAATTATAACACACTCCAATTATATTAATTTCAATACCCGACGAAACTTTAGAGTACAACGACCGACTCTTAACTTTTAATATATACTTAATCTTTTCTTTCCTTTTTTGTTTCTTCAGAATTTTACAACCCACACACTTTACTATAATACAAAATAGCAATGGGTTAATGTTCCGAGATGGCCACGCGGTTTATAGATATAAAAGATGCTGGCTAGGTGTTCCCGGTCACGTCTACAGATGTAGTGTCGGCCCCCGATTCCCGTCCAAACAGATACCGGTGGTATGTCACTTGTAACAGGTACGGTAGTGGAAGTACAGGTAGACCTCGGGTAGACGTCGGCACCCAACAGAGAGGCTATTAAAAGTAGCCAACTTCAAATCCCGGACTTTTGTGCCATCTAGAGAATTAATATACTAAATCCAATTCACTCCAAACCTTAAATGTTCAGTACTAAAAACCCCAATTATGTTATCCCCATGTCTTCACAAAGACAATTACAATCATATTAAATGAATCAACATGAAATTGTTGACATATAAACCAAAATTATCAACTTATGGTTAGGAGTATCTTCACTCGAATAAATCAAAGGGTACTGCTTGTCATGAAAGGCTGTCAATAACAGCAAATTGTTTTCTAGCTATCACACGCATGAACAAGCCAAGTTTGTCCTGCAAATGTCGACCCTTCTACCATCGAGCTCTGATCTGATCTGATCTCTCTCTAACTCACTAGGCCGCACCCCAAGAATTGCTGACCAAATACTTCAGGCTCACTAACCATGGCACAATACACATACCAACAACACCCATACAATCAGCATTCAACCATACATCACATATATGTCCATAAGGCTTATTCACTCAGCTGCGAAAGGAGTAGCGTGTGAGAGCAAGGGATTATTAAATATTCATGAGTTAAAGCTTCTAGCCAATCGGGACATCATGAAAAATAAGTACACGCAGAGGCCAACTTAAAGGGGCAACTTTATAAACTTACTTCTACAATATAAAAATATGAATCAATTGTGACACATTCGACCGTGCAAAGCGCACGTGGAGATTGGAGATTGTGGGTTGGAAACCTCGACGTTACTGTTTTCGTTACTGCATCGCAGCCCTGCGACGCGTCGTATCTCTACGACGCGTCGGAGCTGCGACGCGTCGTAAAATCCATTTCACGAAACATATCGTACGTGCGACGCGTCGTAGGTGTATCTATAGCACAAAACAGTGACTGTTGTATGTACCTATTCAACGCACAGTAAATAGCCGTCTGGTATTCAGCAAAGAATCGTCAAATCTCTTCTCGGAAAGCTTCAAAAATGTAAATCAAAATGGCAGACGTCTGATGCATTTTTAACGAAAAACAAGCTTGCTGTGGACCTCTAGCAAATTTGAAATTTCAAGTGCACTATTCAAAGTTTATTCATATGACTACGATGTATGTTTTATTTACAACTTCCCACACATTGTCCGAGTATTCTAGTCTCGTTTATTTCATTTCTTTGGCATAAAACTGGTTATTGAAAGACGCATCTTATTTTATGATTCTTATAATCACTTATGACGCACATTCAAAACCGAATTTCAATGCTTTTCTGTCGAACTTGATAAAGAAAACCTATATTTATTTCCCAGAAAAAGTAAATAAGTTTACCAGAAATGTTAATAATTTGTTTTTTTCTCTCTCTGTGTTTCACTTTATTTATTGATAGTATGGCCTCATACAGATCTGCCTGAAGGACTTGGTTCTCGAGAGATTCGGAGAAGCTACGTGGGATACCATACGGTAATAAAGCCTTCCTCAACTAATCCTCGCAATTTATGTATGGCCTACATGGAGATTTCAGGCGAAATAGCAGCTAAACCCAACAACATAAAGTATTTGATCATCGTATTTGAGGCACTCGAGATTTCACTTGATATCGTTATCTCATTTTTTCTTCTTCATCGAAGTGGCTTTTTAGCGGCCGATGCGCCTGAAGTGCACTTTAATTTCAAGGCCGCGCTCCAGATTTAGCATTATTACAAATAAATAAAAAATGTATCGTCATTACTCGCAGCTAGAGTGCTGAATAATTGAAAAGGCGCGGTTACAAAGCAAGACATGAGACGGAGTGAACCCCCTTCCTTTGTGGTGCTTATTGCGCTTGCGGAATGTTGTGGTTTCTCAGTAATTCTTTTAGGTTTTTAGGGGGGGGGGGGGTGCGTTAGGTAACAATAGTCTAAAGAGTGTACATGTATAGAGGACTATAGGAGGAAGTGGGGGGGGGGGGGGGGGGGGGGGGGGGGGGGGGGGGGGGGTCCCTCGGTCTCATATCGTGCTGGGTATAAGTAAAGGTGCCTCATGCTCTTTTATTTCACTCCATTCGATTAAACATCACTCCCACAGTCTGAAACTAGAGACCAGACGTTTTAGAGTGAAATTATTTTACTCGAAAAAGATTGAAATCTAATCAAATTCCACTGAAATCTAATCAAATTCCACTAAAATGGTACAATTTGTAAGTGTGCTTCAATCTAAATTCAGAGTGAGAACCACTCTAAAACGTCTAGTCCCTAGTTTCACTCTTTGGAATTTAGAGAGTGACTAAGCTTTGCCTTCTGCAAGTCGTCCGGTGTTATGCATACCACGTTGGGTGCGATATCGGATATTCCTCGAAGATCTTTAATCTAAGTGTGACCAGTCGACCCAGTTGGGTCACTTGGTCCCTCCACTGCCCTTTCTCCCTATGCAATTATCTTTCTCACTTATTCAATGAGTGTGAAAAACTAAAATACTTGTGTCACCTGCTCCCTTTCTAGCTTTTTTAATAACTTTCAATTCTTCAACTTTACATATCTTGCATACCTGTAGTTAAAACTGTATTGTGATGCGGTGTAGTACTGTAAATATCTGCTAATAGTCATCCTGCATGGCATCCCTCTTAAAATATGCAGTTATGCCATGTTTAATGCCCTTTATTCAGATTTAACATTCACCCTCAATAGGCTATTGTTGCTGTCCTGCATTCCCTTACCAGCATGTGAAGATTTATAATTCTTCCACCCCGCCTTGTTGGGTATGGGTGTTTTGGAGTCACTCTGCTTCAGAGCTCTTATGAGTAAGCAACCAATTTGTATGTTACTCGTACCTTATGTTGCCGCTGCACGCACATAATATCTGTGTGTTGACCATTTTGCGTACTTACGAACGATTGGCAGAGGTCGTGGAAGCTGCATGGTACATCTGTACCCTCTGCATTTCAACGCTATATTGTAGCTGAACGTTGAACACGTCTTCCCCAGCTTTTATAGTTGATAGTATCATTGACTGTCACTTAACATATATATATAATAAATACAAATTTGAATGTAACTGGGCTGAAGTTGCCTAAGAAATAAAATTGTACATTGTATCAAGGATTCTTGTGCCGCCACATCCCTGTTCCCTTATTTAATATCATCTTTGATATTAACCCCACTTGGTTACATAAGTATCGGAAGGCCTTATAATAATTTCTTTGTGATCACAATGCTTATCGATCACAATGTTTTGATTGCCGGCCCCATTCTGCTCTAAAGCTAGCTGGCACATACAAAGTACAAATACAAATACAAGTACAAATACATGTACCGGTACAGGTACTTTTCACCAAAACATTGTCCACATTCAAGCAAATACCCAGCAAAACAGCAACAAATCAATTGATATGACCTTCACCGACCGAGCCAGACATTGGTCTGGGGACAGTTCCAGCCTACATAATGTACAATTCCTCAAAAGCCTTTGTTAAAATTACTCTATACGAATCAACTATTGTCCGATAATATCCGATATGGTTAACATGACCGTGTTATGACCTTTCACGGCTGACTCTAAATATACATTTTCTACGCAACGACCGACCAATGAGAAAACGACTTTAAAGTCAGCTTACTGCTATTGGCATAATGAGCGCCCCTCCGAAACATCACACGGTTGGTTAGAACAAGGCGTTCGGTCGTCTTTATTTAATTTGCGTAAAAAGTGGCCGTGTGAAGTCGCTGTTCGCCCTGTATTTTTTGCACTGCCAACTGCAGCGCGTGGGGTGGATGTCGGTATGTGTGTCACAGCCGGTATATGTGTGTTCCAGCCAATTTTAAAGCTAATTTGAAAAAAAAGGAAAAAAACATATTTTTGTTTTAGTTTCGGGCATCCTTAAAAACATATAAAGGGATACCAAAGACATTAAAATCGGTTACAACATGCTGTTTGTATGTCAGATGGGGTAAGTACCCATAAAGGTCAGTTTTGTATGTCTTAGTGGTAGGGTTACCAAAAACCACAATAGCGAGCCTAATTTTCAAGACAGAAAGCTCATCTACTACTTCATCTACCACATCATTCAATTCCATATTTTTATAATATTGAAAACAAATAATTATGACCTTTGAAGTAGTTTCTGTCACCAAATAGGCCCTAAGATTTTGGGGGTGTCTGCGAGCAGGTAACACAAATGCTGACAAATTTGAGACCAACTATATTTGTTCTTGTTTACCCATCCTATAACGATTTAAAAAAAAAATGACAACAGGTCACGATGGAACCCTTGTTGAGAGAGTATACCCAGCACGATATGTGGCAGAGGGGTACCCCCCTCTTATCCCTATACTTTATACGCACTCAACACTATTGTAACCTAACCCATCCCCCCTTGAAACCTAAAAGGAATTCCTGAGATTCCGGGAACACAATGGTCAACACAAAAGAGGTTTTATTTTCTCTGCCACATATCGTGCTTCATATGTGAGAGAGCAGTGGCTAAAAATATTGTTTTATTCGTTTTTTAGCTAGAAGACGCAAATACCGGCTGTGACCACCAAGGTCACGATTTTAAGATATCCCAAGATATTCAACAAATAACATCCAGATTAATAATACAATTTTGCAATTAAATTGCCCTACCCCCAGGAATAAGTATTGTAACGAAACAAGGTTTGTGTATGTAAATACAATGCGCTAAAAATTCCTTTTTTTTCTATAGCGCGAGCTGATTGTTCTTTTACCAGCCAACTCGCCTTTTTTTTGTACTGGCCTGGACTGGCCTAAATACAATTGTTGCTTGTAATCCTTAATAGGATTAACCCAATTCTTCAGCTAATTTCATGCAAAATACTCGAACAATACACTTACCTGTAGATCTGCCTCACCTGACTTTTCCTTTGTAGTCAACAGGGCTAGTCAGTATATAAACCGTTTCACAATACTTATCATGGAGGACTTGTGACTGGGTGCTGTAGGAGAGACACGTGTACGTGTGTGTATGTCTCTCTGAGTTTTAGATTTCATTTCGTCCTTGGTTGCCGGCCTCATGTGTCGTACATGTAAGTTTAATTTACATGCAGTTATGTGCCCATGCCCCCCTTTTCAGCCGTACTTGTTTATTGTATTGTAGGATTGTATAAGTTTTTAGTAGCGTTAGGTTGTATCCATTTTGGAGGGGCTTTGCGTGTTATCCAGCATGGATAACATGCCACGCAATTATATATTTGTTTTCATTGCTCAAACTGAATCCATACTGCCTAAATTGTATATAATAATTAAAAACCAAAAGACGTGGCTTTAAGAAATATAATTTGTTTCTTCGTTCATTTTTGTTGTGAGTTTGGTTGTCCACTGGCGGATCCCAAGTGGGTTTCGTTACAGTATTATTAGTAAGATTGAGGATTTAGAACGTTTCAATGATTCAGTCACTTACATGTGTTTGTCAACTTCATTTTTAAAGGCAGGTCAATGATACGTAGACTCGTAATAGACTACAACATAACAATTAACTTACTTTGACCATGGTAGGAAAGGGTATGATGTGATGTTGCATTCAAAGCGAACACAGCCAGTATATAGCATAGTGTGATTTTAACAAAAGATTTTTCAAAATCACATCCAAATGCTCTAAATTCACATCCTCAGTCCATGTGAGTTTAAATCCAGTGGATGTGATTTTAACGACTTAAAGGTAGGATACACCATTGGTCATTGCTTGAAATATACGAAATGTGTGGATTTAGAGATTGTATTTTATAGTAAATATCGTTTAACTGACCTATCCAAAGTGTTACAGTCATGGATGCAGAGAAAAAAACAAGCAGTGGTTCTCTTCTTTTTTTATATATAATTGTTTTTATAAATTTCAATTGTTCTGAATTATTTTGCTGGATGCCTACAATCATTATTCACTTTCAAATAAGTAAGATATATATATATCTTTGGACTGAATTCACTTTCAAATAAGTAAGATACCGGGTAAAGTGGGGTAAGTGGAACACTTAAGCACATTGTGTGCTGCACCAAAATAAAAGATTGGATTCACAAAAATTAATGGTTTTTTTTACATTGTTAACGTCTCTTCTGTACATAATGATAATTTTGGTCCACTAGCTGCATTATTTTTTGATAAATGGGGGAAAATATGACAGGACTGAAATGTCGGATTTTCCTTTGTGCATGAGGTAAGTGGGACAGTCATATGGGGTAAGTGGGACACACTAAAAATACACAATGTACATTTTGTTTCAAGAACTGATGCCTTTCTATTAAAAGCAACTAATCAATCCTGTTTGAAAACATTGTCATTCGAAGTGGGCAAGAAATTGCAAATGTACAATAAAATGTATTAGATGAATTACATTGTCCGAAATCAGTGTACATGTTCATGTGTACACATGATGCTAATTCCAACCTGTCCCACTTACCCCAAACCAATGGGGTAAGTGGGACACATGGAAAATATGCATATTTCCTCATAATTAGACGCATAAGCTTACTTCAAAAAAGTTTAACATGAAATCTACAATCCCTAAACACAGTGCACTATCCCTTTTACACCAAGTATCAAAAACATTTCATTAAATATTATGCTGAAATATGTGTCCATCATGCATGTGTTAAGAATTAAAAATGGCCGCCATTACGACACAAATTTTGCATTCGGTCTAGTAATTTTTCATTCTTTTTTCCAATGACGAAGTCATTTATATGTTTTGAAAAGGACTGTAACATGTATTAAAAAGATCAACTTACAGCCAAACATTGTTTGCTAAATAATCCTGTTTGTTTACGACTAAAAATGTAAAAAGAACTAATCATAATATTCGGCAATACAGTTCCACAGTAATGAATGTCAAACGCTGAAACAATCAAGGCACATTATGCATGGCAACATTTTTAAAAATCCTCCCAAGAAACTCATGATTCAAATAACGTAACTGGTTAATACATACCTCTCACAGAATGTATTCCTGACAAAATCGACCTGAAATTCAGCTGGAAATCACTCTTTTCCTCCAGAAAAAGGAGCTACACGTTAACCTCTTTTGTTCGCTAAAACAACAGAATTAGTAATATGAAGACTGGGCGCGAGGGCGCAAGAGGTGTACCGAGAACAATCACTTTTTTAGGGAGAAATCTTTCGCTTAGAAGATTGAAATTTGCCACGTTTGATGAATATGTTTGTTCGAACAAGAAACAAATATTTACTCCAGTGAATCTTTATTCACAAAGAATACATAAAGAAAACCTAGACTTGTCCCACTTACCCCAGTGTCCCACTTTACCCCTATATATATATATATATATATGTTTTTATTTCTTGCAAATGGTGTATCCTACCTTTTAACCCAGGATCTGAATTTGGACGGAGGATGTGAATTTAGAGCATTTTGATGTGATTTTAAAAATCTTTTGTTGAAATCACATGCTGCTAAGGACCTTGTCCGCTTTGAATGTGAAATCACAGCATGCCCTTTCTTAGTGAGAGGAGGTAGGATGCGAATAAACGCTGTGGATTGTTTTCCTGTCCAAGTGATTTCATTCTTTCTTTCCTTTTCCCCTGTTTTTTGTGTCGGCCTTGGCAGCAAAAATGCCGGTGTGGAAGACAAATTCGTACATTTCCAACAATACGAAGATGACGTTACTTACCGTCTGGTTGGGGCTGCGGCAAACCTGTTAGGTAGGTACCATAGATTCTGAGTAGGTGTAGCCCTTTGCCAATTATACTAACATAATGTCTGTACATGTCAAAAATATATCATAGGAAATTAGACGTTTGCGCCACCAACTGCAGTGAAAAATATTGAAATTTTTCAACATTTGGTGTTTTTTTCAAACACTAAAATAAACAAAATGTATATTGTAAATCTTGGATACCTTGGCAACTCAAAAATACAGAAAACTCGAAATCGATTTCGAAACGATTTTTCAAGTATGGCCAACTTCCGGTGTCGATTACTTGGAAACAAGATTTCGGGGGCCATTCCGCCGCCATTTAGCCTCAGTAGGTCACATTTTATATAAGGGTTTGCCCACGCTGACCACACAAGTTATTTGACTGCCAACAGGTTTGTTTTAATAGTTATTTGGGACCCCCTAAGGTAGGATACATCATTTGCAGAAATATCTTATTTGAAAGTAAATAATGATTGTAGGCATCTAGCAAAGTTATTGCGCAAGATATCCTGTAATTGTTTTCCGAAAAAAAAAGAAAAAAAAGAGAACAACATAAGAAAAACGGCCCGATGCCGATTGAAAACGAACGTCGTTTTTCTTGCTTTTCTCAGCAACCATAATTGTAAAACTTCGGACTGGCCAGTTAAACGATATTTACTATAAAATACAACCCTCCAAATCCACCCATTCCTGATAATTCAAGCAATTACCAATGATGTATCCTACCTTTAATACATCACATGATGTGATTTTGCATTCAAAGCGGACACAATCCTAAGCAGGATGTGATTTCAACAAACGATTTCCAAATTTACATCCAAATGTTCCAAATTCACACTCTGGGTTGGATGTGAATCCAGTGGATGTGAATTTAGAGCATTTGGATTTGATTTTGGAAATCTTTTGTTAAAATTATAAGGATTGTCTCCGCTTTGAATGCAAATTCACATCATGTCCTTTCCTACTGTCAATGTCAAAATAATCCCGGCACAAACTTGTTAAAGGTGTTTTCTCCAACCTTTTTCTTCCCAAAAGTCCTCCCGCCCCTCACTGATTTACTCCCATAACCGCGGCCTTTCTTTCCGTTGAACCTGACGCACCATCAGGCGTAGACACAGACACCGTCTACGAGCTCTTCGGCGTCTTCTTTGTGACCTGGTCCATGCGGTTCGGCTACGACAAGCTGATCCGCACACTGGGTAAGAACCTGGCCGAGTTCATCAGCAACCTGGACTTCATGCACACCGTCTACATGAAGACCATGTACCCGATGATATTGGAGCCGTCCTTCCGGGCCGAGACCAGACAGGACGGCAGCCTAACCCTGCACTACTTCTCGGTGCGGCGTGGGCTCAACGGCGTAGTGTCAGGTACGATGCTTGTTATATCAGTAAATTGGCATGGTTGCCGGTCATTCGCCCATTTTGAGAGATACAGTTTACATATAAAGCTTGTTTTTTGTAATTGTATATATATTGCACATGTGTATTGTAGGCCTAATATTTGCACTATTGGACTCCACCGCAGCCGTTCATCAGCAGCACCACTGCTAGGTGAGCACGAATTTTAAAAAGTAATAGAGATTATTATAACTATACTTGAAGCGCCAAGCGCCGCTCGGAAGCGCCGAAGCGCCACTCCGCCCAAGCGCCACTCCGCCCATATGGATGCGAAACAAATCCTAAATCCTCCATTCCATAAATCTTTCAAATCCTAAATCTTCCATTATTATTTTTTTTACGCAAGGGGTCATCAAAGGTGTATCAAGAATCATCTTCAACGAGCGCATTGACATGGACGTGATTGAGTACAAGGAGGAGTATCACAGAGGTGTTCGTAAGGACCACTGGGTCTTTCATGTCCGCTTCGTTGAGTTAAACCTGCCAGCCATGGGCGTGGACGGCGAGGTTACGCAGGAGGTAAGGCATGGTCTCATGGTGTGTTCGACTGTTTGTTGATTGGTTTGGTTAAAGGGAACATAATGCTGTGTTTACATTGACGGCTCTGGCTGTGACTTCGGTCGTTGCTATATCTAGACTTGATCCAAGTCGGGATTCTGTGGTAACATTGCTCATGGTCATCCACACCGTGCGCCCGCGTCACGTCCGCGCTTATCAGTAGCGCGCCCTCATGCGCCGCCCATGCTCATGTGTGGTTCAGAAATCCTGACTTGACGGATGTGCCACACGTTTGTACACAACCTATGAGCTCATCTACCGAAAACGGTAGCGGCCAATCAAATTGCAGAATTGTATAAATTAGCATATATCTGTAATAATATGAACTTTGACCCAGTTGTGTGACGGACGTACGTAGACATTGTGATGTACAATGTACACAATTATGTACACTAGCGGGATGCCTCGCTTCGCGCGGCACCTGCTAGCTGGGTACCGGGTGGAATCGTAACTTATAGATACACCTTGTTGACGTCCTAAAAACATAATGGATTGTATGACAAACAAACCGAGAAACACGAAATCACACAACATTATTTCGAGCGCACGAATTATGAAATAATCAAATGATTTCGTCACGGTGATTTGTATTCGTCATATGTCCCTTTAGTGGCTCCGTAGGATACCATTGACTCTAAATATAAAAACAATCTGTGTAATGCAGCCACGTTTCTAAATTGCATATTCATATCCACGATCGCCATACAATTTCGCGACATTTGTGCACGATGAACGTTACATTTTGCGCAGTAGCGATAGGTTTCGGAGTGTTTTTAGAGATATAATGTTGTAATATTCAAATATCGACAATGTAAATCAACGAAATTTGCCCAAAAGGCAACACGAAAGGAATAAATCATTTTTTTAACGTTCCGAACCTGTGACTGCAATGTGGTCGACGCGCACGAATTCGAAGCCGAAAACGAAGCTGGCGCTCAAACTCCGCAATAACCAAGGGAGTATAAAGCTAAAAAAAACCCGGATGCGCCGCCCAATCGCGAACAACAAACTCGGCAACAACTCGGCCACCGCGCGAGCACGGCGGATACAATTAATTTACGAAGGCTTTGTGTAACGCAATAGCTGCCGCCCAATCGCGAACAGCTAACAATTCGGCAACTGAGCAACGGGATACGATTTCGAGGAAGGCTTCGGCCCGAACTCCGGCAAGAATAATGCAAAAATAATGCAATAGTTTACGCAAAAAGGCCCACACACATCAACAGGCAATCGAAAAGCGACTACACGTTTATCAGTAACGTCTGTTTCTCCTAAATCTCACCACGGACGAATATGAGGTGTTTTTTTTAAATCTTATATCCCGCCGCACCGACGACGGCGGCACACACGCACGGCGCCGAGTCGCCCGACCAAAAGCGCCGCGTCTTTCCAACATGGCGCCAACCACGCGCCAAGATGGCGCGGCCCTGTGTTCCAAGATGGCGGCGCCCAGGGACAAGATGGCGCATTTTTCATCTTTTATAGTTAGATAGATAGATTAGATAGATTAGATAGATTAGATAGATTAGATAGATTAGATAGATAGATTAGATAGATTAGATAGATAGATTAGATAGATAGATTAGATAGATAGATTAGATAGATAGATTAGATAGATAGATAGATTAGATTTAGATTAGATAGATTTAGATTAGATAGATTAGATTTAGATTAGATAGATTTAGATTAGATAGATTAGATTTAGATTAGATTAGATTAGATTTAGATTAGATTAGATTTAGATTAGATTAGATTAGATTTAGATTAGATTAGATTAGATTTAGATTAGATTAGATTTAGATTTAGATTTAGATTAGATTAGATTTAGATTTAGATTTAGATTAGATTAGGATAGATAGATAGATAGATAGATTAGATAGATAGATTAGATTATTTATTCCATTTCTTTACCCAGGGTGTGCCCAAACAGTTTAAAACTGGTTTTCATTGGGGCCCTGCATACATCATCAAATCAAATAACAGTACATATTATAAATACAAGGATATTACAGGAATTCAAAACATTAATACTAATTCTGATTTACGAGATAGGCGAAAACCCGCAAAAAAACCAACCCTTTTGGGGGAAAAATAAGAAGGGGAAATTCCTATCCGGCTCCACAATATAGTGGCAACCAAGTTCTAACTCCGTAGATCAGCGCAATTGGCATAATATCTAACAGATGACATGTCGGAGCTCCGATTTAAATGTGCTTAATGAGTCCAATGTTCGCAATTGTTCGGGCAGATTATTCCAAATATTATCTAATATTTGATTAGATAGATAGATAAGATTAGATTAGATTAGATTAGATTAGATTAGATTAGATACACATGTACATAGTGTACATTATGTGTACATGTACAAACGGTTTATATAGTCTAGCTATCGTGTATATTTTCCGGCCGTTAAGTTTGCACTATACCGTACTCTAACTAAATAAACGAAGTATTGACGCAGTTATTGAATTTGAAAAAGTGTACTAGTGTCAGTACTGCCTACCATTCCTCCATAGTCCGTTAGCGGTCTAGCTAGTCCGTACCGATTGGCGGACTTATTTGGCATACATCGCCCATAACCATGTGATGCGTATGCAAATAATTTACGAATAACTACATATCACCGGGGGGGGGTTTGATTGGCCGATCCGTCAAGTCGGATTTACTGCACTGACATGATGACATCACGTTGATGCCGATAGCGGAACGACAACCAGATGAGGGCGCCCTTTATCTAAGGCCAACAAAGCATGCACATAATTATTCGGCCGAATTGACGAAAGCAAATTGGTAGTCTTAACTCCATGGTAAGTCCGACTTGGGTCAAGTCTATGCTATATCATGCTGGTAAGGGCGGCCAATAGCCACCCGTAGCAACAGCATATAGTAACTGCCGAATTAACAGAACAAAAGCCCCAAATTCGGACACGGCCTAACATGTCGCGGTGGTGTTTAATATTAAGACTCTGAATGGACATTATGTGATTTTACATTCAAAGCGGATAAGGTCCTTAGCAGGATGTGATTTAAACAAAAGATTTCCAAAATCACATTTAATTACTCCAGGTTTACATCCTCTTCCAAATGTACATCTTTTTCCAAATTCACATCCTGGATCCGGATAAGGTCGTTCAAATGAAAATTCGCATTCACTGGATATGAATTTCCATTTTAACGATAATCCAGGATGTGAATTGGGAGCATGTGGATGTGATTTTGGAAATCTGTTGTTGAAATCACATCCTGCTAACTGGCCGTGTCCGCTTTAAATGCAAAATCACATCGTGCTCTTTCCTAGTGTGATCACTACCAGTTTAATTAAACTGCATGTACACGCCAAACTTACCGCGGTAATAAAAGTGGTTGAAAACGCTCCTGTGGAAAGGTGACATAAATTTAGATTTCAAGGCCGTCCTCTGGTCGTCCTCAGTTGGCGACTGACTTTTTAAGGATAAAGGTGCGTCTGTCATTGGGCTTCGACTGTATAGAACTGTCCGTCGCCGATTTGTATTGGACCGAGTGTAACCTTATTGTGCTAAGACGATTGGCGGCTGTCGGCGCTCAGTCAAAAGTAGACAAATAAATTTAACTTCTGCGCCGCGACAGAACGTCGAAGGTCGCAGTCAAGTGAAGTTTATTCGATGCCGGATACGCACATCAGGATAATATTATTTGCATAAGCCGTTTTTGAAGGCGTCATATACGATCACGTCTATGCCGATGAATCATCGTCACGTCGTAGGTGGTGCAATGTCAACTCGCCCCATGACCGACTTGGTGACCCTTGTCAACCCCTCCCCCTCCCCCTCCCAACCCCCCCCCCCCCCCTCCCCCCCCCCCCCCCCCTCCCCACCAACTTGCCTCCTCGCCAACTCGCATCCTTGCCCCCTGGCCAACTCGGATGATCCTGGCCAATTCGGATGATCCTGCGCAACTTGCCCACCCAAAATATTTATTTACACATTGTTGCCGCTCGTTCCAAGAGAATCACATAGTTTCTCAGTGTTGTGACCTGAGCTTTATTTTTTGTTCTGCTTGATGCCAACGGTTCGGTCTCGGCACAAGCAAATCACAGTCGGACCGTACCTGAGAACGTCCTTAAACGTACGCCAAGAAATAGATTGCAAATTATGACGATTTCACGAAACGTTGTTTTATCTGCTTTAAATCAGGCAATTGCAACTGTCTAATACGTTTGGTTACCTATAGAGGCCGGTAGGACTACGCAAGTAATTTCCAACAATTATCTTATTGAGTAAGAGTCCGTTTTTAATAGGTTTACTGCCACATTTTCCTCTGATTTTACAGGAGTGGCTGTCCATTCTCGCCAAGGACAACAAGGACATGCCCTCCCAAATCAAGGACCAGACTCCCGACATCCTGGCCGTCATGGACGGCCATCAGGACTGCGAGTTCACCGCAAAGATCCCGGACAGGATCCTGGTCGACCCGTCCACTTTCGTCCATTCGTTCCCGTACCACGTGGTCTTCGACCACCACCTGGTCATCCGGCACTGCGGGGTCAAAGTTCAGCAGTTCTGCCCCCGGGTGACGGAGGAGAGCGCCCGGCTGGAGGATTTCCTGAGCATCGTGCATCCGAACATCGCGCTGAGCATCGAGAACCTGAGGGCGTTCAGGACGTCGATCTTCATCGTGGACTTCAGAAAGGAGGAACTGAGGAGTGACATGCAGGACAAACCAACGATTTCTTTGAGGGGTGTGTGCGACGGATTTTAAAGAGATAGGATGCACATTGCAAATTGCTTGAATTACCAGGAACGGGTGGATTTGGGGGCTTGTACTTTACAGTAACTATCCTTTGAGTGACCTGTCCGAAGTTTTACAATCGTGGATGCTAAAAAAAGCAAGAAAAACGGCGTTCGTTTTCAACCGGCTTTTGGGCAGTGGTTCTTATGTTCCGAAATACGGTACCCTCTGGAAACATGAACACAATGTGTACAATGGAGACAAAACGTCTCCGGAGGGTAAATTTCTATAGATGAATAGGTCTCCATTGGGAATTTCACGAATTAGATTTTTGGATTTTACTTAAATTACTCAAAAACTAGGATTAGGATGTGGGTTAGGGTTAGTGTTTGGGTTAGGGTATAATATAGGGTATATTGGGTCTAAATTTCAACGTGCTCGACTTTCTAACCATTTTGTACACGAGAACAAAGCCATGTCTCCACAGTGATACAAAAATGCGAATATGTGTTCTTATTGTTTTTCTGTCTATTTTGTTTTTATACAATTCAATTTTCGGAACAATTACAGGTTGTCTAGCGCAATAATTTTGCTATATGCCGACAATCATTATCTACTTTCAAATAAGTAAGGCATTTCTTAATAATTCGGTAGCATTTTTTTTTTATATTTGCAAATGGTGTATCCTACCTTTTGGTATAACAATCGTTTTTAGTTAGTGTATAAGGAAGACCGAAGACTTGAATGCAGGATACACCGTTTGCAGATATTTATAGGCATACAGCAAAATGATTTCGATAGATATTCTGTAATTGTTATGAAATTGGAAGAACAAAAACTAAACAAACAAAAACAAGGTTAACTGCCCGATGCCGGTTGAAAACGGACAGCGTTTGGAAACGGACGCCGTTGGGTTTTTTTTCGTTTCTTTCTCGGACCGGTCAGTTAAACGATATTTACTATGAAATACTCCCCCCCCCCCCTCCCCAGAAATATAATCCACCCATTCCTGGTAATTCAAGCAACAACCAATGGTGTATCCTACCTTTAATATAAGTTTTCCCGGCTATTTTAAAACATTATTAATTCAAATGTATTAACTATCACAATACATTTCTTTTGTTGAAAGAAATTCGTGATATAGCAACAGCGTCTTTGGTCTGGAGAATTTAAAGTTAAACTGTGCCAAGCTGTGTGAGCAAGTCAGTGTACCAGATGTTATTCAAATTTAACTCGGGGTCACGCGCAAATGGCTTATTCCATAAAATCATTCTAAGCCTAGTTGGTTGCTAACTTCCTTTCTATCTCTAGTTCCTTGATAAATCTATTCCATAAAACCATTATATGCTTAGCAAGGTTCCTAGTTGCTTGCTAACATTAGAATAGGTTTGGGGTATGTCTAAATCCTTAACACCATTCTAAGTCACTTTCAATCTTTTATCTTTTGGGAATTTGTATTGACAATTCCTTAGATTAGTGACAGACAATTTGAAAGCAGAATCGGGCAAAAAACCTCAGCCTAAAAGCTTTATGTTATTGTAGACCAAGCCAGGTTGCGGCCGCAACCCGACCATGGTTTTCAATCTCACTACCCGCCTCAGAATGAAACAAATATGGTCAAAACAGCCACTTGCCAACTGTTTTGCAATGGACAATTAACATTCATACAGCTTGTTATGTAGCAATCTGCTAGCGTTGTCGATTATGTTTATCACAAAGACGTGGGAAATCTAAACGGCACGTAAAGGGTCTGTCCGTAAATTAGGAGTCGATTTTTGTCGTGTCCATGTTTAAATCTGACTTGCAGATACAAGATGTTGCTTTAATTCAGGACACATTCTGTGATGCCTTTTATCTACAAGAGTGAGTACATCTAAAGCAAATTACCTGCAAAACAATACAATATATTTAGATCGAAGTACTTGTAAAACAAATACGAAGTTCGAAGTTCAATTCAGTGACACTATAGGATTGGCTATTACACAGGTCAGTTGTAACCGGGACACCAAAATAAACAACTCAAACTGTGTACCCCTTATTTAAGGATTTGTCCGGGAGCATTGAATTCGTGGTCTGCGGGTAGTTCTGCAAGCTGTGGGTTCGAACCCAGCCTGAGTGGCACTTCTACATCTGATATGTTTAGAGGCATTATTAATGCATTACAGTGGACTTTTTAGTTGCCCATCCCAACGCTTTTATGTGAAGAGATCAGATTGTCTTGTAGTGTGAGGGGCTGGTTCTTTCACACTTTCTTTTGTATCCCACACCTCGAGTGGCATTTTGACTTGTGATAGGCGATTTGCAAACAAGAAAGCCCTCCGAATGCTCAATTATAATTGTTTTAATTTGGGCAATAGGTCAGATGGTGTGGATGGACTCGGAACAGAAAATGGTCTTCCTGTGCTCGCCGCGCCTCACCAAGCTAGAGGACCTGAGGGAGCGGGGCTTACACTTCTCCGACATCGCGCCCCACGACATCACGCGGGACCTGATCCTGTTCAACCAGCAGCGCATCGCCGAGGTGGAGCTATCCAGGCAGCTGGAGCAGAAGAAAGAGGAGCTAAGGCTGTTGATGAGGGACCTGGCCGAGGAGAAGAAGAAAACAGAAGCCTTGCTTTACTCAATGCTGCCCCGAGAGGTTGCCAACGAGCTGCGGGAGGGACGCAATGTCACGGCAGGTATACACAGTTTACCCAAGTTTTACACTATAGCAAAGGGCATGATGTAATTTTGCAGTAACGGCGGACACGGCCAAGAGCAGGTTTAAATGTAAACAAAATATCATCTAAATGCTCCAAATTCACACCCTTGTCCAAATTCACATCCTGGATCAAGTTGTTAAAGTCCAAATTCACATTCCCTATTATATATACATAATTGGTGTACCTACAATTCAAGTTGCCCACCTTTAAAAACAGATACAAAGTTTGTTCTTTGGCATACTGCCATAAGAACTTGGTCGCAATAGGGTTTGAAAAATTATAACGCACGCCAATAATCATCTTCTGAACGGTTTCTTTAACAGGGGAATTCCCGCAAGTAACTATTCTTTTTAGCGACGTGGTGCACTTCACTGACATGTGCAGCCAGTGCCACCCAATTCAAATCGTCCACCTACTAAATAATATGTACACCCGATTCGACCAACTCACCAACGTCTGCGGCGTCTACAAGGTAACAACCACTCTGTCTTTACATATTTGGAGACCAAAATGAAAATTACTCTAAGGAAATAAATTAATGATGTCACCATGGCTATACGCGTGCATGAACTATAGGCATTATCACTTTGTCATTAGGTGGAGACCATTGGAGATGCATACATGGTTGTGGGAGGTCTCCCTGTGGAAACTGATTCACACGCTCAGCGAGTAGCAAGCTTCGGCCTCCAGCAGCTGAAAGCCTCGTGTGAGGTTCTATCGCCAATTAACGGGGATCCTATCCAGGTATAGTGAAGACGTGATGCGATACGCTCTGCCTCATGTTTAAACCTGCAGTATGCCTGACACTAAACTCTTATCTGACACTAAAATCCCATCTGACACTAAAAACCCTGTGACATTATTCTTTTTCTCATGCTGTCGTTTTTTAAGAAAATAATAAAATACTATCATTTCCAAGAATGCGTCTTAGAGACGAACTTTATGTAATGCTTATCATTTTAGTAGTTGGTTTGTAATTTGTAAATGGTATGCGCCTGCGTCGGAATGGCACGCACTCCCACGCGTGGGCGCTATTTTATTATTAGTCGGTTCAGTGCCTGACACGCGCTTAGCAATTGTTACCGCAATTTATATTATGATTCGGCAAAATGGGAATTGAAATAAATACCGGTATGCTATATACAACATTCGCAGAGATAACACTCCACCAGGTTAGTAAATTGTCAAGCACCTTTATTTTAGGCTTTGAGCAATTTTGCTGCTTTAAACGATACAAATGCACAACTGATTGTCGGGAAAGACCTTTCCACATCTACTAGGTTTTAGGGGAAAAAACAAAAGACAACATTTACATTGAGGGTTACATATTATTGATTCGACCAACATAGGAATGGGCATGATTTGATTTTGCATTTAAAGCGAACAGGACCAGTATAGCAGGTTGGGATTTTAACAAAAGATTTCTAAAATCACATTCAAAATGTCCCAAACTTACACCCTCTCCCCAATTCACATACTGGATAAGGTCGTTGAAGTCGACATTCACGTGAATTGGGTGTGAATTTGGACTTTAACGACTTAACTAGGGATGTGAATTTGGACGAAGATGTGAATTTAGGGGGATTTGGATGTGATTTTGAAAATCTTTTGTTGAAATTGCATTCTGCTACTGACCGTGTCCGCTTTGAATGAAAAATCACATCATGCCCATTCCTAGTGTAACAGTTTTTTGATTTGCCCTAATTTAGATTCGAATAGGGATACACACAGGGCCAGTCGTAGCGGGCGTGGTCGGCCTAAAGATGCCGCGGTATTGTCTCTTTGGGGACACCGTCAACACGGCCTCGCGGATGGAGAGCATGGGAATGCCGGGGAAGGTACATACGAGCGAGGCAGTTGTACGGTGAGAATTCAATAGACCTTATGCATAGCGGCCATCTTAGAGGGCATGTTTTGTATAACGAATGCACAGAATTAGGCATATTTTGTCACTATGCTTACCAAAGTAACGTGCATGATATTACTAGTTAGTGACCAAGCACTTTTTTGCCAAGTTTTAGTGTATAGCGCCCTCGCAAGGCAAAGTAATGAAAGGCCACTCTTCTTTGATGGTGTTGAATCATAATGGATTGACAGTACCCCCAAAGCAATGACAATCAGATTAATTAAAACAACAATATTGGCCTGTGAGAAGTTTTTTTGGAAGGGGTGGAAAGAATTCCATATCTCACCCCCACTTAGGAGTGAGAAAATTTCAAGTTTGTCTTTGAAAATACTTAGATTTTACTTAGATTTCATTAACAATGAAGGAAATTCGGACTATGAAGGTAATTGCACAAACATACAAAATGGGTACACTATGGATGCAGTTAAAAGTTCAAATGAAGGCGGCCACGTACCCCCCCCCCGCCCCCCGCCCGCCCCCCCCCCCCCCCCCCCACCCACTCAATGTTGGGTTGGCGGTATGTACACCATCACTCCAACATTGAAATGGGGGGGGGGGGGGGGGGGGGGGGGTGGGGGAGGGAACCACAATAAAACTTGCTCGGGTGAATGCTCATTACAGACTATGAAACTTCTCAAAGCATGGTAGTACACACATTGGTTTGTCACACTGTTTACAAATCATGCGAGTTTGTTTCCGCTTGACTCTGGTACTGCAAACAACACAGTTGCGCTTTTTGCCGGCAGAAATTCTTCCAGGATAGTGATGAGTCGGAAAACGACTGGAACCACGTGACGCTTGACTGGTAAGCTGAGCTGGGTTGTGTTTCCAAGTGGAAATAAGCTCTATCACCTTGACCCTGAAATCCAAACTGTAGGGATGCTGTTGTATACAATGGTAGCATTTACCAAGCAGATGTCAAGAATGGCCACAAAAACCCTTTTGAACCATTTCATGATCTATCGATTTGTGAGGGTGCGAGTAGTACTGACACATTTGTGCTGCGAGATCACTTCCTCCCATGTATTTATTATAATCATTAACGACAGAAGGTTTTTTTGATTTTTTTTTTTGGGGGGGGGGGGGGTGGTCGCAAATGTTGTATTACCTTTAATGACAAATAGTCATTACAATGCTGTTTTTTGACGCTCGTATCTAGTGTTCCAACTTGAATAAGTCTCCTTTTTTAATTTTTTAAAATTTCCTGAAATAAAATCTCCTTTTTAAAGATTATTATTATTGCTGCCTGTCTTTTCAGTAGTTGAAGAAGGCCCCATTCAGTGGAATTGAATTTGCAGTCCCATCTGAAATTAGATTTGGATGCAAAATCATCACACTTGACTTTGCATAATTCAGGTTAATACATTTTTTTGTTCATTTCATTTCATTTATTATTTATTAAATAGATACAAATTTACAATCAATAGAAAGTTAAGAATATCTGAACAAAAAACATGTTAAAAAAAAAAAAAAAAATTCCAATCAAAAAAAAAAAAAAAAAAAAATATTTTCATTAATTTCTAATGGGATTCCATCAGATTAGGCAATGCAAACTGAAACGTTCAGTGCTTTTGATGATTTTCCCTGCTTTTGATGATTTTCCCTGCAAAAGGACGTCCAAATGCAAAGGTTACATTACAGTACAGTAGCCTATGAATGTCGGATGCGAAACATTTCGAGAAAAGCCAAGTTGAACTCTTTTCAGTAACCTCCCTATACCTGTAGTTTGGCTTATTTGCCGAAGAAGATGAAGGAGTTGCTTCTTCATCACTTTCGTCAGATGTTGCTACAGAAGATTCATCATCGGACATATCTGAACCGCTATCTGCGAAGATTTCCTCCAAAATCTTGGAAGCGTTTTTGGCCATGATGGCAGCTAAGTGGCGTGGGCATGCATAGTGCTTTTCGCACGCGCGTGTCCTGGCTTTTTGAGCCAGTTTGAAACCAATAATGAACCACACAAAAAGTGAGGGCGCTGTTCACATTTCAGTTGCGAACAATAGCGCTCGTGCCATCAGAGAATGCTAGTCACGTAACGACGATTAATATAATGGGGACATAAGCTCTTTGGTCGCCAACGTCTGTGCAACTTTGAGCCCAGGTGGCGCATGCGGTACTAATAGGGTTAACGACTGAAGGTTTTTTGATCGTACAAAGTCCACTCAAACTGGTTTTGCTCCGAATGTCTTTCGTGTCGATTTTGCAGTTTCCAAAATTTGTGTAGACTTGTGGACAAGTCGTTAAATGTTTGTCGCGGTGATAGCGTTCAAACTCTCTCTGCGAATCCTCGCGACACGGGCGATGTTTTCGCGAAACTGCTGACCCCCGCGAGGCTACTGCTTTCTGCACGGCTTCGGTCTCATTTAACGACTTGTACAACCCGACAGTGGTTTGTGCACGGCCTATGGGCAATTCGGCCAATTTCGTACGGACGCATCTGATTGGTCAATTTGGTTAAATCTATGAATATTCAAACACATCGGGTTTGGAGCGGATCGATAACCATTCACAGTAGACATTGTTCATTTTATGAGGCAACACACACATTTTAAACATATATAATAATGCATTTTTTTATAAGTTTACATTATTTATTAATTCAGTAAACTAATAAAGCATTTAACACACAAAAACACAATTAAGTTGCTCTCCAGTACAAGCATTCAGTACATTTACAGTAACTGAAATTATTACTACCCTCCGATAAAAAATGGACTCGTCTCAATGATCGTCTCTATGACAACCGTAATGTACATCGCGTTCGTACTCGAATATATGAATACGTACAGCATTCGGGTTTCACAAGTCGTTAATGGAAAAGTAGTCGAGAGCCAGCAGCCTCGCGTGAGAGCAGTGATCTCGCGAGAGCAGTCTTCGATCAGGGGGAGGGGAGCGCGCTATCGTAGCGTAAGTTATGCACCGCGACTCGACTATATGCACCGCAACTCGACTATCACCAGCCGCGACAAACATTAACGACTTGGCCACAAGTCTAAGAAGAGTTGCACGCTTGGCATCCTGCCAAACGACGCACAGTTGGCCGGCTTTGGTGTAAAACTGGGGGTCAGCACCTCTTATCCTCACTGGAATCCACCGATGTAGTGTGCAGTTCCACAAGCTCCAAACTTTAACTGTGACAACTTGCAGATGAGAGCTGGGCTGGTATATCAATTGTCCATGAAAATGAAATGTCCCTTATGTTCGAGTCCTGTAATTAGGTCGAGGACTACATTCCCAGCAGATGTAATATTAGGTGGGTGGTGTGTTGAAGCATAACCAACGGAGGGTTGACTATGTTCTTTTGATGTGGGCTGAGAGCCGGTGGACACCTTCCAAGCACTTGTATAACCGGTTTTTGACTTGTTCAATGAAAAACATTTCAATCCCCATTTGGCGGACTTTCGTGGCATGTACTGTTTGAAACCAAGTCGGCCTTTGAACTTGATCATTGTCTCATCTGGTGAGAGGTTTCGGCCTGTCTTGTAAAGGAAAGGATGGCAGTACAATGTCGAGCAGCGGGCGGACCTTGGAGAGTTTGTCAGGGGGAGCATCACCTGGTTGAGCTCTGTTGTTGTTTGCAATGTGGAAAATTCGAAGGATCGCAGTGAATCGATTGCGAGACATGGTCGCCGAATACAGGGGACTTCGCAGAACTTCGGACCTGGACCAGTGCATGCTGTAGCGAGGCCTTTTGTTGATACCCATGCACAGAAGCAAGGCCACGAATGCCATAATTTCAGGAACAGTAGTTGGATTCCAGGCAGGCTGATGATTGGCCACAGCTGCACACATTGTCTGGTCAGCATAGCGATTGGTCTCATCCACCATCCATGCCAGTACAGCCGTACATCCAGTCTCTTCACTGAATTTCATCGGTGGGCTCTTGCTATAAGGTGCTTGCTTTATTTAATCCACACCTGAAATAGGAACATCCAGAAAGGTTATGGGGTACTATTCATTTCACGGCACATTTTCTTTTTGTAGCTTCTTTTTTTTTTTTTTTTTTTTGCGGGGGGGGGGGGGGGGGGGTGTCGGGTCAAACGGATTTATCCGGGGTTTAGTATTTTGGGACGACGTTTGTCCAACCATCTTTGGAAATTGCTAAACAATATCAGTTTTGTTAAAACAGAACAGCACATCAGGTGCCCTGATTTCACAAGATGCTCGAGACCATTCGTGACTGTCAAATATGGTAATTCATTAAATGAAGTAGTTTTTTCTTGTTTTGTTGTTGTTGTGTTTTGTTTTTTGGTGTTTTGTTTTTGTTTTTTGGTTTTTTTTGGGGGGAGGGGGTGTTCGCAAATGTTGTATTACCTTTAATGATAAACTGTCCTTACGAAGCTGTTTGTGGATGCCCGTATCTAGTGTTCCCACTGAAATAAGTCTCCTTTTTTAATAAAATCTCATCTCCTGATATAAAATCTCTTTTTTTAAAGATTATTATATAAAAATAGATAAAAATGTACAATCAATAGAAAGTTAAGAATATCTAAACAAATAAACATGTTCACAAAAACAAAAACTATTTTTTTTTTTTTTCAAATCAATAAAAAATCAATCAATCAATAACAAATCAATAACAAATCAATATTTTCATCAAGCGAAGATTTCCTCCAAAATCTTAGAAGCGTTTTCGGCCATGATGGTAGTCTTGGTCAAGACCAAGCTAGCCCGTTCATTTGTTCCGCGGCGCGCCGTCCGTATTATCTGGGCTTATTGAGGGCGCCCTTAATTATCGCAAGATTCCTGGACTTTTCTTCCACTAACTTGGTCTTGGCGCAAGCGTCACGTGAACCCGGAAAATTCCGAGGACATTCCAAGCATAGCTCAAATAGCTACTCGCCCCCGCATGCGCGCTAAGTCGTTTTTGTTTGATGTAGTGTTCGATTATTATAGTCTGGTTCCCAGACCAAATATTTCTGACTATTTGTGATTTTTCATTTATTATTTAGCCGTTAATGTCACGTGACCAAAAACTGGAGGAATTGCTTAACGTTCGCGATGTTCGAGTGTTTCCAAGTTTTTATAAAATAAAACTCACATTAGCAAAGGTCAACACCAGACGAAATGCCTAAGACTATCACAGTCATTGTAGTCATTGTGCTATTTTTTGGTAAGAGCCGTTAGAATTTGAATTGTTGCGTCGTCATAGCTACGCTGCTTGTATCGCGTCATTATCTATTTTTTGTCGCCGGCGGCTACCTGACCGGACGTGTAAGAAACCACATTTGGCTATACGTCTAAATTGTAGTGTAGGTCAGGTAGCCGCCGGCGACAAAAAATAGATAATGATGCGATACAAGCAGCGTAGCTATGACGACGCAACAATTCAAATTCTAACGGCTCTTACAAAAAAATAGCACATTGACTACAATGACTGTGATAGTCTTAGGCATTTCGTCTGGTGTTGACCTTTGCTAATGTGAGTTTTATTTTATAAAAACCTGGAAACACTCGAACATCGCGAACGTTAAGCAATTCCTCCAGTTTTTGGTCACGTGATATTAACGGCTAAATAATAAATGAAAAATCACAAATAGTCAGAAATATTTGGTCTGGGAACCAGACTATAATAATAATCGAACACTACATTAAACAAAAACGACTTAGCGCGCATGCGGGGGCGAGTAGCTATTTGAGCCAGGGATGTAGTCGAGTCCATCACAAGTCCCTGCAAGTCCCTGTAAGTCCCTGCAAGTCCATCACAAGTCATTCAGTTCCAATTCAAATCACAAGCTATTCAAATGCGCTTTGACAAAAGCATTCCTTTGTCATTGTTCATCCAGTTACTTGTGACTGCCTTTATGAAAGGACTTGTGACTGGCTTCACGAAAGGACTTGTGAAAGGACTTGCAGGGACTCGACTACAACCCTGATTTGAGCTATGCTTGGAATGTCCTCGGAATTTTCCGGGTTCACGTGACGCTTGCGCCAAGACCAAGTTAGTGAAAGAAATCCAGGAATCTGGCGATAATTAAGGGCGCCCTCAATAAGCCCAGATAATACGGACGGCGCGCCGCGGAACAAATGAACGGGCTAGCTTGGTCTTGACCAAGACTACCATGATGGCAGCTAAGTGGCGTTGGACAAATTGCTAGTGATCGCATGCACGCGCGCGTCCTTTTGAACCAGTTTGAAACCAATAGCAATAATAAACCACACAGCTGCCACAAGTGAGGGCGCTGTTTACATTTCAGTTGCAAGCAATATCGGCTTGTGCCAACAAAGAACGCTGGTCACGTAACGACTTTTATAATGGGGGACATACAAGCTTTTTGGTTGCGAACGTCCATGCAAATTTGAGCCCAGGTGGCGTGCTCGGTACTGATAGGGTTACGGCTGCTACGCATATGGTCTATAAGCCAGTTCAGTGTTCCACCTGCACATGTGCTCAGCAAGGTTCAACAATTTGTCTTCGGGGAAAACGCGGTCGGGCAGAATGCACTCAAGGCTATGGGAGACGTGGTAACCAATTCCGCATTCTGTGCATTTGTTTTCGTGCCATCATAAAGACGATGGAAACATTTGTTTGAACACATGTTTGGACAAACAAAACGCCTAAAAACACTTCCCTGTCCTAGCGTTTGCAGAAAAAAATTACTTTAGAACACGACGATCTCTTTGAATACGAAATTGTTCCTCTCAATAGACACTTGAGAGGCCAGTGCATACTAAAAGAGGCCAGTGCGCTATAGGTTCCACTCACTGACCTCTACACTTGGACAGATCACCATTGTTTCACACTTGAAGTCTACGCGAACTGGAAGTGCAACATGGCGGACCGACGGCGTCACTCTGTGAGCCAATGAAATGTCAAGGTGTAAGGTTCAGTGGGTACGGTACGTATGACGTAATGTTTATAAATACCAAATGTATAGAGTAAATTCACTGACCTCTACACCTGGACATTTCATTGGCTCACAGAAGTGACGTCTTGGGTCCGCCATGTTGCACTTCCAGTTCGCGCCGACTTCAAGCGTTAGCGCAGCAGAATATGGACAATGGTCCGTCCAGGTGTAGAGGTCAGTGGTTCCACTACACTAAATACGGCGCTCATTCACCGCCGTTTCTTAAGCGACATACAGTTGTGCGCATGTGTCATTTTCAAATCTAGATTAAATAAAATGCATTATTCATGAGCGGTGACTCGCGACAGAGGGACGATAAAAAAAACGGAAATTACCAAAGAATACTAACATTAGGGCTTTTTAATTTTCATCAGTTTTTTCATAAGAATATTCGTGATTTAATAAACCCCCAAAACCAAACAAAATTGGTATGACAAGCGCAAAATTTAAACAACAAAATACAGACGCTCCGTTTCGTTAGGCATTAAGGGAAAGGATGGATTTCAGGACAAATTTGACAGTGAAGATGACTTTTTCCAAACTCAAAAAATGGTTTGTATAAAAAAGCAGATTGTGATCTCTTTAAATCATGTGTTTTTGTAAGAGAAAACCCAACAAGTGATAAAAAAAAACTAGGTTTGAATCTTTATTTTTTTCTATCTTTAACGGAGTTTTCTGCAACGCGACATTGCGGCCTAGCATGATACCCGTGTAAATAAGTCTCGCATATTGATTAAGGACACGTTTGGGAATACGCGGTTCTAGATTTCGAACCAGAGTGGGCAAATATCAGGCTGAATACTGTTTACAATTTTTAATTTGCCGCGTATTCGGCCCAAGATTTGCCAACTTGGAACCGCGTATTCCCAAACGATATGCGTATTCCCATTTGGACGGGTATCATGCTTAACCGCAATGTCGCGTTGCGGAAAACTCCGTTCAAGATGGAAAAAACTAAATATTCAAACCTAGTTTTGTTTATCACTTGCTGGGTTTGCTCTTTCGAAAACACATGATTCAAAGAGATCACAATCTGCTTTTTTATACAAACCATTTTTTGAGTTTGGAAAAAGTCATCTTCACTGTTAAATTTGTCCTGAAAATCATCCTTTCCTTAATGACTAACGAAACGGAGCGTCTGTATTTAAGTTTAAATTTTGCGCTTGTCATTCCAACTTTGTTTGGTTTTGGGGGTTTATTAAATCACGGATATTCTTATGAATGAACTCATCAAAATAAAAAAAGCCCCTAATGTCAGTATTCATCGGTAATTTCCGTTTTTTTATCGTCCCTCTGTCGCGGGTCACCGCTCATGAATAATGCATTTTATTTAATCTAGATTTGAAAATGGCACATGCGCACAACTGTATGTCGCTATACACAATGGCAGAAACAGCGGTGCATTGTAACCAACACAAAAATAGAAAGAAAGGGCGCCGCCTGGTGACGCTCAGGAGTAGGGTGCCAATATTTTTTGACTGGAAATTAAAGATTAAGACTCCTAGAATAATTGTAGTGACATGTTGTGACATGCACCCTTTAATAGCACTCACTGGGGCTTTTCTGGTGTGAAGAAGTTTCTTTTCAAATTTATGAGGGTTGACCGAATGATTTTTTTTGTATACTCCCCTCCCCACAAACCACCTCTAAAATGGTGGCCCAGCTCTGGTCCGAGGTCTAAGTGTAGCCCCCCGCCTTTATGCCAAATAGGCCCACGTATTGGTCTTTTTTGTGAACGGAATCCCCGAGTTGGAAGACACGGGTCACCAATTCTTGATTTCCACAAACACTTTTACAACCAGTCCAATTTATAGGCCCCGGGGACCTCTTATTCAAAATTACAAGAGCGATCACAAAATATTAATGAGCTCGCGCGCAGTAGTTTTCAGAGATTTAGTCATATGCACCCTTTAATAGCACTCACTGGCCGGCCTTTGGTGTGAAAACTGGGACTCAAAACAGTGAAAGTTTACCTAAAATACAGTAACCACTTCAAACAATTAAATGCAATAGACTTGCTGTTCGAAAATGGGCGTAAAATGGCGCGCTACAGTTTAGTCCGCCGCCATGTTTGCTTCATTATAGGTTTCACTGCACTAAATACGGCGCTCATTGTAACCAACACAAAAATATAAGAAAAGGGCGCCGCCAGCTGTACAACGATCAATGCAAGGAGTATAGATGGATGTTGGAGCAGGCAAAGTGTTCATACTATCGGACCAAACTGGCTGGCTGTGATGTTCGACAACTTTGTTCAGTTTGTTGACAGCTTATTCAAAGCTAATACGACTACACGCCAAATCCTACCTCCACATGACTGTGCTCAGACGCTGGCAAACGACATGGCGGGTTTCTTTCACAACAAAATCAAGACTCTCCGCAGTAATCTGATATTCCTCAGCCTGCCATATCTGTCGACACTTCTGAATCATGTGCTAGTACATTTAGTTCATTCCATGCAGTCTCTAAAACTGCAGTTCGCAAAATCATCAAGGAATCAGAAAAATAGTCATGTCCACTTGATCCACTGCCTGGCACACTCATTACTCGATGCCTTGACACTCTATACCTTGCCTCACAAACATCATCAACAAATCGCTGACCACTGGACAAATGTCATTTGAACTGAAAACTGAAAGAGTTGTCCCGTTCATCAAGAAACCATCTCTCGATGCCAAACAGCTTAATAACTACAGGCCCATATCAAATCTGAAATGTTTATTTAGAACAACTGTAAGGGTTAAAGCTGCTTTCGATGGCAATCAACAGCTTGGGGAAGATCGTTCTGTACTCGAACAAGCGCTGTCCCAGTTGAATGTCTATCTACAGCGGAATGGACTGTATGGTGAAATACAGTCGGCATATCGTAGATTTCACTAAACTGAGACAGCGCTTGTTCGAGTACAGAACGATCTTCTCCAAGCTGTTGATCGCCATCAGGAAGCAGTTTTAATATTGCTTGATATCTCTGCGGCGTTAGATACAATTGATCATCAAATCTAACTCGGACGTCTGCATAGCAGCTATGGGATCTCAGGCTCTGCACTTGGCTGGTTTTCGTCATACATAGGGCCTTTTCGAATCCCTGGCTTCGTCTTCGTCTTTGGCTTAAGGCGATTTTAGAATCCCAACTGCGAGATCTCCTGCCACATTTTGATGCCTGTTGTGCTTCAGAAACATTCAATCCATTGATATGAACCCAAACGTTAGACTATTTATATTTGCTTTAATTTCTATTTGCTTCTCAGTGATTCGGAATTCGCAGGCGAAGCCAAAGCCGAAGACGAAGCAAGGGTTTCGAAAAGGCCCTTAGCCTATAAGGCCGTCGTCAGTTTGTGGCCATTTGCAGCGTCACGTCAGCAGAATTTCCTCTTGAAGAGGGTGTCCCACAGGGGTCTGTGCTTGGACCTACCATTTTTACATTGTATTCTGCTCCGACTAGCGATATCAACTACAATCACGGAATTAACCACATAATTTATGCAGATGATACGCAGCTACATATGTATTCGATCCATCGGAGCGCATGGAAGTCATCACCACCCTTGAAAGATGTGTCACTGACATCAAAGCCTGGGCTGTCTGCAACAAAATGGTGTTTAATGACTCGAAGACAGAGATTGTTCATTGTTCTTGCCTTCCATCATGGTTGGAGAAGTGAGTGTTGATGCATCTAGCTCTGCCAGAGATCTTGGTGTTGTCATTGACAGCACTTTGGAGATGAAACACCATGTTCATGCGGTCACAAAATCTGCTTTATTTGCTCTGCATAAAATCAGTAAGATTCGCAGGTACCTTGACAAGCACGACTTCTACATGCATTTGTGACTTATCGGTTGGACTATTGCAACAGTCTTCTCTGTGGTCTCCCTACATGTGACATTGAAGTTGCAAAGGATTTAAAGGGTACTTGAGATTCAAAACTTTAATATGGCGAAATATACGTTTTAATAATGCTGAATACTTAAAAACTGCAAAAACGTCATATTTGTTTATGTTTGTTCATTATTCGTGACCCTAAAATAAAAAGCAATATGCGCCGTGCCCCGCCCATAAAATATGACGTCACGGTAAGAATAGAGGGTGGCTGTACCAGGCTAAGCCTAGCCTTGAATACAAGGCTGTGCTGTATCTGCAACGTGGGATCATCGTTTGCCACAACACTAAACGTGTACATAGCCCGCAATGCATTATTATACATACTTAGCTGGTTCTCTATAATAATGCACTGCGGGCTATTTACACGTTTGGTGTTATGACAAACGATGATCCCACGTTGCGGATACAGTGCAGCCTTGTATTCAAGGCTAGGCTTAGCCTGGTATAGCCACGCTATGCTCTTACCGTGACGTCATCTTTTGTGGGCGGGGCACGGCGCATAATGCTTTTAATTTTAGGGTCACGATTAATGAGCAAACCTAAACAAATAAGAAGTTTTTGCAGTTGTTAAGTATTCAGCGTTATTAAAGCGTATATTTCGCCATATGAAAGTTTTGAATTTCAGTTACCCTTTAACGTTCTGCTGCCAGGCTTCTGACACGCACTAATTATCGAGACCACATACAACCAGTGCTATACAATCTGCATTGGTTGCCTGTTGCCCAGAGGATCACCTTCAACATCTTGTTACTCACCTATAAAATCTTGAATGAGCTTGCACCAACCAGTCTACCTGAATAAGATCGTCAACAAAACAAACAACCTAGTCATAGTCTCCAGGCATCACCACAGCACCTCCTACGCCAACCAGCGCGAGGACGCACTGCTTATTACAGTGATCGTGCGTTCTCGCTTTTAGCTCCAAGGCTCTGGAACAATCTGCCGGCCCACATTTGTGACTCAAATTCACCGAAGCATTTTAAGAATATTCTCAAGACACATCTTGTTAAAATTGCTTTTAGTTAGATATCTGTTTTAATTTATTCAAGTATTGGCAGCCGAAAAGTCTTTGCCTTTTGCAGACGTATAAGAAACCACATTTGTGCAATGGTGCCGTGTGCAATTTATGGGAAACACACAGCGTGTATAATAATCGTACATTACATTTAACAAAAACGACTCAGCGTGCATGCGGGGGCGAGTAGCTATTTAAGTTATGCTTGGAATGTCCTCGAAATTTTACGGGTTTAAGTGACTCTTGCGCCAAGACCGTGCTAGGGGAACAAATCTGGCGATAATTAAGGGCGCCCTCAATTAGCCTGGATATATACGGACGGCGCTCGCCGCGGAACAAATGAACGGCTATAGCTCGGTCTTGGATCAAGACTACGTCTAAGTCGGTGTTATGTATTCCGACTTATTTATTCCGGGTTATTACAATCATAAACCATCTGCAGGGTCCACATGCGTTGTTTGTTTAACACTCTTTGTTGTTTTATTTCAAGAGCCGTCGAGAAAACAGACGAGCGGTTCATCTTCTCGTCGCGAGGCGACATCAAGGTCAAAGGTAAAGGCAAGATGCGGACCTACTTCCTGTGTGGTATGCAGAAAGACGAAGGGGGTGACGTCATGAACAATGAACGAATGATCGAAGGTATGTGCAGTGGCAATGTGCAACGTTCAATACAGTTCAATAGAAAACATTTCCAAAATCACATTTTCAATCCAATTTACATCCGGAATAAGGTCGTTGAAATGCAGCGGATGTGAATTTGGCCTTTAACGACTTAACCCATGATGTGAATTTGGAAAAGGATTTGAATTTAGAGCATTTTGATGTGATTTTGGAAATCTGTTGTTGAAATCACATCCTGCTACCTGTATATGGACCGTGTCCGCTTTGAATGCAAAATCACCGTCATTTATGCCCATTCCTAGTACAGTTTGAGATTGTCATGTTTGTATCACCAATAGCACAATTCCTTCAAAATAATGTATCCCCTACCTGGCCCACTACAGACCTATATATTGATGAAGTCACCGACATTGCTGTTTTCAGTTTCCAGTGAGTGAGTAGTAGGTATACTTTTTACGTGGAAAATGTTGGCATACGTATGGTGGCCCTGGAGGGACACGCATATTTGCGACAAATTTCACGACTTTTCCCAAAGTCGCGAATATTGACGTCAAGTCAAATTTCACAACTTTTCGTTGCATCGTCTAAAATTTGCTACGCAGCTCTCAGTGCATCACGATCTATTGCTGTCGCCGGCGGCTAGCGTGCCCCCCCCCCCCCCCGGACGAATGAGGCCACTTGGCACTTATTTATAATTTGTATTTATTAAAATATCTAAACAGGATAAAAAGATCAGCACAAGCTGTTTTACATCAATGTCCTGTAAACAAATATTTTTAAAAGTAGGACAATTTACACAACAATACAAACAGAAAGCATTTAAATCATTTAAAGTAGAGTTTCTTATATAAACATTAATTTTTTTTAAAACGATGACGATATTTGAATTGATGAAGCAATGTTATTCCAAACTTTTGCACCAGCATACTTATACGACTGCTTAAAGAATTCAATATTGGGTTTAGTGAAAACGACACTTACAAAATCAGCATTTCTGGTATTAAAGCCATGTCTATAGAAATACATTTCAATGTCACTACATATTTTAATGTGAGCAATCCCATGAACACTATATTACTTAATTATAGTGTTTGCCAAGATAACTGTTGAATAATTAGGTTCCCCGATCCTCACTTTACCCTGAATTAAACTCACTCTAACAATAAACCTGTTGACCAAAAATAGTCGAACGATCTATAACGTAACCCCATATCCACTAAGCTACTGTGAGAGGTCGACAGAAGCCGTTTTTCAAATTGCTTTAATGTACTTCTGGGCTACGTGTAACTAGTTGAATGAGCAATAACAATTTATATTAGCGTCATTTTTAAAACTACTGAATAATCATGACGCGTGAGGTCTCATGAGCCGTCCATTTATGATAATTAACCCCAACCATCCCAGGAAAGAAAATATATACGCCGGCGGCGTCCTGACCTACAATGTAGACGTCTAGGCATACACAAGTTGTGAGGTCAGGGAACCAGACTAATCCATATCCGCAACGCGCTCTATACCCAGCACGATATGTGGCAGAGGGGTACCCCCCTCTTATCCCTATACTTTATACGCACTCAACACTATTGTAACCTAACCCACCCCCTTGAAACCTAAAAGGAATTCCTGAGATTCCGGGAACACAATGGTCAACACAAAAGAGGGGGGTTTTCTCTGTCACATATCGTGCTTCATATGACGCGCTCTATCATTATGAAGCACGATATGTGGCAGAGAATCCCCCCCCCCCTCTTTTGTGTTGACCATTGTGTTCCCGGAATCTCAGGAATTCCTTTTAGGTTTCAAGGGGGGATGGGTTAGGTAACAATAGTGTTGAGTGTGTATAAGGTATAGGGATAAGAGGAGGGGGGGGGGGGGGGGGGGGGGGGGGGGGGGGGGAGGGGGGTTCCACTCTGCCACATATCGTGCTGGGTATACGCTCTATACCCGGCACGATATGTGGCAAAGGGGTACCCCCCCCCCCCCCCCCCCCCCTCTTATCCCTATACCTTATACACACTCAACACTATTGTTACCTAACACATCCCCCCTTAAAACCTAAAAATAATTCCTGAGATTTCGGGAACACAATGGTCAACACAAAAAGGGGGGGGGGGGGGTTCTCCGCCACACCATATCGCGCTTCACATGACGCGCTCACATATAGGGCGTTTTCCAAAGCCCTGTTATCGGCTCTGGCCTATTGCTAAACTGCATGACAAAGCCCGATATGAAGACGAAGCTGGGGTTTGAAAAACGGTCGTAATTCAAGACATGTATATGATGGCTGGCCACACAGACAGATGTTCGAACGTTACTTGTACCAACAAATGGCCTAGAAACACGTTTTTCTGGAACGATTTCAGGTTTGGAACACCTAATATGATTGTACTCTCTTTAAGTAACAATGTAATGTGCAATTAGTTATTAGTTATTATGTTTGGGGGCGTGTAAGTGGCGATAGAGCATGATACTCCTTTCAAATGGTGATGCAGGCGTTTCAGTGCGCTGACGTGGGCGGGGCGAGCCGGAACGGGACAGGGACTGGACGAGGCAGGAAGCAACGGGAGGGAACAATTGAGTTCCCACGCTTACGGTGCTCTTTTTTAAATTCGCTGTTCGTTACTGTACTCTAAGTTTCACGACTCTGTTCCCCGACTGTTTATTGAAACTTTATCTAAAACAGAAACTTTAACTGAACTTGTCTCGAACATTTTGGGAAATGAACTGCGGGCTTGCTTTCATCGCTGTCTTTACCTCCAGCTCCAAGTCCCAATTTTTATGCCAACCCAGTTCTTGGATTTTTGTTTGTGGAATTGCTGTTAATGAAACTTGGTAATAAAATGCAACACAAACTCTACCTTAACTGTTGGCAAATTTTCGAGCCTAGTCTTAACTCTGCATTTGTGACAAACTCACCACGTGAACTCCAGAGCTATTTGAAGAACTGAACTAATTATATTTTCCAAGAACCGTTATGAAAACATGAATTGAACTCTGAACTGAAACTCGGAAACACGTGAATTGGAAGTTTCAAGGTTTTATTTTTGTCAACTACCAATGGAATCTGTCTGGGATTTTGTCGAATGATCTAAGCGAAGGTTTGTGCCCTGAGTAAAGGTTAGACTCAAGAGTGGTAAATCAAGTTTTCAAAAGTGAAAAACACATTGTCACAAATTTGCAGAACATTGTGTATTTTTTGCTCTCCGTTGATTGTTTTCGCATTCTTTACACGATGTTATGGCCACATGTTTTAAAATATCTGGCTGTGCATTTTTAAATTCCTCAAAAAAATAATAGAAAGATTTCAAATAGACCTTGTTTATAGACCATTAGAGGGCATATTGTATACAATTTGTTTTTATTCATGTACAATAGGTTTATTAACAAGCAAAGGCATTGTCCTCTAAGATGGCTGCTACGCATGTGGTCTACAGTGTCACGGATTTGAAGGGAATTATTGTTTATCCTTTTATTGTTTTATTTGTAATTTATATTTTTCTAATAATAATAATAATAAACAAAATATCTAATGCGCCTTTTTTATACAAATGATTAAAAGCGCATTACATATAAATTAATTACATATACTTGTATTACATACTACATATACTAAACCCAAAGAACGGAGATTTGTATACAAAGTTGTTGCATCATGTCACCGCGCCAGTGCCCAGACCGCAGAATGAGGATACGTCTGTCCCGCCAACAGGGATAATATAATGCTTAAAGCCTAACCCTGCTGGCATCGGTGATGTCTCGATTTTTTACATGAGACAGTCGCCTCTAACCCTACCTATGTAATTTAACATTTAACTACCCGACACGTTGACACTAAAAATAATAACTAAGAATTAAAAACCATTAAAAAAAGAATCCCGTTTAACTTATAATGCTACATTAAAAAAGAGTCAAGTCTGTGTTCGCTTAGTATGTGTGATAGCAAAACTGCCATTGTAAAGGCTCTTTTGGTAACATCTAAAAAGAGTCAGAACGGATATCTGGATTCTTGAAAATCCTTGATCTGTAACTTAAAAGTCGGTGAAATCAATTGGTATGATTACTTATCATTGAAAAGGTGCACAATAGTTGAACAACGAGCGAGATAGTACGAGTGTTTTCAGTTATATAATTGACGATTTGCTGATTGGTCAACGGTGTATTTTTATCGATGTCGAATGACAATGTATATATCGGGTTATGAGGGGAAGTCGATATTAAACTGTACTTTCATTAATGCAGAAACCTGCCAAAATATAATTAAGAATAATGTATTGGTTATTTCATGAGAAATGGTACGTGCCCACGGTTATAATCTATTGTGGTAAATAGTGATGGATTGAATACATAAACACGTTAAAGATGATTGCTTCGTCATTAAATAACAATTTCGTATTTAGAAGACGTAAATATTATTTTGTACGAGTAAAGTTTATCGCCGGCCTATACACGAAAATTGGTCTTTTCAGATTAACTAATTAAGTGTTATTCGAAAACAAAAACTGTTTTTAATTGGCTTGTCTCTGACGTCACACCTATGACGTAATCTACAGTAACCATTCATCCCTTTGGACTATTAACCCGAGTCTGTCTGTGACGTCATATACCCAAGCCTCTTTCGGTTGCCTCCCTCGTCTGAAAGGCCTATTTTTAGCAATATCCCATTTCCTTCCCCAAATTGTCAATTTAGATTAACCAATCAGCAGCGAGCATCAAGGTCTTTTCCTCCCCCGGTTTTAGTGCTCATGTTCACAAGTGGGAATTGCCTACACTTTGTTACAGACAGTCCGCCTACAAAAATCGAGCCGTCTCGGACATCGGAGAGAAGCCGAGCTTCACCGCGCAACGAAGACGTTGCTCATGGGTCGAATGTGGCGCTCGGCCCCACGCCGCTATCCACCTCGTGCCCCATGTTCGAGCTCATGGAGAAAGCCGCAGCTCCTGCGTGTCCCGCCCCGGTGGGAGTAACTCCTAACGCTTCCCAGCCACTTCCTGGTCCACCGTCAAAAATATGTGTCGTCTTGTAGATCTGTAAGTGGCCCACTACGAGTGTGGAAAAACGGGTAGAACCTAGACGTCTTGATATATTCAGCACTTGCCAAATTGAGTTCGAGGTGTTTTTAAATTTATTTACAATTCTGTAGCAGAGGAGAAAGTATTGGCCCAAAATTCAACTGAGCTGCCCATTAAATAACTTTAAAAAAAAATTAAGTTACTTTAACATGCTTATTAAATAATTATATGTCATGTGCCTGTGTTTATATTGCTAGTATTTGCGGCATTGGTCTTTAAGACACACCAGACGGGAGCAAGTTCGATCAAGGACTACTATATAGTTAACCATAGTTCGACTAACTCTGAGCAAACTCACGCTAGTCGACGATGGTTGGACTAGTCTAGTCGACTATCCGCTACCAACCTACCGCGGTTGATCGCGCTAGCTAGTCGCGCTGGTTACAACAGCAACATTTCTATGGCATAGTGCAGCGGGGACCAACTATCAACAAAGAAGGGCCGATTTCACCAATGTTAGGATCAATCCTAGGAAGAGTAACTCCTCCTAACTTGCAATAGATCCAATGCAAGTTAGGATGAGTTAGTCTTCCTAAGATTGATCTTAGTCTTTCGTGAAATCGACCGCAGACAACGAAACTTTGCCGTGCAAACTGGCATGTTTTTTCCACGTGTGTTTAATTCTGTCACTTTTGTCACCATTGTACGATAAGAACAGACATTATGTAAGCTTTTCTAAACTATGGTATAACTTTAATGGTGTAAGTATCGTGTTGAAATATTGTTTTGCCGGTGTGAGTACGATGTTTTTGGCGCCACAAAAGTTTAACCATAGTTTGAATAGAGTCGTTGGCACTGCAACTTCATGGCGCATGCGCTGTTGACTTCAAAAACAAGCGCTACTGAAACATTGGTCCTTTGTTGAACTTGCTCCTGGTTGCACGACTAATTGTGTTGTGTATGTTCTTGCTCAGAGTAACCGCACCCTTTATTTAAAAAGAAATCCAACAGACAATCACTAAGAAATATTATTCAAGCACAATCTAGAATTAAAGGAAGTTAACACATTTTGTGAAATTGAATTATGTTCCGTCTGTTACGGTTGTTGTTATCCGTTCTGCTCAAGAAATAGGCCGTATTCCTGGTCGAACGAGGGCGCTGTAACGACGCCATTTACTGGGGCCAATTTCATAAAGCTGCTAAGCACAAAAGTTTGCTTGGCACTAAAAGGCCTTGCTCAGTAAAAGCAGGTTACCAGCCAAAACTCAATGTGCTTTTCATGCTAAGCAAAAACCAGCTGAATACCAGTCACAAGCAATATACATCACCTGAAAATTTGGCTCGTAACCCTGTTTTTGCCAGGACAAATTGTCATGCTAAGCAAATTTGTGTGCTTAGCAGCTCTATGAAATTGGCCCCGGGTTACCAACACTGACCAAATCACGTTTATTGAAGTACAGGGTAGTTTAGTAACTTAAATTTAAATTATAAAAAGGGATCAAATTTCTCGCTGACGATCGCGGTTTGTATTTATACATTGAATCTTATAAGAAAGCTGTTTTGTGGTTCTGAGCGGTTATTTTAAAATTATGCGTAGTGCTAATTATTATGTAAATCTGAGCACATTTTGAATTAAACCATTTATGTACGAGTTCGCTATTATCATATAGCACAATTAGTACCGCTATACTACCAATGCTATATGCACCTTTCAAAATATTCCATCCATCACCAACGCACGTGTCTCATAGACATATCCTGTATATATGTTCACACATATTTAAGGTGTTATTAATTTGAGTTTTGGGGGGAGGGTAAACTTATCATAATTATGTTATGAATGTAAAAAAAATGGACATTAAAACTTGTATTTGTTTATATGCACTAATTATGTATGTGTGTACTTTACCTATGAATGAGATTTTAACTACCAAAAATGTTGTAAGAGATTATATACACCATTTTACCATATTTGCAAGATTTGAAAACAGATGCATGTCCGACTTGCATAATTTCACTGAAAACAAGTCGCATTAATTATTTGTTTACGTTGAGATACATTTTTACATCTTTTAAGCCCTTCATATTTCGGCTTCGATATTTTCAGAATCAGAAATAGCGCCCTTACTTTACTTGAATACGACTCTAACCTAAATTCACCTAAACTAAGACTTGCATCATAAATAGGGCCGAATAGGCCACACAGCATTTCCTGTTTGTGTAATGTGTAGACACAGTTAATGTAACGCTCGTATGCTTTACCCCCCCCCCCCCCCCCTCCTCCCCCCCCTCAAAAAAAAAGTGTTCTATTTGACCCAACTCTTTTCTGAGTCAAATGACACTTTTTCTGGGTCCAAATGGCCATTATCTGTGTCCGAATGACACTTTCCTTGTATAAATGGCAGATTTTCGGGTTCAAATGACACACTTGAGTCGGAGCAATGTCATAATTTATTATTGACCGTGAAAAGTGTCATATTGACCAAGAAAAGTGTCATATTGATTTAGGAAAGTGTCATATTGACCAAGGCAAGTGTCATATTGATTCATAAAAGTTTCAAGAAGTTTCAAGAACCCGCATTCTAGTCGAGTCTGACCTAGGTGTTTTTAAAGTGTATCGTTTAGCAGCTCGACGTTTCAACCAGTGTATAATTTAGTTAATCACATAAAGGTTTCTTGACATACATATTTCTAAATCGATTTCCTTTGTTTCACTTATAAATACTACACATGCATGAGTACAAGTGCATCACTCAACCAGATTTATTATTAAAGAGTGACTACACCAGGTAATTTGGAGGAGTGGTTCATTTTATGACACACTAGTTTGTTATAAACTAATACTTGATTTTGTTACGTTATTTTGGCACTGCTTACCTGTACTAGAAAACGCTTCCTTTTCTATTGTTGTTTATTTTTTGTTGCCTTTGCAATTAACCCATGGAAATGAATTCATAAAACATTAGTCAATAGACCACCTCAAAGGTCACATTGGATCCGTCCAAGCTAAATATAACCGACATGCTTGACAAAGATACAAAGTCCAGTGTAAAACCAATATGTCTAGGAAAATGTCTATGTCTAGTTTACATTGAGATGCATACATTGAGCCTATCTGATACCATCACATGCTGATACAATAGGCCTACTATCAGACGAATCAAGTGACTTCGTGGGCACAGTTATTGGTTACAACTACTATCAGGCTAATGCAGGTATCAACAACTTGTGGTCTCGGTGAGTATGCAGCACGGGTATTTGTTATTCCGAGTAGATAAACAGTTAGTGGCAATATCCGAATCACGGCCCCCAAAAAATAAGCCTATGTATTGATGACGTCACACTTTGTTAACACAGTCACGTACGCGTTGCTGTGGGACTACGAAACCGTCGTCCTGAACTGTGCAAGTGTGTCGTTGTCCGTATACATGTAGTATGGAGCAGAATCAGTGTCAAAAAGATCGGACGTGTTTTTACAACTCGGATGCTTTCCTAATTCGGATGTATTCCTAATTCGGATGCTTTTTGCAAACTCGGATGCTTTTTTAATTCGGATGAATTCGTAATTCGGATGCTTTTTGTAAACTCGGATGCTTTTTTAATTCGGATGAATTCGCAATTCGGATGAATTCGTAATTCGGATGCTTCTTGTAAACTCGGATGCTTTTTTAATTCGGATGTTTTTTTAATTCGGATGCTTTTCTAGTTCGGATGCTTTTTTAATTCGAATGCTTTTCTAGCTCGGATGCTTTTTATAAACTCGGATGCTTTTTTAATTCGGATGCTTTTCTAGTTTGAATGCTTTTTGTAAACTCGGATGCTTTTTGCAAACCAAACATATTCGCAAATCGGATGCTTTCCCAATCCGGCACTAGGGTGGCCCTGAAAGGACATCACACATCGCAGATTCTGCGATTTCGCGCATTCTGCGCGAATTTGAACGATGACAAACATGTTATCGTATATATCTAAGCATATATCTGAGATGTGGAAGATTTTATTGTAGATTTCTGCACAGATTTATGTGATAATGAATATTTTCTGGGCAGATTTTTGAAAAGTCGCATATTTTTATTTTAGATTTCAAGTTCTGCGCAGATTTCTTAGTACGCAAATTTGTGCGATGTCGCACGGATGGGCACTACATGTACATTTTCATTGCACATTTAATTATGCGCAGCTATATATGTCGCACTCACGTACAGCAGATTTATATGCAGATTTATGTGCACATTTCTGCCGCGATGTCAGCACATACGACGTTTTGAAAGTTGAACCACGACGTTTTGAATGTTATGATGTTCTAAAACGGACAGGCAACGTCGTGGTTCAACTTTCAAAACGTCGTACTTCAACTTCCAATTAACGTCCAACTTTCGCGCGCTTTTACCTACCAAGGTAGCCGCGTATTCGGCCGGTTCTCTCCGCGCGGATTCAGTCCGCATTCACCAAAAGGCGACAAATATTTAATACATGCTGCAAAAGGTGATGCATTTTCTAAAAAGTTTTTTGTCAATTTATTTAAAGAATTTTTCGAAATAAACCGTAAATATAAAAATACTTTTTCAAACCCTTGTAGATCATACAGCATATTAGTCTTGTTTAACCTTTCCTGTAATTTTGATGAAAAATTACAGTTAAACTAGCTGCCTAATGAACTAAGTAATCCTACTTCGAGTTATTTTTATAGATTTGGAAATGAGAATGAAACATTTAAAACAAAATATACCTCACATGTTATCAAAAACTCATACTTTTATTTCATAATCTACAAGATAATGTTACTGGGCATGTGGGTATAGGCTTCAGCCGAACACTAATTAGTGCCTAATTAGCCCGTTTAATAAATCCCCTTTTCAATGCAGCATTGTAATGCGTTTTTCGGCTGCGAGTATATCTGCCTCTTTAAAACAAAGTGTACATCACATGTTATTCAAACCTCATATTTGTATTTCATGATCTACGAGATCATGTTTCTGGGCACACTTAATTTTGGTATAGGCTTCAGCCGAACAGTAATTAGTGCACTCGCACTCGGGCTTATTTGCAATGTTCTCGGTGAATCAGTTTCGTCAATCAACAATTTCAACAATTAATTTCACCACGCCAGATTTTATGAGAATGATAACTGTTACTTTATTTAATAACACAACAGCCCTTCAACTATAAAGTTCTGCATCATTAGATGGATCCTAGTAGTTTGTCAGCTTAGAACGTTAGGTAAAATACGGTTTCAGACCGTGTCCATAATTTCTTTTTTATTTCCACCTAATATCGCCCCATAATTCTTTGCGATATATAGCACACTTGGGTCAAATGTAAGTTTCTAAGGTCGAGTGCAAATAAGCAGATATTATCAAAACTACATAAAATGTAAACAAAGAACAACGGTTATATGTCAAAATTAGCATATAAAAGAATCTTGGAAACTCCATACTGCCACTTGTGCTTGAAAGAACACTTGCCAGATAGAAAGAGTGGGGCACGGAAAGATAGTCCTTGCAGGTGTGCTTTACAGAAATGTACAATTGCAATTCATGTGGCAAAAGAAAAAAAGTACAGCAATGATAAAAGCAGGTCTTGAATTTGTAAAACCACACTGTTGCCGTATTGTTTGAAATTTCTATAAAAGGTTTGACAAATAACTCGAAGTAGAATTACTTCCATTAAGCAGCTAATTTAACTGTAATTTTTCATCAAAATTACAGGAAAGGTTTTACAATTACAGGAACAAGTGTGGCTAATATGCTGTATGATCTACAAGGGTTTGAAAAAGTATTGTTATATTTACGGTTTATTTCGAAAAATTCTTTAAATAAATTGACAAAAAACTTTTTAGAAAATGCATCACCTTTTGCAGCATGTATTAAATATTTGTCGCCTTTTGGTGAATGCGGACTGAATCCGCGCGGAGAGAACCGGCCGAATACGCGGCTACCTTGGTAGGTAAAAGCGCGCGAAAGTTGGACGTTAATTGGAAGTTGAAGTACGACGTTTTGAAAGTTGAACCACGACGTTGCCTGTCCGTTTTAGAACATCATAACATTCAAAACGTCGTGGTTCAACTTTCAAAACGTCGTATGTGCTGACATCGCGGCAGAAATGTGCACATAAATCTGCATATAAATCTGCTGTACGTGAGTGCGACATATATAGCTGCGCATAATTAAATGTGCAATGAAAATGTACATGTAGTGCCCATCCGTGCGACATCGCACAAATTTGCGTACTAAGAAATCTGCGCAGAACTTGAAATCTAAAATAAAAATATGCGACTTTTCAAAAATCTGCCCAGAAAATATTCATTATCACATAAATCTGTGCAGAAATCTACAATAAAATCTTCCACATCTCAGATATATGCTTAGATATATACGATAACATGTTTGTCATCGTTCAAATTCGCGCAGAATGCGCGAAATCGCAGAATCTGCGATGTGTGATGTCCTTTCAGGGCCACCCTAGTGCCGGATTGGGAAAGCATCCGATTTGCGAATATGTTCGGTTTGCAAAAAGCATCCGAGTTTACAAAAAGCATTCAAACTAGAAAAGCATCCGAATTAAAAAAGCATCCGAGTTTATAAAAAGCATCCGAGCTAGAAAAGCATTCGAATTAAAAAAGCATCCGAACTAGAAAAGCATCCGAATTAAAAAAACATCCGAATTAAAAAAGCATCCGAGTTTACAAAAAGCATCCGAATTACGAATTCATCCGAATTGCGAATTCATCCGAATTAAAAAAGCATCCGAGTTTACAAAAAGCATCCGAATTACGAATTCATCCGAATTAAAAAAGCATCCGAGTTTGCAAAAAGCATCCGAATTAGGAATACATCCGAATTAGGAAAGCATCCGAGTTGTAAAAACACGTCCGATCTTTTTGACACTGATTCTGCTCCATAATGTAGAGGCTTATTCCAAGCGTACATCTAAAGTACAGACTCACCAATGAGTTTGTTTATGCCTAATTTAACACAAGTTATTAGTGACTGTCGTCCAAGAAGTTTGCGGGTCGATTGTTGTAAAGGAGTGCTGTGGCCTCGTGGTATAAATTTGAATTTATAATTTGTAATCTGCGTGTGTCCTTGGGCAAGGCACTTTGTCACTCATTGCTTCTTTCCACCCAGGAGTAACTGGGTACCTATGAGGGCAGAGATGGTTATTATGGTTGATTTAGCTGCTTTGCGCCGAAATGGCAGCATCGAGCTGTATACTCCCCAGGGAGCTGAGATAGTATTTCGAATGTTTCATGGGCCAAATGACCGGGGTAATAATGTGATAACGTTTGTAATAAAGCGATATGATAATAAGTATTTATTTATTAGTATTAAAAAGCATTTAAAAGTAAGATATAAACATCCACACAACCATCCTTAAAATACTTGGCGTTTTGGGGTAATTCTTGTGTAAAAACGAGTTTCAGGGTTTACTTTTGAGACCCCAAAAACTCGAGCTGTTAGGGTCTAGATTCCAACCGTAAAGTGCTCGATTGTTGCGGACGTGTGTTCTAGCCTCCACCTAGTTGTGGGGACAGGCTCTTTTGTTTGAAAAAAAACAGACCGAGTAGTGGGGACATTTTCGAGTCCCCATACCGCGTTGGGTCTTCAGTAAAGGTAGAAAAAATGAAAAGATTAAGTTAGGGTATAATAAAAGAAAATGAAGAAGAAGACAAATTAAGATGAAGTGATGTTCTGAGTGTTCTGAGTTTGAGTTTATAGAGAGTTCCCTTAGTACACGGACCTTATGACTTTCCCCATAACGCACGAAAAGAAACGGTGCATTTGTGCTGTGTGTAATTAATGTGATACACACAGCGTGTATTGTACATTAAATGTAGTCAACAGGAAAAAACGTTTGCGTGCACCGTCGTGTCCGCGAAAACAACCGGTGTTTTTTTTCGGGAACGGTAGGACATTAGGTTGGTTTTCATTCAACTAGATGTTTGTAGTAGGATAAGTAATGAAAATGTTGGGGATTTCATGGAGTAATGCGTCTTTAACAGACAACATCAAACTCCTTTATACATATGAAACAAGATATAAGACGAATCTCCCCCCCCCCCCCCACACTTTTTTTTGTGGCGGTCATTGTGCTTGCGGGATGTTGTGTTTTCTCATGAATTCTTTTTAGGTTTTTAAGGGGGGGGGGGGGGGAGGAAGCGTTATGTAACAATAGTCTAGAGAGTGTATAGGTATGGGGGACTAAAGGGATTTAGTGACTCGGTCTCGTCCTGGGAATACCCCTTTTACTGAACTTCTTGTAAAATGGACAACATGTCAAATCTAAGCCAAAACAAGCATACGGTACGTGAAAGACGGTCTGGGGTATGCGCACTGTCTGAAATCTACACATGGACGGATCATTGCCCATTCACGCTTGAAGTCGGCGCGGACGAGAAGTGCAACATGGGGGACCCACGACGTCACTCTATGAGCCAATGAAATGCACTGACCTCTACACCTGGACAGACCATTGTCCATATTCTGCTGTGATAGCGCTTGAAGTCGGCGCGAACTGGAAGTGCAACATGGCGGACCCAAGACGTCACTTCTGTGAGCCAATGAAATGTCCAGGATTTACTCTATACATTTTGTATTTATTAACATTACATGTTGCACTTCTCGTTCGCGCCGACTTCAAGCGTTAGCACGGGAGAATATGGACAATGATCCGTCCAGGTGTAGAGGTCAGTGGGTATACGCACATAATCCCGCGAGGTTTCACTATAGCAGACGCCGCCACGTTTGATAAATATCAAGGAAACAAAAAAGGTTTGCCCCCGTTCAAAAAAAGGTACATGCACTATGCACATGGGTCACTTCGTATTAGTATTTATTCCCCTACCCCACGGGAATCCAAAAGGGGTGAACGAGGGGCAATATTATTCCTTTTTTTTGGCGGCGTTTCAGGTCGTGCGTCAACCATGCTGCATGCATGGCGTGGAGATGATCACGTTTCGAATCCAGGTTGGATGTTTGCCTACGCCTTCTCCCGTTTTCTCGAGAAGTTTATACGCGTTCGGATTTATGCCTCTGCTGACGTTCTGGTTCAACTTTGCCGATCGTCTGCGAGGTCGTTTGCGTTGTTGGTGACACTTCCGCAAGACTGTTTCCGGCATAATGTCTGCGTTGCAGGTTAGGTCCCGTTTGCTGTAAATACCTGTTGTGTAACATATTTGTTCACATATTGGGCTATTTTTGTAAAGATTTTTGTTGTTGAAAAGTATACTTTGGTGAATTTATACTTACATATTTTTACTTCAATAACATTTTCTGAAATGACTGAAAAATTATGAGAACGTAGTAACAAATACGAAGCCCCTAAAGGGACATAATGACGAATAAAAATCACCGTGACGAAATAATTTGAGTTTTTTATTTCGTGCCCACGAAATAATTGTGTGCACTCGGATTAACTTATTTCGTGAGCTCGATTTCGTACGCTCGAAATTTTTTTGTGCGCTCGAAATCATTTCGTACACTCGAAATATTTTATTTCGTGCGCTCGAAATCATTTCGTACGTTCGAAACCATTTCGTAGGCTCGAAATCATTTCGTAGGCTCGAAATAATTTCGTGCACTCGAAATCATTTTGTTCGTTTGCTAGAAATCGGTTAAGTAAATATGACGTTGTGTCAGCATTAAGCAGGTACATGTAGTAGGCTAGTCTTGCTCCAAGACCGAGTTGTTCATTTTTTTCCGGGCGCACCGTCCGTCTATGCAGGTCATCAATCATCAATACATGTACTCCGAAAACGGACTTATTGAGGGCGCCCTTGATTATCACGAGATTTGTTTCACAGCTCGGTCTTGACGCAAGGGTCATGTGAACCCGTAACATTCTGAGGACATTCCAAGCATAGCTCAAATAGTACTCTATTTGCACTGCTGCTTTGTTCGGGCCCCAGAATCTATACTAGAATTTTAGATATGGGGAGATTCGAGAGAAGAAACCGGAGCCCGAACAAGCCAACATACCTCACCCATACCTCACCCGTACCTCACCCGTACCTCACCCGTACCTCACCCGTACCTCACCCGTACCTCACCCGTACCGCGTCGCCCGTACCGCGTCGCCGGTACCGCGTCGCCCGTACCGGGTCGCCGGTACCGCGTCGCCCGTACCGGGTCGCCGGTACCGCGTCGCCGGTACCGCGTCGCCCGTACCCTGTCGCCTCTACCGCGACGCAACGCGTCACATGCACGACGCCGCCCGCACGACGCCGCCCGCACGGCGCCCCACGCACGACGCCCCACGCCCCACGCACAACGCCCCACGCACAACGCCCCACGCACAACGCCCCACGCACAACGCCCCACGCACAACGCCCCACGCACAACGCCCCACGCACAACGCCCCACGCACAACGCCCCACGCACAACGCCCCACGCACAACGCCCCACGCACAACGCCCCACGCACAACGCCACCATCCATCCGGCAAAGCGGGAAACTCCACGCCTATCTGATGGCGTTTTGCCGTAAATGCTGACGTATTATTCGACAGACGCGGTGGAAATACGTGCAAGGAAAACCAACTTGTATTTGAAAGTCTATGAAGCAGAATCAGTGTCAAAAAGATCGGACGTGTTTTTACAACTCGGATGCTTTCCTAATTCGGATGTATTCCTAATTCGGATGCTTTTTGCAAACTCGGATGCTTTTTTAATTCGGATGAATTCGTAATTCGGATGCTTTTTGTAAACTCGGATGCTTTTTGTAATATCGAATGCTTTTTTAATTCGAATGCTTTTCTAGCTCGGATGCTTTTTATAAACTCGGATGCTTTTTTAATTCGGATGCTTTTCTAGTTTGAATGCTTTTTGTAAACTCGGATGCTTTTTGCAAACCGAACATATTTGCAAATCGGATGCTTTCCTAATCCGGCACTAGGGTGGCCCGGAAAGGACATCACACATCGCAGATTCTGCAATATCGCGCATTCTGCGCGAATTTGAACGATGACAAACATGTTATCGCATATATCTAAGCCTATTTCTGAGATGTGGAAGATTTTTTTGTAGATTTCTGCACAGATTTATGTGATGGTGAATATTTTTTTTTAATTTTTTTAATTTTAGATTTTAAGTTCTGCGCAGATTTCTTAGTACGCAATTTTGTGCGGTGTCGCACGGATGGGCACTACATGTACATTTTCCATTGCACATTTAATTCTGCGCAGCTATGTCGCACTCACGTACAGCAGATTTATATGCACATTTATGTGCACATTTCTGCCGCGATGTCAGCACATACGACGTTTTGAAAGTTGAACCACGACGTTTTTAAAGTTGAAGTACGACGTTTTAAAAGTTTTGAATGTTATGGTGTTTAAAAACGGACAGGCAACGTCGTGGTTCAACTTTCAAAACGTCGTAGTTCAACTTTCAAAACCTCGTACTTCAACTTTCAATTAACGTCGTGGTTCAACTTTCGCGCGCTTTTACCTGGCTCAAGGTAGCCGCGTATTCGGCCGGATTTCTGGTCGCGGATTCAGCCATGCATTCCCAAAAGCCGAAAAATATATAATACATGCTGCAAAAGGTGATGCATTTTTCAAAAGGTTTATGTCATTTTATTTAAATAATTTTTCAAAATAAACGGTAAATAATAATACTTTTTCAAACCATTTCAAATCATACAACATAAGCTACACTTGTTTAACGTTTCCTGTAATTCTGATGACAACCACTTTTAACCAATTATAAAGGTTAAACGAATTTATCACCTCGAGACAGCTTGGTATGCAGGGGTCTGGCCAAATTCCCCTTTCCCACGCTATATGGAGGTCACTGGGTAATTTGAACGCGGTTTTATGACCCTGAGTTTGGAACAAACAATTGGGCCTCCTATACAGCTAGAGTTGTTAGCTCATTCGTGTCATAGCAGTTGTTGTGAGTAGGTTGGAGAAACAGTAGTTATCTGATCATATTTAAAAAAAAAAAAAATAGTTTTTAATAAATTCTGGCATAGTCAGAATAATCGTGATTCGCAATTCGTCGACCGTAGCCATTACTCAATTTTCAAGTTTTTTCAAGCTCTTGTGACTTGTCCAGTTCAATTTAACCGACCGGCATCAATTCTCGCCGAAAACAATGCCTAAATCTAAGAGGCAAGCGGTTGCATCTACATCTGGAAACGCTTCAGGAGGAAGAAAGCCACGCGGCAGACCCCGTTCTTTACGGTCTGGTCGAAGCCTAGTGGCTGATGGTGTTGGATCCGCACGACCGGTGCCAGCTGTTGTCGTGCCCCTTGCCCCGCCGACGTTCGCTGCCACTCGCCCTGACGCTGCCGCCCCCTTGGATGGCCTTACTGTCCCCGTACCTGGAGGTCTGCCCAGTGCTGCACCGCTCATAACTTCTGAGTTTGGTGAGTCCACTGTTGTTAATAATATTGTTCAGATGCCGGTAAATTTACCACCCGCTCCCAACGTAATTTCCGTTACATGTCCCACTACGGCCAATACTAGCACTCATTTTTTTCTAGTATTGCGCCTGTTCAAGACTACACCCCGCTGACTAGCGTTTGTGACAATCTGGGGATGAGGGTTCCTAAACATATTCAGGACAAAATTTGGAATGGGGAGTTTATTGAATTTGGTTCTCTAATGCGGCCGGGCCATAGCAATACTGGCACCCCAAATGACTGCGTGTTTATGGTCGGCTCGCCCGATTCACCCGCTTGGCAAATTCGCCCCCACGCGGCCCAAAATGTGCGTATAACGTCCATTGAGGCATTTTTAATTTTTGCGTCAATCTATTTGATGCGTCATGGAAATTGTGCTAGGCAACTTCTGAAGTATGCGGATACTATCCGCTCGGCCGCATTTCGTCGCGTATGTTTTGGCTGGCGCGATTATGATATTCAGTTTTGCCTGCGACAAGCGCGCATGCCGGCACGCTCCTGTGCCAGCATCGATGCTGAATTGTGGCTCACGCTAGTGGGTACCCCGACCCAGAATAATTTTCGTCCCTTTCCCAATACCACCTCACAGCAGCGCGTATCAGGATATTCAAGTGCCGGAGCAGGTCGTCCCGCGCAAACCCAGCTAACCACTGCCATCGGTATCTGTTTCGCTTTCAACCGCGGCCAATGTTTCCGGGCTGGGTGTCGATTTGCCCACAAGTGCTCCGCTTGTTTGTCCCTTGGCCACTCGGCCGACAATTGCCGAGGTACTTCCCGCACCTCACGGGTTGCAGCCAACACAGCCACTATTGCCAACCCCAGTAAAACTAACTAGTATGCGCCCGTTTCTCAACACATACCCCGACCGACAGGATGCGCATAGATTGGTAGATGGTTTTACTTTTGGTTTTCGATTGGGATATTCCGGACCGCGTGTTAGTTCTTCTGCGCAAAATTGTGTATCCGTCCGTGAGTATCAAGCATTGTTACAAGACAAAATTGACCGCGAGGTGCAGTTGGGCCGCATTGCCGGTCCTTATTTAACCCCTCCTTTGCCCAATTTACGCTGTTCCCCAATCGGTCTGGTACCTAAACAAACACAAGGTCAATTTCGTTTGATTCACAATCTGTCATCTCCTATGGGTGACTCAGTAAACGATCACATTGACCCGTCTATTACGCTGTTAGTTACACAAGTTTCGATGATGCTGTTACTTTGGTTTCTAGTTTAGGTCCCTGTGCCCTTGTGGCCAAATCAGATATAAAATCGGCATTTCGCTTACTACCAGTTCACCCGGATGACTTTGATTTGTTAGGGTTTTACTTCAATGGGTCATATTACTATGATAAGTGCATGCCCATGGGCTGTTCAATATCATGCGTAACTTTTGAGAGATTTAGCACTTTTCTTGAGTATTGTGCCCGCAAAGTAGCAGCCACTGATAATATCCTTCATTACCTTGACGATTTCTTTTTCGTTGGGAGTACCGATTCCGATGATTGCGCACGCGCCCTTAACTCTTTTGCTGTAGTTTGTACGAAGTTTAGGGTCCCCTTAGCTGTAGACAAAACCGAGGGACCGACCACTCATATCACTTTCCTAGGCTTAGCAATCGACACTGTCGCGCAGGAAATTCAAGTTCCATCGGAAAAATTTGTTTCGATCATGGCAAAACTAGATAATGCATTGAGTAGACAGAAACTTACTCTCCGGGAGCTTCAGTCATTGTTGGGAAGTTTGAATTTTATCTGTAATGCTGTTCGCCCAGGCCGCGCATTTTTTGCGTCGTTTGTTTGACTTAACAAGTGGCGTTCAAAGACCACATCATCGTGTCCGTATTTCATCGGAGGCACGAGCTGACATGTTGGCCTGGAAGCAGTTTTTGACACATTTTAACGGTTCAGTCATATTCCCCGACCAAGTTTGTCACTCGAGCGATAATCTGCATTTGTACACGGACGCTTCATCAGAGATAGGTTTTGGTGCATTTTTTGGTGGTAGATGGACACACGGACGATGGCCCTTGTCAGTGCGTTCTATGAAACTATCCATTGCTTTCCTCGAGCTTTTCCCCATCGTACTAGCGCTGCGGGTATGGGGCCCAGCATTAAGGAATAAGCGGGTACTATTCTGGTCTGATAACACGGCAGTCGTGGCCATAATCAATCGTCAAACTTCCCGCTGTCCCAAGATAATGAAATTGGTCCGCATGCTCGTTGTGCGTTGTTTAGATTTGAATATTCATTTTAAAGCAAGGCACGTTCCCGGCATTGATAACGGTATTGCCGATGCTCTTTCCCGCTTTCAGATGTCTAGGTTCCGGCAGCTAGCGCCCGGGGCATACCCCTTTATCACTCCCTTGCCTGCCGACCTTTGGTGCAATTTCATATAGAATTGCCGGTGTTTATTCAATATGTTACGCATTCGGTTTACCGGCGCGCTTAGTAATTCTTTCCCCTACACCCTTCTTGCCCATGCACTTTGAACGAATATAGTTTGTGCACTTCATTGTTCTTGCTAGTGCTTAGTAATTTGGATTATTTCATAAATATTTTATGTGCGCATACTATTTAGTTGTTTTTGTGTGTTTATCTTCCTTTCACGAGTCTTGGTGCAACGGGCATACTAGCCTTCAATGTGGATTGTGGGCGACGTTGTCGTCAATTGGACCTGTCGAGCTCAAGTTCGTTGACAATGGATTGAGAAGCTCTGCACGCATTAGCGACCGTCCATGTGGCTGCACCAGGGAGCCACAGCCATCAAACCCGGATTATATGACAATTAATTTCGGTTCTACCGACCTGGGAGGTATTGCCGCACACATACAGAACTGATTGTGCTATCAATCACTGAAATATAATTTGTACCAACGTCTCTTATGTCTTTATTATTTAACAACAACGGGCCTATTTGGCGGCGGTCATTGATGACCGTTTGGCGGAATTGCATTCGGGACGCCGTCGTAGGACCCATTAACTTAACTTTATACCAACATAAGCCATGCCAATTATACCAATTTTAAGCGAATGTAATGATAATATTTGCGGCTTCATGTTTAACCTTAATTGTATTTACAGCTGGGTTAACAGTACATTTAGGTTAACAGTACATTTTTAGTTTCGCAGGTTGTCGGGTTTGGGGTTATTGTGGTAAATGGCTAAAACATGATGGCGAAACAATTATTGGGTTTTCGTAAAGTGCGAAGACAGGATGGTATAGGCGCCGTTATCGGGTTTTAGTAAATAACTCAAACATGATAGTGATACGTTTTAACGTCGCGATCGGTACAGCGCTAATTATTGGGTTTTCGTAAAGTGCGAAGACATGATTAGTGCTGGCGCTTTCATTGGGTTTAAAGTTATTTTGGTAAATAACTAAAACATAATGGTGATACCATTATTGGGTTTTCGTAAAGTACGAAGACATGATGGTATGGGCGCCGTTATCTGGTTTTATACGTTATTTTGGTAAATAACTAAAACATGATAGCCATACGTTTAATGTCGCGATCGGTACGGCGCTAATTATTGGGTTTTCGTAAAGTGCGAGGACATGATTAGTGCTGGTGCTATCAGGGGGTTTTATGTTATTTTGGTAAATAACTAAAACATGATAGAATTACGTTGTAATTTCGTTATCGGAAGCAAACTGATTTCTATTGTAATATACTATTGTAATATACTGTTGGTTTGAAATAATAATATGTTTTGAGATCAACCTCTGGCAATAAACTGCTCCGGCCTTATGATAAATAATGAAAATAACTCTTTGGGCCAATGCCTAAATATTGTGTCTGTGTCCTGTCGCATGGGGTGAAAACGTATAATTATTGTTTAATTAAAGGGTCTATATGTAATGTATTTTTGTATCAGCTTAAATGAAAGATTATTTTTAAATGAGTGATTTGCTGTAAGTAAAAGTTATTAATTTGATTAATAAATATGTAAAAAAAATCATAAAGTGTTTTGGGGAAATGGCCCCACCCCTAGAACGGTACCTCATCATTAGCATATACAATTGACCCAATCGTGACATACGTTTGGGAACTGGTTGGCGGGCCAGTATAGCTGAGCTACAGCGGCCGTGCTGCTACGCACTGCATAATCGATGCACAATCGATGCATAATCTTTTATTCCATCACAGTCTGTTCGATCATCGATTAGTTCCGGATTTTCTTTATCATAGAGAGGTTTCGCATACGAACGATATGCAGGTATCGCATAAGTAGGTTTAAATTAAAGCGCATATTATGGTACTCGAAACGGCGTGTAGTGCAGCTTTCCAGAGAGGAATTCCTTTGGATATCATACTGACCACTGCCAATGGGCAAGTGGTAGTACCTTTGTCAAGTTTTATAATACAACTATTGTACCAATCAGTATTGTACCCTACAAACGCGCCACCAACGTTGAAATATATCTAATTCATTCTTCTACGCCCACGAGCCGCACATCTCAAAATACGTATAGATCGCTACATCGAAGCGCAGCATTGAAACACGTACAAATTATCACTCGATGAGCTCCGTGCATCGCTCTCCGAATTCAGTGATTTCTCAGACGTCCGCAAAGCCAGGTACAGTCCCGATCTACACGAATGTTTTTGGGGAGATGCCATTTTGGCCATTTTCGTTCCAAAATAACACGATAAAACGCACGGGGTTCATAGACAATTTTAAATCCAGTATATCACTGCTGCACCCCTTTTTAAACGTATCCATGGAAAACAAATAGTGGGTCCGAAGCAGAATTGTCCACAATTTATCGATTATTATTGCCCATTTTAGAGGAGGTATTTGTTTGGGTATTTGTGCACAATCTCCACGTGCGGCAACTGTACGTCAACGCTTTTTTCATTTTCAATACAATGTTTGTCATTGGATGATAAAAATTAAGGTAAATAACAACCTTTTTTAACTACAAAAGACAAGATGTTAAGATTGGATTCCCAAAACTCTTTATTTTTCGCGTGAGAAAATTGTTCCCTCCTATTTTGATAATGGACGGTACCACAGCGTTTTGCAATCGCAGCCTCGAAGCCACCCCCCCCCCCCCCCCCCCCATGACCTCCCCCATCTGCTGAGGCTAGAGTCCGTCATAAACACACACCTTGTTGTATGCGCGCCCACGCACACCAGGAAATAACATCAATTTATTTGGACGTCAAACACTAACTCTCGAAAATTGGAATATAAAATTACAATTTTGAAGGTGCAGTGCTCACAACAACAGCTCGCAAAGACGACAGTTTAGAGGGCCGTTATTCAGGAAATTGCAGTGAGTAATAAGAAGCATAGCCTATAATAGTTATAGTTTCGCAGCCCAATTTTGTCCAACTTGTTGTTTTTTTGTCGTTGGGGATATGTTAGAACTACGTGTGGAGGCATTCTGTGCACAAACCTAGGCTATATATTGAACAAAATTGTAACTTTCTTGTGATTATGAATGCTTCCTTATTGCACATACAGAATTGAGCGATAATCCTTTCCCAAATTGGTGCGTGTATTTTCTTACTGTAACTTGTAATAAAGGCAAATTATGTATTTGTTTTTAAAGTCACCTTCCTTTTTACTTGACCTTTCTACTCAACAATCCAAACTATACTACTCCACTCAGCTAGCGGGTGCCACGCAAACATCCCGCTAGTAATACTTCGAGTGCATGGTGTAGTAAAACTGGCCTCCCGGAGTGATAATAATAATAATAATAATAATAATAATAGCGTTTTACATTAAAACATCTCAAAACGCTTTACAAAGTGTCACTTACAATTAAAAATATTACAAATATGCTACCACACACTAAAAAACATAATACCTTTTAAAAAGAAAAGTCTTCAAATTTTGCTTAAACACATTAAAATCACTAATGGCCCTCATGACTCCAGGGAGTCGATTCCATAGAACTGGTGCATAATTACTGAACGCTCGGTCCCCATAAGCCTTAGTTGGTTTTGATTTAAGTTTAGGATGCAGAAGTTTTACCCCACTACAGCTTTTTGTGTGTATTATAGGATGAAATACAGAAATAAATTCAAGTAAGTAATGTGGAGCTGACCTTTGATGATATAAACATTTAAAGACAATACACAATATTTTGAATTCCACCCGCACCACAACTGGCAGCCAATGGAGCTCACATAAAACTGGTGTAATATCATCATGTCGCCTTATCTGCCCCCTGAGAACCAGTCGTGCTGCAGCGTTTTGGATATGCTGTAATTTCTTTAACTGATAATCATACAATCATTGAGCACTTATTGTCCCGAGGCTTAACTGAGGAAAAATGGAATGCTTCATGAATCACCGAGGGATGCTGTTTTTAACAATACATGCAACGCACAACACGCGTACTATCATGCATTTGTACACACTTTCGGAATTGGCCGTGCTCAGAAAGATAGTAAAAATAGAAAATGCCACGCGACTAGCTATTGGCCAATCAAGACACAGAACCTGTGGGTGAGGTGTTATAATACTTACTGATTCATGTGTGCTCAATCTTTTGCGTATCACAGGCTTATATCTAGGAACAAGTTTGGTTGGGGGACTATATCGACTACACTTAACTATTTATTAGTCAATCTAGTTGTCACTCGAACACTGCGTGGTTTGACTAGCTAGTCCAACTGGATCAACCTAACCAAGGACCATGGTTTATCTAGTCACTCGCGAGTTACGTCACGGTTTTAAGATGGAGGAAAAGTAAACTGGGGCAAGCTTTGCAAAAGGTTATGATAAATTTCTCCAATGATGATAACGCTTTGCAATAAGATAATTATTTATTGCACTGAATTAAGTAGGGGAACTAATGAAAATGAATCATTTAACAAATAAAAATTACGGGACAACATTTTGCTTCTATAACAACTAGTCCAGGGAAAATAAGTTTTGACCTCACACAAATTGCAATAGAATATTTTTCACCACAGTGCACTTCTTTTAGTCAGGTGGCTTAGCAAATTTAACGTTACCGGCCGGACAAAAGTACCAAATTTGGCATGGAGTTTCTTTTCGACCTATCTATTGATTTTACCCGTGGAACCCACTTGATCGGTTCCGATTTTCTAAGATGGCGGCCAAAATCCAAGATGGCCGCCAGAAAATGAACAAATTAGGTGTCAATTCAGGTGTTTCCGGAGTCACTGAAACAGATGCTGGTCGTGGCATGTTGCCCGGGTCACCCATTTCCAAGATGGCGGCCAAATTTCAAAATGGCGGCCAAAAAAAAGGAAATTACGTATATCTGACTGTGAAAATCGGAAGTGAACAAATGAGGTGTAAATTCAGGGGTTTCTGGGGTCACTGAAATATATGCTGGCCATGGCATTTTGCTTAGGTCACCCATTTCCAAGATGGCTGCCAAATTTCGGAATGGCCGCCAATTCTACATTTAAAGGTAGGATACACCATTTGCGGATATCGAAAATATTTACTACCGAATTTTTAAGAAATATCTTACTCATTTGAAAGTAAATAATGATTCTAGGTATCCAGCAAAATGATTGCGCTAGATATCATGTAATTATTCTCAAAAATAGAATTTTATAAAGAAAAATTCGCGATTGGACAGGTCAGTTAAACGATATTTACTATAAAATACAACCCCCCAAATCTATCCATTCCTGATAATTCAAGCAATTACCAATGGTGTATCCTACCTTTAAGATATATGACGGAATTTTGTATATAGAAGTGTAAAATCATTTTTAGATTCAGCACAGCTGAATCTTATAAAGTGGTCAGAATATGTTAATGTGATGTAGGATGTGACGGATTAACTCCGACAAAACTGGCGGTCAAAACTGGCGCTTCTTCCTGCACCAGCTTGCCGTCCAAATAGGTGTTCCTTGGTGATGGCTAACCTAATCCCTATATCTGTCGGGAAGCCTATGCTTCCTCTCAGGATACCTTCTTGCAGGTTTCCTAGAGTGTCACACCGAGGAAGTGGCCCCAGCAAGTCCACAGCCACTTTCTCCATGGGCTCGACCACCAAATACCGTTTGAACGGGGAAACTCTTTACTTCGCAGGAGATTTCCTCCTCCCACACAGCTCGCAACATCTAGTCTGATAAATGACCTCACACCCGCTGTCATTCCGGGCCAATAGTATCGCAACTTGACCTTGGCCAAAGTCTTATTAACCCCTAAATGGCCACTCTTCTGGCCATTCGTCCGGCCACCATGCAGCTCCTGAAGTACGACTTCTCTAAATTTCTCAGGAAGTACTAGTCGCAACCTCACGGACTTCCCATCGACGGACTCCGAATTTCTAGGACACCGTCCTGCACCTCCAACTGATCCCAAGAGGACCAGCGGGTCTTGTGTGCCGAGGAGGCGCCCGACTCCTTTACCCTAATCATCCAACCAATACTTCCGTCACCAAGTTGACCCTCTCTGACTGCATCCTTAGGTAAGTGTGGTTGAGCAAAGATGCCCCTCACCCTCGCCTCTGGGATCGGCACGTCAGAGTCAACCTCATGGCGACATTCGTCAATCTCACTGATCGTTGTCATATTGGCCTTATTCGAAGCCTCAACGGTCTCTGGCGCTTCATCAGCGTCAGCACGACCACACTGTTTGCAGGCCTTCCGGGACAACCCATCAGCATTTCCATGCTTCCGACCAGGTCTGTGTTGAATCGTCAAATCGTACTCGCTGATCACTTCCAGCCACCTGGCAAGCTGATCCTCGGGGTCCCTAAAATTAAGCAACCACCTAAGAGCAGCATGGTCGGTTCGGAGTAGCACCTTCTGACCATACAGGAACTGTCTAAACTTCCTGAGGTAGACAACTCCCGCTAGAAGTTCTCTCCGGGTAGCACAGTAGTTCCTCTCTGCCTTGCTGAGTTTACAGCTCGCAAAGGCGAGGACCTTCTCTTCCCCATCATTGATCTGAGACAAAACTGCCTCAATCCCATCCCCACTAGCATTTGTATCTAAGATGTAGTCGCTATCAGAAACGGGGTATGCCAACACCGGTGCTGTCTGCAGCCTCTGCTTAAACTCAACAAATTCCTATTGGAAGGCATCTGTCCACTGGAACTCACGCGACTTTTCAGTCAGCGCATGCAACGGTGAAGCAACCTCTGCAAATCCCCGGACAAACTTCCGATAATAGGAAGCGAGGCCTAACAAGCTTCGAACTTCCTTAACACACTTAGCTGTTGGCCAATTGGCCACGGCCCGAACCTTCTCAAGGTCGGTAGCCACACCTTCAGGCGAAACAATATGTCCCAAATAGCCCACTGATCTCTGAAACAAGAAGCACTTACTAGGCTTCATCTTTAAACCAGCTCGCCTCAACCTGGAGAAGAAGACTCACAGTCGTTCAATCTCCTCCTTCACAGTCTTGCCAAACACCATGACATCGTCCAGGTATATCAGCAGGATGTCCCACTGAACACCTGCCATCACCTTCTCCATCAACCTTTCAAATGTCGCAGGGGCGTCGCACAGACCAAAGGGCATGCAGCGCCAGCTGTATAAACCGTTCCGCACTACGAAGGTTGACTTCTGGTTGGCATCCTCATCGAGGTCGACCTGCCAATACCCGGACGCTAAATCAAGAGTGGAAAACCACTCTGCACCCGCACCAACGCATCTAGTGTCTCGTCGATACGAGGGACAGGGTAAGCATATTTGATTGTTACCTTATTCAGACCCCGATAGTCGACAAAAAATCGCTTAGTTCCGTCCTTCTTCCGGACTAACACAACATTTGCAGCCCAGGGACTCGATAAACCCTCGCTTCTTCAAATCCCCAACCTGCCTCTATATTTTCTCCTGATTACACAAGGGATGGCGCCGAGTCCTCTCCTTGAAAGGCCTCACATCGCCCGTACTGATGTGGTGCTTCAGAAGAAAATACATCCTGGAATTCTATCAGGCATGCCTTCACCTCCTCATGATATTCCTCAGCGAGGTTTATCTTACTACGGTCGTATTATATCATGCAGGTAACTTGGCAAGCCTCCTTAAACCTCACACCCACGACTCTCACCCGGCACCACTACCGAGTCAACCTCAACTGTCGCAATTGTGCCCACAGTAATTCTGTGGGTACTTCAGGTACTTCTTCTAGCATTGACGCCATCCACCGAACTGACTAGAAACGGCGCAAAAGGCCCCAGAAGTCGCGAAAATGCGCTACGGCGATTGGTCACCACGCGCTAATTATCTATGCAGTCACCGGGCAGAAGCTACGTGAACCGGTAATTGGTTGCTTAACCCTGATCATGCAGCCGTGCGTTGATGATTGACCGCTGCGCCGTGTATCACGCAGTATGAGCGCGTGATCCTACACATGAGCAATATTTTTTAGATTAACTAGACGTGCATACAGGCCATATAGGTCCTACCCAGTTCCGTTACAATACATTGTATTGCAAAATTGTAGATACAATTCCTGAATACTACCAGTATGTACTTAACAGTGACAATGTGTATTTTTGTTATATTTTTCGCGTGAGAAAATTGTTCCCTCCTATTTTGATAATGGACGGTACCACAGCGTTTTGCAATCGCAGCCTCGAAGCCACCCCCCCCCCCCCCCCATGACCCCCCCCCCCCCCATCTGCTGAGGCTAGAGTCCGTCATAAACACACACCTTGTTGTATGCGCGCCCACGCACACTAGGAAATAACATCAATTTATTTGGACGTCAAACACTAACTCTCGAAAATTGGAATATAAAATTACAATTTTGAAGGTGCAGTGCTCACAACAACAGCTCGCCAAGACGACAGTTTAGAGGGCCGTTATTCAGGAAATTGCAGTGAGTAATAAGAAGCATAGCCTATAGTTTCGCAGCCCAATTTTGTCCAACTTGTTGTTTTTTTGTCGTTGGGGATATTTTAGAACTACGTGTGAAGGCATTCTGTGCACAAACCTAGGCTATATATTGAACAAAATTGTAACTTTCTTGTGATTATGAATGTTTCCTTATTGCACATACAGAATTGAGCGATAATCCTTTCCCAAATTGGTGCGTGTATTTTCTTACTGTATAACTTGTAATAAAGGCAAATTATGTATTTGTTTTTAAAGTCAACTTCCTTTTTACTTGACCTTTCTACTCAACAATCCAAACTATACTACTCCACTCAGCTAGCGGGTGCCACGCAAACATCCCGCTAGTAATACTTCGAGTGTATGGTGTAGTAAAACTGGCCTCCCGAGGTGATAATAATAATAATAATAATAATAATAATTCATTTTTAATAAAGCGTTTTACATTAAAACATCTCAAAACGCTTTACAAAGTGTCACTTACAATTAAAAATATTACAAATATGCTACCACACATTAAAAAACATAATATCTTTTAAAAAGAAAAGTCTTCAAATTTTGCTTAAACACATTAAAATCACTAATGGCCCTCATGACTCCAGGGAGTCGATTCCATAGAACTGGTGCATAATTACTGAACGCTCGGTCCCCATAAGCCTTAGTTGGTTTTGATTTAAGTTTAGGATGCAGAAGTTTTACCCCACTACAGCTTTTTGTGTGTATTATAGGATGAAATACAGAAATAAATTCAAGTAAGTAATGTGGAGCTGACCTTTGATGATATAAACATTTAAAGACAATACACAATATTTTGAATTCCACCCGCACCACAACTGGCAGCCAATGGAGCTCACATAAAACTGGTGTAATATCATCATGTCGCCTTATCTGCCCCCTGAGAACCAGTCGTGCTGCAGCGTTTTGGATATGCTGTAATTTCTTTAACTGATAATCATACAATCATTGAGCATTCTATTGTCCCGAGGCTTAACTGAGGAAAAATGAAATGCTTCATGAATCACCGAGGGATGCTGTTTTTACTACATAACGATATAAAGCATTCAATATTTGTTTTATAATACCTTACACACAGATTCTTAGACTAGGCAAAAGTTGTAAAAATGTGCATATTTAGAGTGCTGAAGGCAAATTCTGTTAATTTATGGCATACAAGCTTTCTAGGGGTATTGAGGGGTGCTGAACTCAAATCTGCTGTATGCCAAGCTCAAAAATGTCCCATAATGCCTCAAAATTCAAAAATCCAAGATGGCCGCCACTGACGAGTTAAAATGTATTTATGTGCATATCTTTTTTACTAAACAAGGTAGAAACTTAAATTAAATTACCTTTTTAAGGTTATCATGTACGGGGAATCCAATGCCACAAACAGTTTTGAAATAAAATGTTAAGAAACTGGTTTAAACTTGTATTTAACGCCAAAATGTTCCCTTTTTAAGATTACTAATTTTTCGACCGAATAAGATCCGCACGCTCATCGCTCTCCTTCCCCACTAGGAACATAGACCGCTTGACAGGAAGATCATCTAAACAAAAAACAAATAAACAGACCATCCTTTTGTTGGTTAAAAGGGCATATTACATTTGGTTTAAAGTAAGTGGAAAACTTCATGGATGCAATACCCATGTTGGCTTAGCAAAGGTATACTCGAGTAACACTGACACACACTTCTACCTAAGCCAACATTTGACAAGCAATTTGTTTGTAAAATGACAGCAATGACAAGAATTTAATTGTACGTAATTTACATGAGTTTACCATCTCTGCAGTAGATGTAGATGTGCACACGTGTACTCATTCCTGGTCGTCATGAGTGTTCCGGCAGTTGTCGTCAAGTTTCCTGCAGTTGCACGCCTCGATGCATTTCATGCGAACTTTCCTGCAGCTGCAGCGCAAGCTAAGGCATCCCTTTGTACAACCACATGAGGTGATCTCCCTGCAAGCTTTAGGGATAGGTGGCAGAGAGAGTAGCCGTGGCACTAACTGACCGTCCAAGTGCATCCATCCCATTTCGGTCACTGGAGGAAGATCAGGATATGGCAGGTGTGCTTGATTCCAGACACTTGCTTGATAGTGTGAACGCATGATGTGAAACGTTGCTGCATCTGAGGTTGGTGGCAGAGTCTCTTGTGCACGACCAATACAAAACAACTTGACTCGTGCTTTGTTGCATGTATCTACTTTGGGCACGCCATATATCTTACAAATGAATTTTTCTGTTGATATAGCGATGTTTTTTGTGAGAGGGCCTTTGCCAAGACCAATCAGATCAGTGTGATGTTGCTCGAACACCTTCCAGGCTGTTTTCTTTCCGTGGCAACTAAACTGAGAAACACTATCACAGCCGGTTACAGCATGGAAGGCAAGAAGTGTGTCCACTAGATCAGGAGATAACAAATTTCGAATTTCATGAACTGGTAAATACTTTGGAGCCTTCGATGTCCCGGCTTTCATGTAGAGAGATGTACATCCCATTCTGTCATAGTGTGCTAGAAGTAAAAGAAGCACATCTGTATCACGTACTGACACAACTATCGTTTCCATATGAGCATGGATGCAGTGCAAAATCAGCCGGGTATCAGCTTCTTCGTGGTCAGCCCTCAGAGAGGAGACTTCAAGATCTGGATCAGATGACTTGACAGTGGTCGCTTCGGCGAACCCACCAGCTACTACAACCACTGGTTTATCTGTCGGGCTGTGTTCAATCAGGTGGTTTGAAAGTAGTAGTGCGAGATCTGCTTTATTTTCCTCGAGAGCCATAAAGCTAGACCAGTCTGACGGGAGAGGAACTGATGATTCATTTTCTATTACACGACGTACCGGTCGGTGGCGCTGCTTCCGTTTGGTCCTTGTACCTGCTTTGATTGATTCTCCTTGGTACCTGTCGAAGACTACGTCGATCCTCTGGTATTCTGCTCCCATCTTGAACACAGTGTTAGCAAATGTGTTGGCATAGTCTCCGAACGTTCTAATGTCAGGCGGCTTTCCAACTGCCATCACGAGTGCTTGGCCATCAATAAGCAGGCAGCTGGGCTGATCGAGTGTAACATTTGCTGGAGTTTGGACTTCTTGTGTCAGAATGTTTGCTAACACAGACTTGTTGGTAGAATGTAGACTACCACTGGTTGTGGCCAAAGATAGTGGGATGGTCATGAGTTCATGCTGGAGGATGTTTTCTAGGTTTACCTCACGCCCTGCTTTATAAGCTGTTAAAAGCCTTTGTAGAATATTCCTGTCCACTTTGATAGTGTTTTGCTTGCTTTTGGAAGGTTTCACGACTTCGTACAAAGAGGCAAATGTCTTGGCGTTATTTTTTTGAATGGGTGATTTTAGATCCAGGTGCTGTTTACTTTCTGGAGGTTCACACAGACGTTTGTTTACAAAGACTTTCATTTGCGCCCGTCCGAGGTGTTCCGCACTAAGCAGAGATTCTTGAATCACAGGCGTGACCACATCCTTGGTGATTATGTTCTTCAATTTGCCACTGCCATCTTGAAACAAGCCATGCTGTTCCATTGATACAACAAGGCTGCCTTCATCAGAGTCGTCTTTCTCCATCCTGCTTATCGTGCACTCATTGTGTGTGTACTCATCGTCTTCATCGTCCATTGTCAGGCTCAGCAATGTTTTTGTCTGAGAAGCTATAACTGTTCTCAGATTGTATGACAATGTCCATCTACTGAGTGCGGATGCTATTCTCGTGATACCTACTAAGCCTCCACTCTTTTTTCCTGTAGCATTTAGCCATTCCGTACTTTGGTCGGCCGAAACCTGATTGAAGCGTCGATCGCTGCGTTTTACTACAAAGTTGCCTTCTTGAAACTCACGGAGGACTTCTGGTGGGAGAGCCGACATCTCAGCCAAGTATACAGTACCCCACCTGGCGTAGTTAACATGATCGTACCTGAAGAGGAATGGCAGCATACGCTTGAAGGCATATAGGTGGAGATCCCAAGATCCATCACGTTGCGCTCTTGTGAAGCAGAGTAGGATGCTGACCATAGTCATATAGTTCCACCAGAATTCAGCATTCGGGTCATCAACTGCAAGAGCTGCCGGGAACTCTTTCATGGGCTGCTGAAATCTGTCGGTTGTCAGTTTGTCGACCATCTGTGCAATGTGGTCGGCGTCTATGGTTGTGCAGACATTTGAGAGTTCGTCTCTCAGTGTAACATCAACTCCATCTAGGTACGTATAAAGCCGTGGGAGGAGTAGTTGCCAAAGGGCCTGAAGGGTAAGTTTATGTGTCCTGACGGCACGTGCGTACCCCTTTCCTTTCATGACATTCTGCGCAGCATTGGATCCCAAAAGATCACACCCTACCCATAGCTCACTCAGACCAGACTCACTCATGTGTCGCCCTATTACACCAAGAAAGTTCATAGCAATGTGAAGTCCTCCGAGGCAAGGTATAAGCACGTCCTTGTACTCTTCTACTGACCACTTCAATTCAAGCGCCTCGTCCACTGTCAGTACGACATGCTTTTGTTCCATCGATTTGGCCACATGAAGCACTCGCTTGACAACTGTGTTCAAAGTTTCGAGTTCAGATGCAGGATTCTGTATGATAGGTAGGTACCCAACTGTAGTTTTCTCAGGGTTAACTGTGCTTGCCTTTTGATTGTAAAATGTCCAGGAAGGCATTGGTTTGTGGGATGACCGGGATATGATGAAGGCCATGTCAGTTGCGTGCGCATTCTGTGCTGAAAGACATTCCTCAGATGACTGTGTAAAACAATCGGCTGCGATCAAACCGCTGAATGGACGCTCCTTAATTCCTCTGTTTGATGCAGGTATGATGTCAGTCATCGCCTCAGGGATTTGGAATGATCCTGTCTTAGAAATATCTATCCCACTGAGGATATCATCTTCAGGAGGACCACGTTGCCAGGCAGCCACTTGAGTGGCATGGAAGGTTCCTTTTCCATCCAGAGTGTACTCATTAATGTCTACGTTGTCCGTGGAGAAATGGACGTAGCGTCCCCTTACTAGATTTTGGGGAACAACGGCACCATCGTCATCTATGGTTTCTAATGTCTTCTTTGCCAGCGCAGTGTCAAGTTTGATTACATCTCGATAACTCATGACATGACCTGCCTTGTGAAACATGTTCACCAGCTCTTTCGAACGTGTAGCTTGATGAAGGGAACTGGCCAATCCTATATGCTTCGGAGTGATGAACTTGTCTCCATTGGCTGTGTACATAAGATCCTGAGCAATGCTGATGATTCTAAGCCGCCGTCTGGCTTCATTCTTATCCTCGTCCAGTTCATCCTCCTCCAGTAGACGCTGACCACCTAGTAACAAGTTCAGAAACATGTACAGGCTATCAGGTATGCTGTTTATTGCCCTGTCTTCGCTGATGTCTATCCCTTCTGGCTTGGGATGTGACAACATGTCACCACGGATTTGCAATGCCACGTGAACCATGGTCAAGAATGTATCAGTATCTTCTTGTTCCAATGAAGGGATGACTTTATCGGTGGTGCCTTCTTTCACCATCGCTGATACTGGAATATGCCGGAATTTGGTTGGAACCAATACAGTACGAGGCTCATTTCTAGGCTGATCATGCAGTACAACAACTTCAAATATGCCCTCAAGACGGTCGGCTATTTTGTCCTTGAATGTGTTCCTCCGACTGAGAAATGAAGGTGGTATATCTATCTGAGCGTTACTAGCTATTGTGCAGTACCTGTCCCACACATTTATGAGATCCAGTATATCACCTTGCTCTGCTGATTGTTCAAGTTCTTGGCAAAGCCAGGCTAACGTAATATCTGAGCTCTGGGGTGATATATTTGCTATGCGTTTGGTCTTACGTTCGAACTGGACGATGCAACTTCTGTGATATGTCCCATCTGCAGCAGTAAGATCATGTACGCAAGCTAGTTGAACTCTTAAGATTTGGTCATACTTCGCTGCTTCCAATATTCTTCTGCTGACTTTCATTTCTTGTATGAGATGAAGCGTTTCTTTTTGATCATGTTGACAAAAGATACACTGCCTCCAATCTATCTGTGGTGTTTTGCTCCGTAAACTAACATTTTGCAGATGAGTTGATCTGGATGCAGACGAACATTGGTCGTTCATTTCTTTCAACCCAGCACTCCTTAATCTTTCAACTTTACATTTACTCATGTAACTAGACCGGCAGTCCTTATGCCACAAGAATGGTGGAGGTGAGTCTGTACGAAATATCCCAGTAAGTCGATCGGTTGCCTCTCGGAAATTGTCATTGTTTAATTTTGACCGGAGTTGCCTAATAGTATCAACTGACTGGAGACCATCACTGCTGACAGTCATGAGCTTTTGGTTAGTTTCCTTCTGGCATATGATGCATAATTGTAGATCCAGTGACACTGGTCTTTTTCGAGTACGGTCTGTGCTTTCAGCCATTTTTCTGTTACTGATGATATATTAATTCAGACCTACAATAAAAAGAGTTGGTAATACCACCTTTAGTAATACAATCTAATACTAAGTTATACAAAGTTATACAAATCAATCTAAACTACATGTTTTATAAAACAGAAAACCACAAGATACTTGATGAAATAACAATAAATTATTCCATATTAATGTGTTATGCACTGGTTGAACAGTAGGACAATAATAAACATGTATTTACCAGAACCATGGAGAGAAACAATAGACATGTTTGGGTTGAGTCCTCTGTGGATGCTTATGCGTCTGTGAGTGTGAGGGCGCTAAACCTTGGTTAGTAAATAAACATTACAAATAAAGCGGTAAGTAATAACGGAGGTCAGCGGGTGAAAGTGTGGAATGGAACTTTAATGAACAACAATTATGGTGGTGTTCTGGTCCATCACATTAACATCAACTACTTTATTACGGCGTATTTGATACAATTATCTGCAATTCAACAATTTGCAATGTAAAAAGAATTGCAAAGTTAGTAAGTACATTATTCCTGAACATAATTATTTGCAAAGAAAGACACCTGAAAGGTAAGTAAATCATCCCTGGATACATAGGATTAACCTGCTGAATATTATCGTTTTGATTTATTATTAATCTTCAACAAAAAACATATTTTTTTGCATTAAATATTAGTTTAAATCAATTTCTTCACATTTTATTCTCAAACTGTTTATGGCATTGGATTCCCCATACGTGATTACCTAAAAAAGGAAATTTAATTTAAGTTTCTACCTTGTTAAGTAAACAAGATATGCACATAAATACATTTTAACTCAACAGTGGCGGCCATCTTGGATTTTTGAATTTTGAGGCATTATGGGACATTTTTGAGCTTGGCATACAGCAAATTTGAGTTCAGCACCCCTCAATACCCCTAAAAAGCTTGTATGCCATAAATTAACACAATTTGCCTTCAGGGTTGATTTTTTTAGAAAATTGACCCAGTCTATCTGGTTAGTTTAACAATTTTAAACAATTTCTAAATCTAAATACAGTTAAAATGAACTTCGATTTAAATACAGAATTGGTGGAAATGTCTTTGCGCTTTTCTAAATCACCCCTTCACGAAATGTTTGAATCCAGCTCTGTAGCGCTGGCTCTTTGGAACAATACACGCAACGCACAACACGCGTACTATCATGCATTTGTACACACTTTCGGAATTGGCCGTGCTCAGAAAGATAGTAAAAATAGAAAATGCCACGCGACTAGCTATTGGCCAATCAAGACACAGAACCTGTGGGTGATCTAATACTTACTGATTCATGTTTGCTCAATCTTTTGCGTATCACAGGCTTATATCTAGGAACAAGTTTGGTTGGGGGACTATATCGACTACACTTAACTATTTATTAGTCAATCTAGTTGTCACTCGAACACTGCGTGGTTTGACTAGCTAGTCCAACTGGATCAACCTAACCAAGGACCATGGTTTATCTAGTCACTCGCGAGTTACGTCACGGTTTTAAGATGGAGGAAAAGTAAACTGGGGCAAGCTTTGCAAAAGGTTATGATAAATTTCTCCAATGATGATAACGCTTTGCAATAAGATAATTATTTATTGCACTAAATTAAGTAGGGGAACTAATGAAAATGAATCATTTAACAAATAAAAATTACGGGACAACATTTTGCTTCTATAACAACTAGTCCAGGGAAAATAAGTTTTGACCTCACACAAATTGCAATAGAATATTTTTCACCACAGTGCACTTCTTTTAGTCAGGTGGCTTAGCAAATTTAACGTTACCGGCAGGACAAAAGTACCAAATTTGGCATGGAGTTTCTTTTCGACCTATCTATTGATTTTACCCGTGGAACCCACTTGATCGGTTCCGATTTTCTAAGATGGCGGCCAAAATCCAAGATGGCTGCCAGAAACAAAGGAAATGTCATATATCTGGCTGTAAAAATCGAAAATGAACAAATTAGGTGTCAATTCAGGTGTTTCCGGAGTCACTGAAACAGATGCTGGTCGTGGCATGTTGCCCGGGTCACCCATTTCCAAGATGGCGGCCAAATTTCAAAATGGCGGCCAAAAAAAGGAAATTACGTATATCTGACTGTGAAAATCGGAAGTGAACAAATGAGGTGTAAATTCAGGGGTTTCTGGGGTCACTGAAATATATGCTGGCCATGGCATTTTGCTTAGGTCACCAATTTCCAAGATGGCTGCCAAATTTCGGAATGGCCGCCAATACTACATTTAAAGGTAGGATACACCATTTGCGGATATCGAAAATATTTACTACCGAATTTTTAAGAAATATCTTACTCATTTGAAAGTAAATAATGACTTTAGGTATCCAGCAAAATGATTGCGCTAGATATCATGTAATTATTCTCAAAAATAGAATTTTATAAAAAAAAATTCGCGATCGGACAGGTCAGTTAAACGATATTTACTATAAAATACAACCCCCCAAATCTATCCATTCCTGATAATTCAAGCAATTACCAATGGTGTATCCTACCTTTAAGATATATGACGGGATTTTGTATATAGAGGTGTAAAATCATTTTTAGATTCAGCACAGCTGAATCTTATAAAGTGGTCAGAATATGTTAATGTGATGTAGAATGTGACGGATTAACTCCGACAAAACTTGCGGTCAAAACTGGCGCTTCTTCCTGCACCAACTTGCCGTCCAAATAGGTGTTCCTTGGTGATGGCTAACCTAATCCCTATATCTGTCGGGAAGCCTATGCTTCCTTTCAGGATACCTTCTTGCAGGTTTCCTAGAGTGTCACACCGAGGAAGTGGCCCCAGCAAGTCCACAGCCACTTTCTCCATGGGCTCGACCACCAAATACCGTTTGAACGGGGAAACTCTTTACTTCGCAGGAGATTTCCTCCTCCCACACAGCTTGCAACATCTAGTCTGATAAATGACCTCACACCCGCGGTCATTCCGGGCCAATAGTATCGCAACTTGACCTTGGCCAAAGTCTTATTAACCCCTAAATGGCCACTCTTCTGGCCATTCGTCCGGCCACCATGCAGCTCCTGAAGTACGACCTCTCTAAATTTCTCAGGAAGTACTAGTCGCAACCTCACGGACTTCCCATCGACGGACTCCGAATTTCTAGGACACCGTCCTGCACCTCCAACTGATCCCAAGAGGACCAGAGGGTCTTGTGTGCCGAGGAGGCGCCCGACTCCTTTACCCTAATCATCCAACCAATACTTCCGTCACCAAGTTGACCCTCTCTGACTGCATCCTTAGGTAAGTGTGGTTGAGCAAAGATGCCCCTCACCCTCGCCTCTGGGATCGGCACGTCAGAGTCAACCTCATGGCGACATTCGTCAATCTCACTGATCGTTGTCATATTGGCCTTATTCGAAGCCTCAACGGTCTCTGGCGCTTCATCAGCGTCAGCACGACCACACTGTTTGCAGGCCTTCCGGGACAACCCATCAGCATTTCCATGCTTCCGACCAGGTCTGTGTTGAATCATCAAATCGTACTCGCTGATCACTTCCAGCCACCTGGCAAGCTGATCCTCGGGGTCCCTAAAATTAAGCAACCACCTAAGAGCAGCATGGTCGGTTCGGAGTAGCACCTTCTGACCATACAGGAACTGTCTAAACTTCCTGAGGTAGACAACTCCCGCCAGAAGTCCTCTCCGGGTAGCACAGTAGTTCCTCTCTGCCTTGCTGAGTTTACAGCTCGCAAAGGCGAGGACCTTCTCTTCCCCATCATTGATCTGAGACAAAACTGCCTCAATCCCATCCCCACTAGCATTTGTATCTAAGATGTAGTCGCTATCAGGAACGGGGTATGCCAACACCGGTGCTGTCTGCAGCCTCTGCTTAAACTCAACAAATTCCTATTGGAAGGCATCTGTCCACTGGAACTCACGCGACTTTTCAGTCAGCGCATGCAACGGTGAAGCAACCTCTGCAAATCCCCGGACAAACTTCCGATAATAGGAAGGGAGGCCTAACAAGCTTCGAACTTCCTTAACACACTTAGCTGTTGGCCAATTGGCCACGGCCCGAACCTTCTCAAGGTCGGTAGCCACACCTTCAGGCGAAACAATATGTCCCAAATAGCCCGCTGATCTCTGAAACAAGAAGCACTTACTAGGCTTTATCTTTAAACCAGCTCGCCTCAACCTGGAGAAGAAGACTCACAGTCGTTCAATCTCCTCCTTCACAGTCTTGCCAAACACCATGACATCGTCCAGGTATATCAGCAGGATGTCCCACTGAACACCTGCCATCACCTTCTCCATCAACCTTTCAAATGTCGCATGGGCGTCGCACAGACCAAAGGGCATGCAGCGCCAGCTGTATAAACCGTTCCGCATTACAAAGGTTGACTTCTGGTTGGCATCCTCATCGAGGTCGACCTGCCAATACCCGGACGCTAAATCAAGAGTGGAAAACCACTCTGCACCCGCACTAACGCATCTAGTGTCTCGTCGATACGAGGGACAGGGTAAGCATATTTGATTGTTACCTTATTCAGACCCCGATAGTCGACACAAAATCGCTTAGTTCCGTCCTTCTTCCGGACTAACACAACATTTGCAGCCCAGGGACTCGATAAACCCTCGCTTCTTCAAATCCCCAACCTGCCTCTATATTTTCTCCTGATTACACAAGGGATGGCGCCGAGTCCTCTCCTTGAAAGGCCTCACATCGCCCGTACTGATGTGGTGCTTCAGAAGAAAATACATCCTGGAATTCTATCAGGCATGCCTTCACCTCCTCATGATATTCCTCAGCGAGGTTTATCTTACTACGGTCGTATTATATCATGCAGGTAACTTGGCAAGCCTCCTTAAACCTCACACCCACGACTCTCACCTGGCACCACTACCGAGTCAACCTCAACTGTCGCAATGGTGCCCACAGTAATTCTGTGGGTACTTCAGGTACTTCTTCTAGCATTGACGCCATCCACCGAACTGAATAGAAACGGCGCAAAAGGCCCCAGAAGTCGCGAAAATGCGCTACGGCGATTGGTCACCACGCGCTAATTATCTATGCAGTCACCGGGCAGAAGCTACGTGAACCGGTAATTGGTTGCTTAACCCTGATCATGCAGCCGTGTGTTGATGATTGACCGCTGCGCCATGTATCACGCAGTATGAGCGCGTGATCCTACACATGAGCAATATATTTTTAGATTAACTAGACGTGCATACAGGCCATATAGGTCCTACCCAGTTCCGTTACAATACATTGTATTGCACAATTGTAGATACAATTCCTGAATACTACCAGTATGTACTTAACAGTGACAATGTGTATTTTTGTTATATTGGCCGCCATCTTGGAAATGGGTGACCCGAGCAAAATGCCATGACCAGCATCTGTTTCAGTGACCCAAGAAACCCCTGAATTGACACCTCATTTGTTCATTTCCGATGTTCACAGCCAGATATATGACATTTCCTTTGTTTCTGGCGGCCATCTTGGATTTTGGCCGCCATCTTGGAAAATCGGAACCGATCAAGTGGGTTCCACGGATAAAATCAATTAGATAGGTCGAAAAGAAACTCTATGCCAAATTTGGTACTTTTGTCGGGCCGGTAACGTTAACCCTGAAAATTGTCGCTAAGCCACCTGACTATTTATGGTCCCTAGAATGACATACTAAAAATCTAAAAAAATCAAAGTGGTGGAAATATGACTAATTTGCATAAATCGTTTATCCCTGCCGCTTAATAAATTTATTCCTATATTTGGGTATATTATTATTTATATTTTTTTTGAAATGTTTCGTTTGGTGATTCTACTTACACATCCTTACTTTAATAACATTATCTAAAGCATATAAGTGACTGAATAATTATGTGAACATAGTAATTATTCAAAACGACAACTTTGGAAACCCATAAATGTGCGCACATTGCACTGTCTCCAGATAACATCAAGTAGTCAGTATTAAGCTTCAAATTCACCAAGTTGCTTACTGGCACAGTTATCATATTAAAACCTTATGGAAAATCATATGAACAATGATAGCATTTTGATATTCAGCCCAGCAAACAAAAACTGGGGGAAATGGTGTGTCCATAAATTAGGTGAAACAGTAGTTAAAGGGTTGCCTAACATTAGGCCGTGGGCCAGAAATCGTAGCGTGCAAGATCATTCAAGGTTTTCGGTGGTAACTTGTTTTCTTTTCTAATGAACACATTTTGTGTCACAGATTGATATTTCTTCTGTTGCCCGCACTGAACGTTGCACGTTAACGTGAAAATCAAGGTTGAAAATATTCAATTTTCCGTCGCTTCGTGGACGTTTTTTGAACTACCAACAGAGGGCGGTATCTGCAACCTCGAATCATCGCTTCGTGGGCTACTTAGAAAATCGCGTTAATGTACCCGGGAACGAGGAATGCAGAAGCAATATGGCGACGCCCTTGAATTGGGCGTGCGTTTGCCACGTCTGCGAAGAAAAGGGGGAAATTACACCGTTTTCAGAGACGAGCTTGCAGAAATGTGTAACTTGTTGTCAGCAATGGAAATAATTGGATGGAAAGGAGAGGGGGGTTGCGATTAAAACTTGAAAGTAACGAAATAGCAAAAAAACCGAGCGACCAAAAGACTACCAGTACCAGTACCACAGGCCTGTACCAGAGCCGAGGTAAGTTCGCATGGGGAATATAACCATGACATAGTCTCGGGCTATTTTAGCATTATAGACACTGTTACTGTGACCAAAATGAAGTTTGTTTGCCCCCAAAAAGATGAGTATAAATAATACTTTTGTTTCTTTTGTTCACAATATTATTATTGATGGCATACAAACTAGTACATCATATTTATAAGCCTAAATAATACAGTTTTAAGCTATATCCGTTTCACTCGCGCATGTGTAAACTAATCTCTTGCTCTATGGTCTCATGAACAATTTTTTTTTCATAAACAAAACACTTCTCACAGTCCTTGTCTCATGGGTTTGTTTTTTTCTGTCCTACAATTCACTGATCACAGTCACACAACATATTGAATTGGCTTAGTTATAGGCTCAATCTGATAGTGGACAGGTCATGCAGGTGGGATGATGTTTAATTTGTTCATGCAATCAGTCTTTGTAATTGTAGAGTACCCCACCACTTGGAAACACACGCCTAAAATATCTGGTTACGTTGTTTGAATCTCTAAATAAAAACAATTCAAGTCCAAATGAAAAGTACCTAGCCTGCCTGGTAATTGAAAACGAGGCAATGCAAAACATCCAATCATAACAGATTCTGCGAGCATTAATTAGTCATGAATTAATTAGTCATTTTGCAGTTACTGTGGTATAGCTGAACAGTGCGGCAAAATGGCATTGCCTACAAAAAACTGAATAACACTTTTGCCCCTAAAAATAGATGCAGGCGGCAACGTAGGCCTACAGTAAGTTGTTACTTTTAGAATTGTTTATAAATATAAGACTATTCACCGGTCTTTTTTTCTCTCCAGTACTCCCTTTCTGACATGCACCTGAATACATATGCTTTTGTCAAGATAATTAAATTAAAAGGTCAAACTGAGCAAATGTGTGGCTCCATGGTAAAACTCTTGACTGTGGTTTTAGTGACTCGAGTTAAGTCCTAAAATTGACATTTTTTTTAATTTTCCCAGGGGTACGAGTGGAGTATCTTTTATTGTCTATTCCTACATTTCATTGCTGATTTATTTTTTCTCCTCATTTCAACAGATTATGCAATGTTTTTAAAATAAAGAGCGCCAAGGCAAGGATGGAGAAGAGCTCAACCAGTGGAGGAGGTGCTGATGAAGGAGAAGCGGTAATTCCTTCGTAAGAGAAGACATGCTAGCCAGAAGGAGCAACGGTCAGGCATGTGCTTTGCCGGGTTGATGAAGGGATGCCCTCCAACTACATACCACACGAGCATCATATCAAGCAGCTTTGTAGAGGCACTCTCCGGAAGTGAGAGAGCAGCCTCCCAGTCCAGTTGGCCATGGTTGGGAGATGGAAGGATAGAACCTTGTATTGTAGTGGAATTCCAAAATAGTTCTTGCAAGTGCAAGAAGGCTAGTTGCACCTCACAAAATTGTGTGGCTGACAAATTGGGTTGCGGCGATTGCGACAACATCATAACTCAGTAGCATAACCAAAGGCACCGAATGCCTGTCCAGCGATGAAGAAAGTGAAAGTGGCATTGATTATGTTGAGTAGACAAAGTGTCTTGTACCCCTCACTAAGTATTGACAGGTATACATGTACATGTATTCATCGCCAGCCATATTTATGTTGGCGTACACCACTTGTAAATATGCTTGGCTACAGTACTTTCAGGATGGCATGAACAAACTCAGTGATATGTTAGGCCATATTCAATGGTTTAAGTGTTATTTTTGTAATCATATCTTACCTAATTACTATGAAAATAAAACCTTGACAATTATATTTGTTGGCATGAATGACTTTATTCTTCATACATAATAGGACAAATTTCAATTATATCTTTATGGACAAAATTCCCCCAATACGAGCTTAAAATAAAACATTGTAAATAAAGTACAAGATCAAAGCATTGTTTTTACATAATATGGCATTTGTGAAACTCTATTGTCTATGAACAGGCATATTTGTACAGTTAATTATTAATTAATCTAAGTCGGTGACAACTGCAGTGGGATTACAGAAGCCATTGCTGAGATTCTTAAGGGTATGGAGTCAAACACAGCTGTTAGAGGCCCCCAAACGGATCTTTATGGGGATTAAAATGTGGATTAAGATTGTGCCTAAACGTGCAACCTGACAGCTGGGCAACAGAAAGATTTGAATTCAGCACCCTCGAATTGACAAAGAACAACCATTTAAAAGTTGCCACCAAAAACCTTGAACAGACTTCATTTTCTAGGCGAGCTACGATTTCTGGCCCACGGCCTACATGGGAGACTTGAACAAGTTCAAGAAAATCCCCCAAATACATTTTAACGTAAATATAATTATCAAATCAAATCAAATCAAAAAGATATTTATAAAGCGCCAAAATCAAAAGTTTGCTCTAAGGCGCTGAAGAGGCACAAAATGAAGATGAATTACTGCTGGTACGCATCCCGAAAAAGATGAGCTTTCAGGAGTGTCTTGAATGTATGCAGTGAGGTGGTGTCTCTGATGTATTCTGGAAGTTTGTTCCAGATTATGGGGCCATAAACAGAGAATGACCTATCAGCAAAGGAAACACAATGGGTTCTGGGCACAACAAAGTGCAGCGAAGAGGAGGTTGATGATCGAAGACTACGTCTACGTTGAGGAGGAATTCGAAGCATGTCCATGATGTAAGCAGGAGCTAGTTTCCAGTAAGTTTTGAACATAAGAATGATGACCTTATAGTTGATTCTTTGTGAGATTGGGAGCCAGTGTAATTTAATGAGTTCAGGAGTGATGGAGTCAAACTTCCGTTTGTTAGAAATTACTCTGGCAGCAGATCGCTGAACATTTTCAAGCCTCTTTTTGAGTTTTGTAAGCAACAAAACAATTTTATTTGGGGGGTTTCTTTGAACTTGTTCAAGTATAGGCAACAATTGACCTACTTTTCAACCCAATTTATGGACACTCCATTTCCCCCCAGTTTTTGTTTGCTGGGCTAAATATCAAAATGTTATCATTGTTCATATGATTTTCCATAAGGTTTTAACTGTGCCAGTAAGGAACTTGGTGAATTTGAAGCTCACAAATACTGACTACTTGATGATATCTGGAGACAGTGCAATGTGCGCACATTTATGGGCTACCAAAGTTGTCGTTTCGAATAATTACTATGTTCACGTAATTATTCAGTCACTTATTTGCTTTAGAAAATGTTATTGAAGTAAGGATGTGTAAGTAGAATCACCAAACGAAACTTACAAAAAAAATACAAATATTAATATACCCAAATATAATAATAAATTATATTACGCGGCAGGGATTATCGATTTATGCAAATTAGTCATATTTCCACCACTTGGATTTTTTTAGATTTTTAGTATGTCATTCTAGGGTGGTGAAAAATATTCTATTGCAATTTGTGTGAGGTCGACAAAACAAAATGAAGTATTTTCCCTGGTCTAAACGTGAAGGCCTGTTGTCTGCTCACAAACTAGATTTGACCTCATCGGGGGGGGGGGGAGTCTACAGCGCTCATCTTACATATGCAGATGAGCTTACCACTACATATGCAGATATAACGCCGACATCAGGAGGTGGGTGTGAGATGCCAATTGGTACTGTTAGACAGGGATGAAGAAGGGTTAGTAAAGGCCCTGGTCATTATAAACATGTATGCGGGAACCGATACATGGTCATGCGAGTAAGCTGAAATTTGTTGATCGTAGCTTACCCTAATCCCGTGTCTCGTCTAGTGAGATTGCTGATGGCTGGCTTGTTCGGCTTGAGGAGCCGAGTTCCTTGCCGTCAGCAGGGCTGCTCTTCAGATTGAAGAACGTCTTGAAGATAGCAGGAAACAAAGGTGTTAGAGAATTTCCAACACGCTGCTTGTAAAATGTCAGTAAGTGGAACACCTTTGAAGTAGGCCCACGAGGTTGATGCTCCTCTGACATCATGTGCTTTAATGCCGGGGGCCCGCTCTGACATCGTCGGCCAGCTCTGCTCGGCGGACTGGATGGCAGTTACGATCCAGCGCGCGATTGTTTCTCGTGACGCTGGTCGGTGTGGGCGAACCGAAGTAATGAAGAGGTTCGTCGTATCTCCCCTGATCAGTTCGGCTATGTTGACATAGCATTTCAAGGCACGAACTGGGCACCATTTTCTGTCTTCCGAGACTGATGAGTGGAATTTAATGTTCGGGATGAAAATATCGGGGGGAGAGAAGGAGTGAGACTGGTTCTTGGTAAGGAATGAAGTATGGGGAACCATTCTCACTCCATGAGGTTCCCAGCGAATATGGCCAGGCTGTATTGATAAGGCCTGTGGTTCGCCTCGGCGTCGCGATGTGGCGACTGCTAGCAGGAAGGCGAATTTGATTGATAGGTTAAGCAGAGATGCCTGTCCTATAGGTTCATAAGGAGGAAGTGAAAGCCTCCGTAGTACCTGCGGGAGGTCCCAGGAGGGAAGGAGTTTCCGTACGGGAGGCCTCGAGATGAACATCCCTCGGAGTATGTGACCCAAGGCGTGGTTAATGAAAATTGACGAGCCGTCGAGAAAACCTCCGTGGATGGCTGCAATGGCTGACCGGTAGTTTTCTTATAGTAGGTACCGAGAGGCCAGAGTTTAACAGGTAGACGAGAAAGTCACCAATATCGGTTAAAGAAGAATTGACTGGATCAGTATCCTCCCGTCTGCACCATCTATAGAAATGTCGAAGCCGGCTGTTGTAGACTTTCCGGGTAGATGGTCTACGGCTTCGTGCCGCAAGTTTGACAGCTTCTGCCGAAAGGCCAGCTGCTCGGAATGATCGTTGGACAATGTCCAGCATGTCCAGCATGAAGATCCTGGGGAGCTGGATGAATTATGTTCGAACCCGGTTGGAACAGAATGTCCGGACGATGTGGGAGGATTAGTGGGTTGTAGACTGACAGGCTGATCAGTCTAGGGAACCACGGTTGCCGGGGCCAGAACGGGGCCACGAGGAGGATTTTGCAGTGTTCCTGTTCTATTTTCGTGAGTATCCGTGCAATCATGGATATTGGGGGAAAGGCGTATGCCAACATTCCCGTCCATGGGATTGACAGAGCATCGATGTGCCACGCTAGTGGATCGGGGTACCTCGAGCAAAACACCGGCAGCTGGTTGTTGGCTCCTGTTGCGAACAGGTCTATGTGTGGGCGATCGATCGTCCGGAAGATATGATCGACGACACGAGGCTGCAGTGTCCTTTCTGTTGGCCGAATCTTTCCCCTGGAGAGGGCGTCGGCTACCGTGTTGTCCTTGCCCGGGATGTGTGTGGCTGTTATCCCTATGCTGGAATCCCTGCACCAATGGAGCAAGTCCCACACAATGGGGCAGGGTTGGGGTGACCGCGTGCCTCCTTCGCGGTTGATGTATGTCACCACTGTGGTGTTGTCGCATTTGATGAGGACATGGTGACCTTGGATAAATTGTCTGAAATGTCGGAGAGCGTTGGCTACTGTCTGCATCTCGAGGACATTGATATGTAGACTTTCTTGATGCGGGCCCCCCTTCCCTGCGACTTGTCGCGGGTGAAGTGTGGCTCCCCAACCTAGACGGGATGCATCCGTTGAGATGACCTTCGTCGGCTGTGCTTTGGGGAAAGTCAATCCGCACGCAATGTTGTGCGGATCTGTCCACCACTGGAGATGTGGGTGGAGAAAAGAAGCGACCGGAACAATCCGATGGATGGGGTGGAGCTTCGGGCGGTAATGTGCAAGGAGGTGGAGCTGCAGAGGGCGCATGTGGAGCCGACAATGTGGAACGAGATCCACCATGCTTTCTATCAGTCCCAGCATTTGTAGCCACGCTACCGCTGGGGCCGATGTCTCCTGGAGGAACAGTAGGATACACTGCTGGAGGTTTTGTACTCGCTTGTCCGTTGGGAAAGCTGTGTTTGAATTGAGATCGATCACAGCCCCTAGGAATGTTGGTGTTTGTGTAGGGGTGAAGTGTGATTTCTTATGGTTGATTCGGAACCCCAAACGCGTGGTCAATGACAATGTTTGTTGAAGGGCTCGGTAAGTTTCTGTCCTTAAGCGACCTACAATGAGCCAGTCGTCCAGGTACATAACAAATGTGATATTGGTTCTGTGTAGAGCTACCCCTACGAACTTCACAATTCTCGTGAAAACGCTTGGGGAAGTAGACAGGCCGAACGGGAGTGCTGTGAATTCGTACGTTATTCCCTTGTATCGAAAACGTAGGAATTCGTAGTGCCGTGTGTGTATGGGCACGTGAAGATAAGCATCTTCCAGGTCGAGGGATGTAGCCCATGATGGAGTTGAAAGCGAGTTGAGCGTCGTTCAGAGCAAATCCATACGGAAACGTTTGGGGCGGATAAACCTGTTGAGTTGTTTTAGGTTCAAGATTGGTCACCACTTTCCTGTGCCCCCTTTGGTGGCTAGGAAGGTCGACAAGAAACCGGACGGTCCTTTTCCCGGTGGAACTATGCGAACTGCATTGTTGGTGAGGAGGGACTTGATTTCTACTTCCAAGGCTAGGTGTTTGGCTGGCTGAGTCGGAACCTCGGTCCGACGAATTATGGTATCCGACGGGGGGGTGCTCGTAAATTCCAGAACGTAACCGAACTGAATTGTTTGGAGCACCAACCGGTCGGAGATGGCCTGGGACCAGGACCCTGCGAAGGCTTAAAGGCGGCCGCCCACGGGTCCAGGTATAGGGGCCGCCGAAGCTCTAGAAAGTCATCGCCGCCAACTCCCGGGGAACCGGGAGGCCGGTGGTTTATATGAAGGGCCACTCGGGCGGTAGGGATGGCCTCGGCGCTGGGTCGATGGGCGTGTCGTAGCGCGTGTTTGAATGAGTGAAGGTACGACCGCGAAAGGCCTTAGTTCGAGAAGATTTTTCAGTGCGACCAGCCGGTGGTTGGAACGGTTTGGTCTTCTTAGATTTTGGCTGGCTTGTCCGGACTTTAATGCTGGCTTGCGGAGATTAATTTTGTCCGTTGCCTCGATACGTTTCGCTTCGGCTTCCATAGTTTCTTGGAATTTGCCGGCGAACAGGTCTGGGACCTTATTCACAAAGCATCCGCACGCTTTAACGGATCCGTTAAGCCTCCGTTATGGTTTGCGCCATATTCACGAAGTATCCGCATAATAGCGAATCCGCAGAACACGTCCGTAAAAGGGCAATTGTTTTGCGGAAACTCCAGCGTTCCCGTAAAAGCTTACGGATCTCCGCATAGCGCTAACATAAAATGGCTGTAGTGCTTGTGGTTCTGCTGGAGGAGGAAAACAGGCGTACTCTTCGCCGCCAGCGAGTATTTCGTGATAGGTTACAGCCACTGGACATTTACGACGATGTAGAACTGATAAATAGGTATCAAATGCCAAGGCATGTACTGTTGGAGGAGAAAGATTTAATCCGTGATCAAGTTGAACATCCGACACAGAGGTCGCATGCAATACCCGCCACGCAGATTATTATTATTATTATTATTATTATTCGAAACGTTTATTTCCAAACTTTTCACAAGCAAGTTAGGTTAGATTTTTTAAATAAACAAAAAGAAATATGCGTAACTATTAATATTAAGAGCACAAAATCTGAAACAATAAACTAGAGATTATTGAAGGGAGTGAACAGTTTGGGGCTGTTCAAATAAACCGAGGCTTGTAGAGAACAGCCTGACACAGACAATCATAAGACAGGCAATATACAAACGATAGGAATTAACACGAACGAACGGACAAAGAACAAAGAAGACAAAACAAAACAAAACAATGGATGAGACAGTGGAGACTGAGACAGGGAGACAATTCCAATAAAGATAACAAGTTAGATATAGATTTCACATTGACAACATGCAGCAGAGCAGAGTAGAGCTAAGGAGGGAAGCTACGTTACATATTGTGACAGGAGCGCCTTTTTGTAAGACGATTTAAAACGACCCACAGACGACATTGTTCTAATATCATTGTCAATGGAGTTCCATAAACGAGGACCATAGAAACGGAGAGTAGATGCAGAATATAAGGTGCGGGTGAATGGAACATATAAATTGTGTCGGGATCTGGTGTTATATACGTGTATGCTTTGGACTGATGAGAAGAATGACGAGAAACTGTTGGGGAGAAGATTGCGTGCAAATTTGTACATGAATATCGCTGTGTGAAATTTCGTCAAGTCATTAAGAGTGAGAGTACGTAGCCTTGAAAATAAAGGTGCAGAGTGCTCCCGATAGTGTGAGTTAGTGCAAATACGAATAGCTCTTTTTTGCGTAATGTATAAAGAGTACAGCTTATTAGAGGACGTGTTTGACCAAACAATATTACAATAGTTTAAGTAAGGGAGAATAAGTGAATTATAAAGCAAGAACAGGCATCCAGAGGGAAGCCATAAACGAAGTTTGGACAGAACACCGGTATTGCGTGAGACTACATTTGTTACAGAGGAGATATGTTCGACCCAGGAGAGTTTATAGTCAAGAGTGACACCAAGAAATTTGACCGAGTCAACCCTTGTGATGGAAATATTGTCAATTTTAACTGGAGGTAAGTCGAGATGTTGACGGGAAGAATCTTTGCTGAAGAAAATGAAGTTGGTTTTAGTCAGATTGAGAGAAAGTTTATTGGCCTTAAACCAAGATGAAACATTGACGAGTTCAGAGTTTAAGGTGTCGACCAGAGAAGAGACATTGGAGCTTGAGTGGAAAATGGTGGTGTCATCAGCAAACAGAGTGAAATCTAAGATTTGGGAAGAGAAACATAGGTCATTAATGTAAATCAAGAAAAGAAGAGGACCAAGGATGGACCCTTGAGGGACCCCATGCTGAATTTCAAGTCGAGTAGAATCAGTATTCTTAATAGAAGTATACTGATGTCGATTGGAGAGATAGTCAGAAAACCAGTGAAGAGGAGTTCCCCTAATGCCATAGTGATCCAGTTTAGAGAGAAGAATGGAATGATTAATAGTGTCAAAAGCTTTTGAAAGATCAAGAAAAATACCAATAGAACAGAGTTTGTTTGTGAAAGCATTGGTAATTCTGTCGACGAGTTGAATTAAAGACATGTCTGTGGAGTGTTTGGGCCGGAAACCATATTGTTGATCGGACAGAATCTGGAATTGAGAAAGGAATTGAGACAGACGGTTGTAGACTAGCCTCTCGAGAATTTTGGAAAAGCAGGGCAAGATAGAAATAGGTCTGTAGTTATTAATGTTGCTTTTATCACCCTTTTTGAAGATGGGAATAATTTTAGCGATCTTGAGTTTTAAAGGAACAGAAGCGGTTAGAAACGAGAGATTGAAGATGTAGCTAAGAGGTTCGGCAATAAGGGGGAGAACAGATTTCACAACATTAGAGCTGATGCCGTCAAATCCACAACTGCTTCCATTCTTGAGTTTCTTGGCAATTTTGATAATTTCATCTGCATTGGTTGGTAAGAGGAAGAAAGAGGAAGCATTAGAATTGTGAAGGGTATCGGTAAAGTTGGTGTTAGAGGCCGGAATTTTGTTTGCTAATGAAGAACCAATGTTAGTGAAGAACTTATTGAAAGAGTCGGCGATATCTGGGGGACTAGTATAAGTGTTTTGTCCATCTGTGAAATCATCTGGCAAGGAAGTGTCTTTTTTCTTGCCGAGCATGCTGTTTAATTCTCGCCAGAGTTTTTTTAGGTTATTTTTATGTCGAAGAAGTTGATGAGAGTAGTATTCTTTCTTGGTAGATCGAATAGTAGCAGTTAATCGATTACGAAACACTTTATACCTATGCTTGTTGACTTCAGTTGGGTTACGTATACATCTCCTGTGTAGTCTGTTTTTAAATAGACAAGAATTGATTAAAGACTGGTTGATCCAAGGTTGATTTTTCTTAAGGTGTCCAACAGTGTTAGTGATGAGAGGAAAGTGATAGTTATAAAGGGAAGAAAAAACTGAGAGAAAAACGTCGTAGGCTGAGTCGGCATCTTGTTTCTCACAAACTTCACTCCAATCAGTGTTGGCAAGATCTGTGTTAAAAGAATGAAGAGAGTTATTATTGATGTTCCTGGTATGAAAGGTCTTCTCCACACGCACTGGGTTCTGGAAACACGAGGTGGTATATTGGAAAAGTGGATGATGGTCAGTAATATCAGAATACAGAATTCCCGCTGAGGTATCTAGATCTGAATTGGTTAGTATATTATCGATTAGTGTGGCAGAGTTTGGAGTGATACGAGTGGGGTTGGTGATTAAAGGTCGGAAACCATAACAATAGATGGCGTTCAAAAAGACGTCTGTGGGCTGGTGGTCATTACAATTAAGTAAATTGAGGTTGAAATCGCCCATTATGTAACACAGCTTCCCTTCGCTCGCTATTTTAGCTAGGCATGAATCAAAGCAACTGTTAAATGTAACAAAAGAAGTACCAGGAGCCCTGTAAACATTTCCAACAATGAGGTTGCGAATACCGTCTCGCTGAATTTCAATGAAAATAGATTCAAAGTCGTCCGGTGAAGAAGGTATTAAATCTTCACGGATACGAAAATTCAGCGAAGAGCTCACAAACATGGCGGCCCCTCCGCCTTGCCGAAGAGATCTAGATGAATGGACAATATTATAATTATCCATGTGGACATAAGACGGAGGGACCTCCTTAAACCAGGTTTCGGTGAAGCCGTAGATAGAAAAAGAATGGTCGAGAGTGGCAAGAAAATCATGGATGTCGAAGAAATGTCTACACAGGCTCCTGGAATTCATATAAAAAATAGAAAAAGTACTGGGTGTCGAAACATTTAAGGCATTGAATTCGGTACAATCAAGATAACCACAATCATTTACATTAATATCGGAATCATCTTCTCCGTCATCAGAGGGGGTTCGATTAAAGTGAGGAAACATACTACATACGACAATTTAAAAGTAATCAAAACAGCCCTCTGATTTTTCGCCGAAGGTTCTTTCCAATTAACAAATGGAGATTTAAGTTGAATTAGTCATCCGTCTAACTTCTCGAAATGTTACCCGGGTCGCAACTGTCCTTCAAAGAATTTCGCCACAAATAATTATATTTCCGAGGAACATATAGCCAGTCAGAATCTGATCAAAGAAGGTTTCTACGATGAACGTCATCGTCGGATTCCAAACGTTTTGGGATGCCTCGATGAGCCACTTGTCCAGATTAAATGTCCTGCACGTGACGAATGTGCCTATACATATGCAGACATAACTACCACTTACACGCTATAAATGTCCAGGGGGGTTGCGACCACCAGAAGAAGTTCACCAATATTGTTGCCACTTTGGCCAGGCTCGACCCATGATTCGTTTATGTGGACTCACTCAAGCCTCAACCACCAACTAGCCAATGGTCTTGCAAACGATGGTCAACTTCTAGGCGATTCTGCGTACCCCCTTCGATCATGGCTGCTAACACCAGTACCACAACCTGATGATGATGATGATGCAGAACGTCGACACAATATTCATCACCGAAGAACCCGACAGAACATCGAAGGAACTTTTCAATTTGGTAGATGGAAAATGAGGTGGCAGTGCCTGCATAGCAAAGGTAGGTGTTTACGGTGTCAGTATAGAAGGCCTACAAGACCGTTTTCAAGAAGAGGCGAATTTCATGAAAAATCGTCTATTTATCGAAATTATTTTTTGGGATGAAAACGATTAAATATTGCAATTTCTACAACCCGGTGAATTTATACATCCAAAAAATCATTAAAATCCTAATTAACTTAATTAACGAATGGGCGAATTGGTCCTCAAGTGCCCTTTTGCGTTTTCACGAAGAGGCAAATTCGAAATAGCGTTGACTTCAACGTGTTTATGAAGGGGAACTTTGGTGCGCGTAGTGACTTTAGCGTTTTCACGAAGAGGCGAATTGGGCGAATTGGGCGCGTAATGGCTTTTAGCGTTTTCAGGAAGAGGCAAATTTGGGTTCGCAATGGGGAAATGTATACATTCCCACTCTCACAGCCACGGGCGAATTTGCTAATGTATCGTTTTTTCGTTTTCACGAAGAGGCAATTCTGTTAATTGATTAATTCTGCAAAACTAATCACCTATTTTTCTTAACGTTTGCTATATTTAAGAAGATTGAAATCTCTTCTTTTCCATGATACCTTATAATCTTGTATATTCTATGGATATTTATGTTTCAAACTGCCAAACGAAAAAATGACGAACTTTACAAGCGATTTTCTCGAAAGTTTGTTCAGACCGTGAAAGGCTCAATTTGCCTCTTCGTGAAAACGGTGACGAAGTGTATGTGAACTCTGCCATCCAGGAGCCATCGCATCTTTCTGGATGCAACTCTGAACTTGTGAAATGGTGCTGTCATCCAGAAAGTAGCATTGTCTCCTGACAGATTTTCAAGTATTTTAGAATTCACTGACAACCACCTTCTATAATGCACATTACAAAATAATGTGGTCGACGTCAGTGAAAGTATCGTAACAAATAAAGCCATGCTCATGGTTATTAACTAATGCACGAAAATGTGTTTGTGATGACTGTAAATTCGTTTGGATGCCGGATTGTGTTAATCAAAGACTGTTTCCGACTGTTTCCGAAAAAACTGCCTTTGAAATCTGTTTGACAATAGGCCATGGTATAAATCAATTGATGTGGTTTTGCTAATAATTTGTTGTTCATTATACCAACCTTCCCGTAAAATGCTGTTTATCATCAGATTATATTTTTGGTGATTTAAGTCAACTTCACAGAAGAAGTTCACGAACTCGTTCCTTAGTTTGAGAAAATAACCAGTGCACTGTGGAAATTCATCTTTTTTTCCCCAAGAATTTGAAAGATAGGCCGCAATCAGCTACTAGATGTATTTTGGATTCATAACAATTCGACTACATTTCTATTTTAGGCTCTTATGAATTGTTACATATTCACGCAGGCGCTTCATTCACCCGTACAGCTCGTTGAACGACACCCCCATTATTAGCGGAGCTCCGCAATTGTACCGATACCTAATGCTACAGTCACACGGCCATGTTACGGACCTGCGGATGCCTGCGTATATTTGGATAATGAAAATGCGTAATTTTTAACCCCAATACGGACATTTGAGCAAAAGTTACCTATATTCTGCGGACGATACGGATTAGTTACGGATGTTACGTATGAATTACAGATGTTACGGGTAAAACCTGCGGATGAACCCATCCGCTGCCAACCCGCTGGCACATGTTACTGACGACTTACGGATGACTTACGGATTTTACGGATGACTTACGGACGATACGGATGACTTACGGACGATACGGATAAGTTACGCTCGTGTCTGCGCATGTCGGCTTCCTCTGGCGTCCGCACCATCCGCAAATAAACCCACGTGGATCGGAGCTTGCTTCAGTCGCATTTCATCAAGTCTGAGATCTAGTTCCAGTTATTCAACAGTTTCTTCTCCATCTTTTTGATGTTTACGTACCCCTATGTATCCGCAGGCAACTGCACACCCGACAAAGTGTGCGGATCAGTTACGTATCTAACGTATCCTGCGGATGAGTTTACGTATCTTACGTATGAGTTACGGATGCTTACGTATATTTCATCCGCAGCAAAATTTTGAGATTTTCAAAATTCCGCTGCGGATCTGCGTATGTCTGCGGATCCTGCGGATTGAATTACGGATGGATACGGATGCTTACGGATGATACGGATCCTTGCGGATGCTTACGGACTTTTATCCGTAAGCATCCGCAGCTACCGTAAGTGGCCGTGTGACTGTACCATAACGGAACCTTTCGTGAATACGGCGTAGCTCAATTCTAACGTATCCGTTAGGCTATCCGCAAAGGCTGTTACGGACCCGTAATAGCGGATGCTTCGTGAATAAGGTCCCTGGTCCCATGAGAGGGAGAGATTCTATACGTTTCCTGGCTCCTTCAGATGGTAGGAAAAGGGCGTCGAGAATGTTGCCTCGGCGGCGAGAAGTTGTCAAAGTTGAGATGCGTGTGAATTGCTTTAGGGCTAGACGAAGAGAGTCGTCTAAGCACCGAAAGGCTGCGGAGAGCATATCGGCAGGAATTGTGGTTTCGTCTTCGCAGCCCCTGACCAAATATTCGGACAGAAGCAGCATGAAGGACGTCGCTCGCATGCCAAATCTGGATGCCCAGTCGGCTTTCTTGAGAATGGTCTCCAGTTTGTTCCTGGTAGGATCAGCAAACAGATTGCGAGATGAGCTAGCTGCACTTCCGTCTGCAGCCAACTTATCTTTGGCAGAATCTGGTACTTTAGGTACTGCCAAGTAGTTCTCAAAATCTTTTTTGGGAAAGCGAAAATAGCCGTTAGTTCGCTTATCAAAGGCTTTCCAGTCTTTGTGGTTGGCGATATCTTGAATGTGCTTTACGCAAAACTGGTCGAGCGGTAGGGCCGGAATGGGCGTAGCGCGTCCCGCTGGTTCATCTGATGCTGTGCGCTTTTTAAAGGAATGTTGCGGGACGGCATCCGGCTCTGGTGTTTTTGACTCCGGAAGACCCAAAACGCGGATCATATCGCGTTGGACAAGTCGGAGTTGAGCTTCCAATGGGGAGAGGCGTCGAGTATTAATGACATCATCGTCCTCGTCGTCCAAACCATGGTCTGATTGAAAAGGGTGAGGTGAGCTCGCTGCCGAGGATCCTGCGGGGCCCCGGCGCTGATCCGCAGGACCGGGTGCCGGGTCCCCATCGGAGTCCGAAAAACGAGCGGACGGATGAATGAAAATGGCCGGGGGCGAATCGGGGGGACGGCTCATGGTTTGTGGAAGATGTAGCTGATCACGGCGAATCCAGACGGGATCATGGCTAGTTGATGGGGCAACTTCGGGGTGGAATTGTCTCGCGGCCGGGTTGCGGAGTTTTGGCTGTGTAGCGTCCATACCTGCAGATGGAACGACGTTTGGGGTGAGTTGGCTTCTGCCCAGAGCGTGTCCATCTTGTGGGGCGAGTTGACCCGAGTAGGGGGGCGAACTGTCCCCCGAGTGGGGCGAGTTGTCCCGCGGGAAAAGCTCCCGTCGACATGGCCGTGAATGCCTGGAACGCCTGAAAAAAGTCGGCCGTAGAGACTGATCCCGAGTGCTTCCGATGTTTGGTCCGGTACTGGGATCGGTCTGAGGAAGACTCGGACTCTGACGAGGAATGCCGTCTTTTACGGTGAGACTTCCGTTTTCTGGCCCGGCGATCGCGTTGTTCTCCCGAAGAGGGTTCAGAAGTTGGCGGTGGTGTGGGTACCCCGGAACAGCGGAAAAACTCCGAAGTTGAGGACAGACCCGGAGGCCGCTGTAATTCTCCCAACGGCGGGCCGAATCCCGGCGGGCCGGTAGACTCGGCTTGTAAAGCGGAGCTGGCCAGAGGGCCCTTACCCTTACTGGGGCCCATGGGCTATCTCCAGTCGCCCGCTCACGTTGGGCGTGTCGGAGGCCTTGGATATGGAGCTCGATACGGCTCGTCTAGAGGCCTTGGAGTTGAAGGGCGATTTTGTGAGAGGGGTGTCCCACTTGCCCTTGCAGCTTACTGCCGAGGCTCGATGCTTACGGCTCTTACCGGCAGGCTGCTTGATCGGTTGTGTTTGCTCGTGGAGCGCGGCCGGCGGGGCAAGTTGGCTGTAGCCCAGGCCCCAGCCGGTGGGGTGACCATCACCCGATCCCGGGTGACGGGGTGAATTCTGCAAATTGAGGGGGGTGCCCCCAGCAGATTCACGGTCGGGGTTAGGTGCAGGGGAGGGGATGCCTCCCGACCTTGTACCTCTAGAGGGGGCGGCGGTTCCGTGGAACTTGCATTCGCGGGTCCCGCCGTGCCCCTAGCCGATCTCCTCTTGACTAATCAGAATCAATGTTGAAAACAGACGGAAAAAACGTACTTACGGAGATTGAAACAAAAGAAATGAAGACACACAGATTGAAGACAAACTCTACTAATTATTTATTCGAAGAAATAAACTCAAGCGGACGTAGGATGGTGAAGAAAACCCGATCTTTCACTATCCGACGCTAGAGAAAAGAGGAAGCTAAAATGGCGGCCAAGCCGCGGGGCATGGTGGGTAGCCTATTGTGTGAACTCTTAGCGGATGTATTGCGCCCCCTGGGGAAATATGCATATATAGTGGCTCTACGGGTAAGATAAGCGCTGTAGACAACTTCAATTTATTTAGACATCAGTAAACTTGTGATCAACAATTACAATTTCTAAGGTGTAGCTAGGTCTCACAACAGCTCGGCAAGACAACAGTTCAGAAGGCCATTATTCAACAAATTGCAGTGAGTAATACTGGATTAAATAGTCCACATATTTAAGACACGTTGTTTATTTTTTCCGCAGCACAAACTTTCGACAACGTTTTTTTATTGGGGGATGCTGCCTGGTTGTTGGACTCTTACACACGATGTGTGTGTAGATGACAATAAAACCAATTTGTGCACAAACCGATGGTGAGCTGTGAACCAGTTAAACTTTTGTTTTTTCTGAATAATCTTGAAATTGTACATGAAGATTTGATCACTCTTGTTTTTAGTTCAAACATTTATTTGTTGCATGCGTACTGTATTACGTAAAATACAGTAAAATTACGTAAAAAACATTCGTAATACTTTGGGAATTTTTACAATAATTTATGTTTCTCATTACAATTTATGTTTCCAGGCTATTTTAAAACATTTGTTATTCAAATGCACTGATTCATACAATTATTTTTGCTTTAACAAAACCATTTTTAGTCATTTACCATTCCATTTCCAATTAGCCAAATTAGTTTGATGTGTATTTGAGTCGATCACACATTTTAGACTAATTTATTTAACATAAGTTTAAAATTGATTGATATAAGAGTAATTCGATCGCTAAATGCTGCCTTTCAGCAACAGCTTAGACAAAATTGATATGTAATGATGAATGTTCACCCAGAAATGATTAATTGGTTTGACCAAAATTAGAAAGCGTGTATACATTTTTTCAGGGGACGAAATTGAATTTAAATGGAAAATGTTTTAAAATAGCCGGGAAAACTATTCTGCTTCAATTGATGATGAAAAAATGTAATGCATGACTGGTTCACAAGTGTCTCAATAAGATTTGTGATTGAACTGCATTGGTTGTCTGTCATCCATACCCCTGATGCAATGTCAATCATATTTTATTGAACATCGCAACTGTTCAGACCATTGCCTTGCCTTCTGTCATGTCATGGCAGAGGTCATAGATGTGATAACAAATCTGCTAGAAGTTAACCTACCAATCATTGTTTACAGGACTTGCATTTGTTGGCGGGTGATATAAGGTACCATGGACGAACAGAAGGCTCAGCCTACCCCCTCTGCTGCAACAGGTCAGTAAGTAGTGGTGTAAAAGCAGAAACTGGTCTAAATTCTATATCAGAGGTAAAACGGTCACAGGCCCCAATTGACAGCCGCAGACTGAGGCCTCGGTTGTTATTTTGTTTGATATAATTGAAAGATACCCACGACATGCAGCGCGGGCTGGCTTGCCCTTGTGCATTCGATAAGGCCCCCTTGAGAGATTCAATATTCTGTTTGTGCATTTGTCATTTCATTGTTGCATTCCATTTGCTATTTCTAGTTGTTGTTCTGGTTCTTTTTCCTTCTGTTTTCTAGTTTGTAGGCCTACTTGTATTCTAGTTTTGCGTGTAGATGAATGTTTTTGGGAAGTACAGTTCACTTTGTTTAGCTCCACAATAATAGCCGAACAAAAAATGTACACACCATTAATGTTTCTATTGAAAAACAATGGTCCAAGGATGGTGTTGCTTCTCATTAGACCAATCCACACGTTAACTTTCTCTCGGCTATCAGAACAGGATTTCAAATGGTAATGATTAAAGAAAACAAGAAACAGGTGCTTATACAATCGCAATGTTTAGCTCCACAAAAATGAAATGTGAATGATCTATTCAAAATAGCCGGAAATGTTGGGCACAAGTCTTATTCAATTTCTGAGAAAAATGACTTTGATGTAATTCTTGTTTGTTTTACTCGTCCTATACTTTGTTTCTACAAAAATAGAAATTTGGGGGATGTGATCAGATACTTTATTTAAGGATATTTTAATTCTTGCTTCTGATTTTAGATTCCCCACAACGAACTGGAACCAGCGAGGACTTTGATACAGTCAGTGGTAGCCAGAACATTGTTCACTTGCCAATGGAGGGACCAGGTAAATACAATAATGTTTGTTAATAACATTAAAGAAATTGTATATCAAATGTAATAGTTTGCGAGCCAAGTTCGAAAAGAAGCTTATGTTTTGAGTTCGTTTCACCTTTAAAAGGGAAAGGTTTGGCACTTGTACATGGAATGGGGAGGGGTGTCCCTGGGGTATTATCCGCGTAAGCATTCAAGGTTGCAGTAAGGTACACTTATTCTATTTCTGACAAGGTGAACTTTGATGTGTTTTTTTATTTTTCTACTCAGCCTATACAGCCTATATGAAATTTGGGGGATGTGATTAGCTACTTTATTTAAGGATATTTTAATTCAAGCTTCTGATTTTAGATTCCACACAACAAACTGGAACCATCGAGAACATTGACACAGTTAGTTGTAGCAACAACATTACCTTTCTTGGTTATAATTACAACTACCTGATAATAATCTTGTTTGTCAAAATGAAAGTAGCTTTATATCAATTCAAATGTATTTGGGAGGAGTAGGTGGTAAACCACATAAACACAACACAAACTGTTAAGACTATTAAGAGTCATTCATTTTCGTTGGTGCAAATATTACAAGCCAGTTGGATATGCTGAACACAATATGAGGGCGGTAATATTATAGCGGTGACGTCTTAGAGTTTGTTCCTTTATGAACCCACGCCAAATAGCGCCCTCTATGTGTACCACTTCTGAAAATGGTTAAGACGTACATTAATTAATGGATTCATGTATTAATGGAATAAATGGCACTATTGTGGGGGAAAATAATAAATAATCATGATAAATGTGCGTGGTGGTGCGTGAGTTTGTACATTGCAACGGACATCAACTTATCTTTAATCAAAATTTGAGGAACCAGATTTGCCTTATTTATGGTGTACAACCACAAGATGATAATTTTCTATCATCTCAGTAAGTCTTGGGAGAATGAGGTCCGGTCATTTTGTTTGTACACCTGCAGTTACTAGCTTTTTGTCTGAATTTCTTTTTGTTGGTTTTAAAAATTGGAATGTACCTTAAGAAAACCCTTCACAAGTTTGCATCTAACAGCGCTATAGTTGCCAAAACATTTCAGAAACAATGTATTATCGAAGCAAAACTTGTTTCTTGTTTTGGGTTTAAATAGGTATTCCTGCACCAATACCTCAGCTTGGTCAGAGACCAGACCAAGAGCCAGCGTTGGCGGCTCCTAGTCCTGAAGATGAAGATGTAAGTAACAAGACCAGGGATATTTTGAAGAGAGTTTATAAAACAACAGGCAGCTACGTACAGTTGTTGCCTGACGTTGATAATGACCAGAAGCACATAGCTGGCATACACACTAAAGTACAGTTAGAAACACGGGAAGGGGTAGCAGTTGTCACTGGCCATAAAAGAGAAAATGTAAACTCAACAGAGTATGACAAAATATTAAGATCAAGAACCGGGGAACTTATCAAACGCCTGGTTTAGTGGGGTATGGGAGGGGTCGGTAAGTCAACCATTTTTGGCAAGATTGTATACGATTGGGCCGATGAAGTAAACGAAATCCTGAACAGATTCAAACTCGTCTTTCTTTTAAAGATGTGTGCCAAGTTGCAGGAATCTAATCTCGTTGATTCCTCATTCGATCATCTTCTCGGCAAAGATTCGGGAATAGCAAATGATGAACTTGATAAATTCATCATTACCAACCCTAATGAGGTCTTGATTCTTTTGAATGGTTTCGATAACATTAGGACCAAAACACTCGATGCGGCCTCATTCGGTTTTATCTTCAAAGCGCTCGATAGAAAATACAGCCAACTTATCCGCACCAAACAAATGTTATCACTATTTACACGAAATCTCGCTAAAACTATTACAATTATTGACAAAAGGTCCACGATTCCAAATCCTGTACAAATCTTATGGAGGTCTTCCGAAAAACAAAAAAAGGATAACAAAGTCGTGATTTTGGGGGCAAGTTTCGCGACTTTGGGGGCAAGTCGTGAATTTTGTCGCAAATATTGACGTCAAAATTCGCGACTTTGGAAAAAGTGAAATTTGTCGTAAATATTGAGGTCAATATTCACAATCTGCGTTGTCCCTCCAGGGCCACCATACATGCCCTCCAATATTTTGCAGGCCTCCAAATCTGTCATAGGCTCCAAATCTTTCGTAGGCCCCAAATCTTCTGTGTCGAAAAATAGCACAGAAGTGGACTCGTCATTTCCATCTGAAAACAACATTATTTTTGTATTTTTGAGGACGCAACTGTATATAGGTCTCAATTAGCCCTCTTAAAAGGTTTCATCTTCAGTGCAACATGTTGTCATGTACAATTAAGTTAAGTTACTACTTGTTGTTTTAACCTACCAAGAAGTATTCATGTAGATACCATAATACTATAGAAGAGTTACAATTTATCTCCAAGCTAATAGACACATTTTTGTAATTTACAAATTACACCGAAGCATTAATAAATTACACCTAAGCATTAATAAATTACCCCATTGCAAGCTAAAGGAAGAAAGTGCAACTTTAAGAAGGAAAGAAGTAAACCTCCCGAGCCAGAAATAAATCTTCACAAAGAAAAGAAATTCCAGTCAAATTTCCTTCAACAACAAAACTTACATAACAAAACTGAGTATTACTGTTTCCCCAAACCTTGCTTCACTCAATCTTTCTGTTTTCGTGATTTTATTACACGGCAGGGTTTTGCGTTTTCCTTGGAGGACGATTTTACAGGTTCAACGTCTTTATACATTTATGTCATTGGAATTAAAACAAATTCCAGAGGAAAGGAGGAAATATCCAGAAGAAAACGTTGAAACTTTGTAATAATATATTCATTGAGACGTAAGATGAAGACAAAGTGTTGAATCCTGTGCCATTTTCTTGGTTCGTATTCCCTTAATACACACTATTAAACTTTATCAATGAATGTTTTTCTAACATTTCTGTTTTGTTTCTTTACATGGCTCATCACGCAAGTTTGTGGCGGTAAGTGTACATTCGATTCGCTTTTACTGTTTAACTTCAGAGTTCATATAAGTTTATTTTCCATATCTGGTAGATATACTGTCATCAGTGTATATGCGATTCTTCTTCGTTAGTTTAAATCTGCCCGAAAATCATTGGTTCCATATAAACTCTTACATTGTTCAAGTCAATTGCAGGGCAGCAATATTATTTCTTTTGACTTAATGTCGTGCAAGACTAATCTCCACTTTAAACCACACTGTTAATCAATGTTACCGAAATGTCAAGTACACTCATGGATCCTGTCTTGTAAAACGATTATAGAATGCATAAAAACGAATGGTAATTATTTCACTGTCAACCTGCTTTAAAGTTGCAACCGAAACATTTCCATGCTGCACATAAACCTAACATATTTACCGGGAAAAGAGTCTGAAGAGTGGCAGAACGATCTTTTTTTTTTTTAACGACTTTGTGCCATGCCATGTTTGAGTTCTTGTTGCATGCAGATATTATTATATATAGAACCAACTATGTAATACTATTATGATCAATACACGATCAATGATTTTGTCAGGAAACTAGATTAGCTGCCTTGTTTGTAACTAAAAACTAGTGTGTTTTTCTCCTGTTTTTAGTCATAGAGGTTCAGCTACGTATGACTTACTTTCCATTACCTTCTATCGAAATGTAATAGGCTGAAAACCAACTCAATGGGTCGTATGAATAAAATCTAGCAAATGCTATGAAGTACAAGCAAAAAGTAAAAGCATTTACTTCGAAGTAAGAAAAGCAAGTCCAGTCAAATTTTCTTCAACAACACAACTTCTGAGTATTATTTTACATTATTTTACTGCGGTTCAAAGCAACCACAGACTGATTGAAAATGCTACCAACATCCAACGAATGTCGCTTGGTCAAAATGATCGAGATTATCTTGATATGACTATTTACACACAATGGGTCGTATGAATAAAAACTAGCATTTGCTTTTACTACCAATTTGCAAGCTTTTACTAGCATATGTATGAATAAAAATGAAGCAAAAGGTTTTACTGGAAAGTATTCGCTAAAGACTAAAAGTATTTACTTTTTGCTTTTAGTCATTTGCTAGAATGTTAGTATTTGCTCCATTTGGTATGAATACAAATGAGTAAATGCTTCAGATTTGCAGTATTTACTCGAAATTTGTCAAGATTGGTTCGGGGCTACCTTGAAGAAAAAGAAGCAAATACTAATATTAAAAAAGGAGCTTTCGTATATGTGGATAGGCAGGAAAAGGTATGAACATGGAAGATGGAGTGTCTAGGATTAAAATACAAGCAGTTGTACTGATTTTGGGGAAGGAAATGAGACGTAGATGACCAATAATTTCTTGCAATATTCTTGAGACAGAAAAGGGCATCATGACTGCAAAGCAGCAACTTGAGGTCCCGATTTTATTCAAACACCCCCGTCAGCGTGCATGGTCGTACAGTTGCGTTTGTTTTTGATTGAAATAGGGGACGTATGACAAAGGGAACAATGGGGTCCCCTATTCCGCAAAGGTCTCCGATTCAGACTCGTGTGCAAATCCTATGGCGATCATCCGAAAACGTTAGAGTACAAACAAAAGAGGGAAGACGGTCAGACAATGCCCCGTCCCCTATTGACGGCATTTACCTTCTTGGGTGCGTGTGTGTGTACGTACACACAATTGAGACTGTATTATTATTTACAAAGAAAAGCAAGTCCAGTCAAATTTCCTTCAACAGCAACAAAACTTCTGAGTATTACTGTTCCCCCAAGCCTTGCTTCACTCAATCTTTCTGTTTTCGTGATTTTATTACACGGCGGAGTTTTGCGGGTTTGCTTGTTTTTTGTTTTTTATCTTTTTTTTTTTTTTTTTTTTGGGGGGGGAGGCTATTTTACAGGTTCAACTTCTTTTTACAATTATGTCATTGGAATAAGAAAAATCCAGAGGAAAGAAGGAAATATCCAGAAGAAAACGTTGAAACTTTGTAATACTAATATTCATTGAGACGTAAGATGAAGACAAAGTTTTGAATCCGGTGCCATTTTCTGGGTTTTCCCTTAGGCCTAATACACACTATTAAACTTTATCAATAAATACTTTTCTAACATTTCTGTTTTGTTTCTTTACATGGCTCACCAGTCATGCAGTGGTGTACAGGTAAGTGTAAATTCGATTCGCCTTTACTGTTTAACTTCAGAGTTCATATAAGTATATTTCACGGTTTTGCCATATCTTGTCGATATTGTAATCGGTGTATATGCGATTTTTCATCGTTAGTTTAACTCTGTCTGAAAATCATTGGTTCCATATAAACTCTTACATTGTTCAAGTCAATTGCAGGGCAGCAATATTATTTCTTTTGACTTAATGTCGTGCAAGACTAATTTCCACTTTAAACCACACTGTTAATCAATGTTACCGAAATGTCCAGTACACTCATGGATCCTGTCTTGTAAAACGATTATAGAATGCATAAAAACGAATGGTAATTATTTCACTGATGTCAACCTACTTTAAAGTTGCAACCGAAGCATTCATAACTCATCCAATTGCAAGCGAAAGGAAGTGTAACTTTAAAAAGGAACGAAGTTAACCTCCCAAGCCAGAAAAAGATATTTACTAAGAAAAGCAAGTCCAGTCAAATTTTCTTTAACAACAACAAAACTTCTGAGTATTACTGTTCCCTCAAGACTTCCTTCACTCAATCTTTCCGTTTTCGTGATTTCATTACACGGCGGAGTTTTGCGTTTTTCTTGGATTGCGATTTCACAGGTTTAACTTCTTTATAAAATTATGTCATTGGAATAAGAAAAAATCTAGAGAAAAAGAGGAAATATCCAGAAGAAAATGTTGAAACTTTGTAATAGTATATATTTATTGAGACTCAAGATAAAGACAAAGTGTTGAATAATGTGCCATTTTCTTGGTTTGTATTCCCTTTATAGGCCTACACACAATTAAACTGTATAAATTAATGTTTTTCTAACATCTCTTTTGTTTCTTTACATGTCTTATTCGGCAAGAACGTTGTGGTAAGTGTACATTCGATTCGCCTTCACTGTTTAACTTCGAAGTTCAAGTATATTTCGCGGTTTTCCATATCTGGTCGTATACTGTCATCAGTGTGCGATTTTTCTTCGTTAGTTTAAATCTGCCTGAAAATCATTGGTTCCATATAAACTCTTACATTGTTCAAGTCAATTGCAGGACCGCAATATTATTTCTTTTGACTTAATGTCGTGCTAGATCAAACTTCACTTCAAACTACAGTGTTAATAAATGTTCCCGAAATGTCAAGTACACTCATGGACCCTGTCTTGTAAAACGATTAAAGAGTGCATAGAAACGAATGGTAATTAATTCACTGTCAACCTGCTTTAAAGTTGCAACCGAAACATTTCCATGCTGCACATAAACCTAACATATTTACCGGGAAAAGAGTCTGAAGAGTGGCAGAACGATCTTTATTTTTTTTTAACGACTTTGTGCTATGCCATGTTTGAGTTCTTGTTGCATGCAGATATTATTATATATAGAACCAACTATGTAATACTATTATGATCAATACACGATCAATGATTTTGTCAGGAAACTAGATTAGCTGCCTTGTTTGTAACTAAAAACTAGTGTGTTTTTCTCCTGTTTTTAGTCATAGAGGTTCAGCTACGTATGACTTACTTTTCATTACCTTCCATCGAAATTTAACAGGCTGAAAACCAACCCAATGGGTCGTATGAATAAAAACTAGCAAATGCTATGAAGTACAAGCAAAAAGTAAAAGCATTTACTTCGAAGTAAGAAAAGCAAGTCCAGTCAAATTTTCTTCAACAACACAACTTCTGAGTATTATTTTACATTATTTTACTGAGGTTCAAAGCAACCACAGACTGATTGAAAATGCTACCAACATCCAACGAATGTCGCTTGGTCAAAATAATCGAGATTATCTTGATATGACTATTTACACACAATCGGTCGTATGAATAAAAACTAGCATTTGCTTTTACTACCAATTTGCAAGCTTTTACTAGCATATGTATGAATAAAAATGAAGCAAAAGGTTTTACTGGAAAGTATTTGCTAAAGACTAAAAGTATTTACTTTTTGCTTTTAGTCATTTGCTAGAATGTTAGTATTTGCTCCATTTGGTATGATTACAAATGAGTAAATGCTTCAGATTTGCAGTATTTACTCGAAATTTTTCAAGGTTGGTTCGGGGCTACCTTGAAGAAAAAGAAGCAAATAGGCCTACTAATATTAAAAAAGGAGCTTTCGTATATGTGGATAGGCAGGAAAAGGTATGAACATGGAAGATGGATTGTCTAGGATTAAAATACAAGCAGTTGTACTGATTTTGGGGAAGGAAATGAGACGTAGATGACCGATAATTTCTTGCAATATTCTTGAGACAGAAAAGGGCATCATGACTGCAAAGCAGCAACTTGAGGTCCCGATTTTATTCAAACACCCCCGTCAGCGTGCATGGTCGTACAGTTGCGTGTGTGTGTACGTACACACAATTGAGACTGTATTATTATTTACAAAGAAAAGCAAGTCCAGTCAAATTTCCTTCAACAGCAACAAAACTTCAGAGTATTACTTTTCCCCCAAGCCTTGCTTCACTCAATCTTTATGTTTTCGTGATTTTATTACACGGCGGAGTTTTGCGTTTTTCTTGGAGAGCGATTTTACAGGTTCAACGTCTTTATACAATTATGTCATCGGAATTAAAACAAATTCCAGAGGAAAGGAGGAAATATCCAGAAGAAAACGTTAAAACTTTGTAATAATATATTTCTTCAGACGTAAGGTGAAGACAAGCGTAAGAAAAAAAGTTGTAACTTTAAAAAGGAAATAAGTTAACCTCCCGAGCCAGACAAAGATATTTACAAGGAAAATCAAGTCCAGTCAAATTTTTCTTCAACAACAACAAAACTTCTGAGTATTACTGTTCCCCCAAGCCTTGCTTCACTCAATCTTTATGTTTTCGTGATTTCATTACACGGCGGAGTTTTGCGTGTTTTTTTTTTTTTTTTTTGGGGGGGGGGGGGGGGGGGGGGAGGGCGATATTACAGGTTTAACTTCTTTTTACAATTATGTAATTGGAATTAAACAAAATTAATCCGAAGGAAAGAAGAAAATATCCAGAAGAAAATGTTGATACTTTGTAATAATATATCCCTTGACACGTAAGATGAAGACAAAGTGTTGAATCCTGTGCCATTTTCTAGGGTTTTATTCCCTGTATACACACAATTAAACTTTATCAATGAATGCTTTTCTAACATTTCTGTTTTGTTTCTTTACATGGCTCATCACGCAAGTTTTTGGGGGTAAGTGTACATTCGATTCGCCTTTACTGTTTAACTTCAGAGTTCATATAAGTATATTTCACGGTTTTGCCATATCTGGTCGATATACTGTCATCAGTGTATATGCGATTTTTCTTCGTTATTTTAAATCTGCCTGAAAATCATTGGTTCCATATAAACTCTTACATTGTTCAAGTCAATCGCAATATTATTTATTTTGACTTAATTTCGTGCAAGACCAAACCCCACTTTAAACTACAGTGTTATAAATGTTCCCGGAATATCAAGTACACTCATGGATCCTGTCTTGTAAAACGATTAAAGAGTGCATAGAAACGAATGGTAATTAATTCACTGTCAACCTGCTTTAAAGTTGCAACCGAAACATTTCCATGCTGCACATAAGCCTAACATATTTACCGGGAAAAGAGTCTAAAGAGTGGCAGAACGATCTTTAATTTTTTTAACCACTTTGTGTTATGCCATGTTGAAGTTCGTGTTGCATGCAGATATTATTGAATATAGAACTAACTATGTAATACTGTTATTGTTATGATCAATACATGATCAATTATTTTGTCCGGAAACCGGACTAGCTGCCTTGTTAGTAACTAAAAACTAGTGTCCCCCCCCCCCCCCTGTTCTTGATAGTCTGTTTTTACTCATAGAGGTTTAGCTACGTATGACTTACTTTCCATTACCTTCCATTGAAATTGAATGGGCTGAAAACGAACTCAATGTGCTTTTTCCGATATTTTGTTCGTTTTACTCACGATAATAATGGGCTGGCCCTCCCTCTATGACTACAGGAACCCTGTGGTGAGCGTGTGTGCGTATGTATGAGCGTCCGGGCCGAATTTGTGTCCCAGTTCGCCCCTGTATGTTGAGGTCCTTTTGCGTACACTAAGAGTAAATATAATTCACCATCTAATTATGATCAATACTCGAATAGAGATAATTTAAGTGTCGTTGATTGCAATTTGCCACCCATGTTTTGTTGTGTTCGTTCAGTCGTATTATTATTATTAAGGTATTAATTTGTCCACTCTTGTCAAATACGTTTTCTCACTATTCTTTTTTTTTTTTTTTTATTCGCAGCATAACATTTTGTTTTGAGTGTATCAATGTAGTTGATATACTGAGATTCAAAATAACCACAGACTGACTGAAAATGCTACCAACATCCAACCAATGTCGCTGGGTCAAAATGATCGAGATTATCTTTATATGACTGTTTACACACAATGCCTCTGGGCGAACTGTCTATAATTATTCCCTCATCTGTTTTAATGAAGTATCAGTTGAAGACGTAAGATGAAGACAAAGTGTTCAATCCTGTGCCATTTTCTTGATATTTCTTGTCTATATACCCACAATTAAACAGTATCAAATAATGTTTTTCTAACAACTCTTTTGTTTCTATACAGAGCTTATCACGCAAGATGCGAACGGTAAGTGTACATTCGATTCGCCTTCAATATTTCACGGTTTTGCCATATCTGGTCGATATACTGTCATCAGTGTATATGAGATTTTTCTTCGTTAGTTTATATCTGCCTGAAAATCATTGGTTTCGTATAAACTCTTACATTGTTGAAGTCAATATTGCAGGGCTGCAATATTATATCTTTTGACTTAATGTCGTGCAGGACTAAACTCCACTTTAAGCTACAGTGTTATTCAATTTTACCAAAATGTTGGTGAATTGTTTAAAAAATGTTTTAAAATGAGTATTACTGTTTCCACAAGCCGTGCTTTATTCAATCTGTCTGTTTTCGTGATTTTACATTATTTTACTGGGATTCAAAGTAACCACAGACTGAGCGAAACTCCCACCAACATGAAACGAATGTCGCTGGGTCAAAATGATCGAGGTTATATTGATACGACTGTTTACACTCAATGTCTCTGGCGATTAGGAGTTTTTTGTCTAGAAATATTCCCTCTTCTGTTTTAATGAAGTATCAGTTAAAGACGAAGATGATTACAAAGTGTTCAATTCTGTGTCATTTTCTTGGTATTTATTTCCGTTATACACACAATTAAAATTTTTAATTAATGTTTTTCTAAAATCTCTTGGTTTCTTTACAGGGCTCAGCAGACGCGGGGTCATCGGTAAGTGTACATTTCACAAGTTTATTTCACGGTTTTGCCATATCTGGTCGATATACTGTCATCAGTGTGCGATTTTTCTTCGTTTGTTTAAATCTGCCTGAAAATCATTGGTTCCATATAAACTCTTACATTGTTGTAGTCAATTACAGGGCTGCGATATTATTTCTTTTGACCTAATGTCGTGCAAGACAACACTCTATTAAAACTGTAGTGTTAATCAATTTTACCGAAATGTCAAGTACACTCATGGACCCTATATAATTACTATAAAGAATATTTTCCCTTTTGAAATTAGCCTACGTGGTCAATGCTTTTTACAGGTAAGTAATAATCTTTAGAATGGCAGATAGGCCTACTGCCTGCAGGAGACTGGCTTTTGAATAGTTATTGGAACACAGTGGTGGTATTCCACTATCAAGTGATATGCAATCGAGTATCACCATGGGCTACGTACAATAAGTATTAGCTAACCAGACATGTTGTCAAGACGACTGTTTTTAAATATCTTTGAGATGCTGGTGTCATATGAAAATCACACTCCTATGGAAATCAGACTTTTTTTCCCTATTATTGGTTAAACCCTCTCACGTGACAGATCACGCTCCTAATTATCTCTCCTTAATCATGCGCAATACTACCAATGAGTCTGGATTTCATGGAATCTGAAATTCATGCTACCCCGGATTTGCAAAAAGGACCGCCTCTGTGTATTGAAAGGGAGGTATATATGGCATGTTGGTACCTAAAATAGCTCATCTCAAAGTTGTTATATAGTAAATATATCCAAAGAATTTGGCTTGATCATTGACGTAACGAATAAAGATAGGATACACCATTTGCAGATATCGGAAAAATTTACTACCGAATTATTAGGAAATATCTTACTCATTTGAAAGTAAATAATGATTCTAGGCATCCAGCAAAATGATTGCTCTAAATATCCTGTAATTATTCTGAAAAATAGCATTGTATAAAGAAAAATTCGCGATCGCCGGACGACGATCGCGAAAAAACAAACCATAAGAATAACTGCTCGAGGCAGGTTAAAAACAAACACTGTTTTTCGTGCTTTTCTCGGCATAAATGACTATACAACTTCGGACAGTTCAGTTAAACGGTATTTACTACAAAATACAACCCCCTAAATCTACCCATTCATGATAATTCAAGCAATTACCAATGGTGTATCCTGCCTTTTGTTTTCAGGAAACCAGCTTTGCTATAACAGCGGAGAGATCTGTGAATTTACAATCATCTCCTGTGGGGGCAATTGATATCCCATACAACTAGATTATATCTATCGCGGATAATTTTTCAGCGATTTTTAAAGGTTTAAAGTTTTTTCATTGTAACTTCCGGTTTAGTGACGTCATCAATATTTCTCCTTATAAATCCGTATGTTCTTAGCATGAAGCTGAGTATATACACCGGTTATAAAGTTATTTCAGCAAACTTCGCCACACACATCAACCGAATATTCATTTTAACAATTTTTAACATGCCGCTAGAGGGCGCTATAACTTGTTATGACGTCGCCGGTATTATTTAAAAAAAATACATTCTAGCCAGACACTAACATCGTTAAAAGTAAGTTCATATCATGTATCACTTTTAAATTATAAGGCACTTCCGGTTTAGACCGGAAGGAAGGGTCATGTGATTTCACGCACACGAGATAAAATGAAGATCCTGGATTATTCTATCTGTTGCCACAAAAATTAAGTTTCGGTCTTTTGCGGTTGATTTGTTATTGATTTTCAAAGATTAAATCAATTGTACCTTTAAGATGACGTCACGTCACCCCTGATGATGTCACGATGACGTTTGTCTGCGAGACACGCGTTTACTACAGGGTCTTCACTTGGGTTAAGTTTTATTTGGATACGACTTTGTTTTAAATTAAAAGTACTTGTGCACAAAAACGTGTACAAAGTCTATGGGGTTTATGTTACTAAAAGAAAAAAGAAAAAAAAAAAAAAAAATAAGAACAAAAACAAAGGCTTTTTTGGCAAAATTGCGAAAAAGCCAAACAAATCAGAACCAAAACAAAGGCTTTTTCGCAAAATTGCGAAAAAGCCACACAAAAAAAAAAAAAAAAAAAAATCAGAATACAAACAGGCTTTTTCGCACTTGCGAAAAAGCCAATAAGTTAACTTCGCCAGCCAGGAACAGATATTTACAAAGTTCATTTTGCATACAGGTATAAGTGAATATAGAACCAACTTTCGTTTTGTTGGTAACAAGTTTTCCGCCATTTTTTAAAGTTTACTTTTATCGTCAGACAAAAACAATGTATATTCTTAAAGATGTTTTTCTACTATTGTAATGTTCACATCTCTTTCATTTCCTTGCATTATCTTCAGTACGACAATTTGTCATGTAAAAGTTACTACTTGTTGTTTTAACCTACCAAGAAGTATACATGTAGACACCATAATAATATAGAACAGTTACATTTCACCTCCAAGCTAATAGACACATTTTGGAATTTACAAATCACACCGAAGCATTCATAAATCACCCCATTGCAAACGAAATAAAGAAAGTATAACTTTAAAAAGGAAAGAAGTTAACCTCCCGAGCCAGAAATATATATTTACAAAAAAAAGCAAGTCCAGTCAAATGTTCTTTAACAACAACAACACTTCTGAGTATTATTGTTCCTCAAGCCTTGCTTCACTCAATCTTTCTGTTTTCGTGGTGTTTTTTTTTACACGGTGGAGTTTTGCGTTTTTCTTGGAGGACGAATTTACAGGTTTAACTTCTTTATACAATTATGTCATTGGAATAAAAACAATCCAGAGGAAAGGAGGAAATATCCAGAAGAAAACGTTGAAACTTTGTAATAATATATTTATTGAGACGTAAGATGAAGACAATGTGTTGAATAATGTGCGATTTTCTTGGTTTGTATTCCCTAGGCCTACACACAATTAAATTAATTTTATCCATAAAAGATAAAATACGTTATACTTGGGGCACATAAAGCCTAAACTCCATATATTTAACTTTTAAGAAACGTGGCTTGGTCGTTTAGAAAGTTGCGCAAGAAAAAGGGGGAAAATAAATTCCTTACCATATAAGGTTATATCTGAGGAGAACTTAAGATATCCTACCTTGACCAATGAGAAGAAAAGACAGTCCGAAGAGTTTGGGTATTTAACCCAGAACACGAGGCATTCGGGCCGCCAATTTGGTTGCAGCTATCAGCAACTCAGAAAAAATTGTTGACCAAAACTTCTTAATTTTTTGTTATCATCTGCACTTCCAACTCCTCCGATGCTTCGAAGCCCTGTCAACCGGACAACTCTCCGTTCGTCCAACCATGGACCAACCGGACGAAACCACTTGTGGACGAAACACTTGTCGATGATCGGACAATTCCTCGTATACGTCTAACCGTTTAGCTAGGAGTGGAAGATTTGCTGGCCACCTCTTCGGACATGCCGTACCCAAAGAACGCCGTAGCTAGCCGCTGACCCGGTCGCACAGGAGCCGCCTGTGAGAGGGAGAGGACGCGGGGCAGCTGTGCCTGCCCTTCACCAGGAGCAGTCTGCGAGAGGCAGCGGACGCGGGGCAGCTGTGGCCTGCCCAGCACCAGGAGCCAATGCCGCCAACCCATCTTGGCAGCGGTCGACCCCGAGGAAACCCAAGCTCGGTCTCAGATCCGGATGTTCTGCACCCAGAGACCCAGCCGTCAACCTCCGTCGTGGATGTGCATCCTCCTCGCAGCCATCAGAAAAAAAATTAAAAAAATGAACTGCTGCACCATGACAACAATATGAACAATAACACTGATCCGTTCGCGGGTCCTAGTATTAGCGGAATAAGGGGTGGGGGTGAGTACAATGTTAATGATTCTCATACTGCCATTCCAATCAGTGCAATTCAGTTAAGGGCAGATGTCCGCCCAGTACCATTATGTCAAATAGGAAAGTCGTGTGCAGCGTTAGTTTTTATGTCTCGGAATCCAAGACAACATTCGGTCAGGGGAGTACATAGATTTGGCCCCAAATAACGACACAGCGCATGCCGTACTTTCGCGGACAGATCAGTCTAATTTAACCTTCGGGATGAAAGGGGGCAACCTGGTCCTTAGGACACCTGGCCCATCGCGAAGGCGCATCGAATCCTTCTCTATACGGCAATCTGCCTTTCACACATTTATGTCAATTTATCTTGATCAACACACCCAGAGATATGCACAGCTATTAAAGTACCGTGAAATTTTTCGTATGGCGTCAGCACAGTTTACCGGTTACGGGTGGCGAACATATGACGAGCTGTTTCGGTTAAAGATGGAGATTGACCCCTCCCGTTCATGGGGGGAAATTGATATGGAACTCAGTGGGTGACGGTTGCTGCGGTCCCGGTAACCACTAACCAATCGGGCAATCGGTTAGGTAACACACAAGGGTGGGCCCCGGCGTCCAAAACCGACCGCGTGACCGGCCATTGCTTTAATTAATGCAGTAAAAGGGGGGAATTTTAGTACACCGCATACCAATTCTGCGGGTAATTCTAACGCTGCCCATACTGCACCCGTCAACCCTCGTCCATGACTCGATTTGAGCAAACCAAACACAACGTTTGTTACCCCCACGCCCATTAACCAAACAGTGTTAGATAACTGGCTGACAAAATACCCAACTGTAGATGATTGTCGCATATTAAGTAATGGCGTTAAATATGATTTTTCGTTGGGTTATGAAGGTCAAATTGTTTAGCTACGGCGTCAGAACGCCCAATTGTGGTCAAAGAAAAACTTGCCAAGGAAATCAGTTTCGGCAGGATTGCAGGCCCCTATCAAAACCGCCCCCTTTTCTAATCTACAATGTTCCCCCATAGGTCTAGTCCCCAAGAGTATGCCTAATACCTTTCGACTCATTCATCACCTGTCTTACCCTGCCGGTAACTCAAACAATGAATTTATTGACAGGGAACATTGTGTAGTTCACTATGCCTCGTTTGACGAGGCTGTGGATTTGGTTATGACCGTAGGGGAATCGGCTTGGTTAGCGAAAGCCGACATTACAGGTAGTATACACCATTGGTAATTTTTTGAATTATCAGGAATGGGTGGATTTGGGGGGTTGTATTTCATATTAAATATCGTTTAACTGCCCTGTCCGAAGTTTTACAATCATGGTTGCTGAGCAACGCAAGAAAAACGACGTTCGTTTTTAACCGGAGTCGGGCAGTTTTTCTTATGTTGTTTTTGTTTTTTCGCGATCGCCGTCCGGCGAGAATGAATTTTGGTTTATACAATTCAATTTTTTGGAACAATTACAGGATATCTAGAGCCCTCGTTTTGCTGGATGCCTACAATCATTATTTACTTTCAAATAAGTAAGATATTTTTTAATAATTCGGTAGTAAATTGTTTCGATATCTGCAAATGGTGCATTTCGTTTGTTGCCAGTTTCACCTGCTGATTATGAATTGCTGGGTTTTTTCTTTGACAACCAATTTTACTTTGACAAATGTATGCCAATGGGCTGTCCCATTTCTTGTTCGCTTTTCGAGAAGTTTAGTTCATTTTTGGAATTTCAAGTTAAGCGTATGGCTGAGGTATCTTTAGTCACTCACTATCTACATGATGTTTTGTTCGTGGGCAACTCGTCCTCCTCGTGTGCAGAGTTATTAGATGTTTTCCGAACTATGTGTACCAAGCTAAACGTCCCCTTAGCGCACGAACAACCTGAAGGGCCAGTGCAAACAATTACATATCTGCGTTGGGAAATCGATACTGTTCGCGCCCAAGTTAAAGTCCCACAGGAGAAAGTTACTAAAACATGTGGTAAAATTCATGCTTTCTTGAGTAAGACAAAGGCCACGCTTGTGTCAATGCAGTCGCTAATGGGTTCACTCTCAATTTCTTGTGCAGGGCTATTCCCCCGGGTCGTGCCTTTTTGCGGCGTTTAACCAACCTCACCAAAGGCTTGAAACGGCCACATCACAAAGTTCGTATCTCTCAAGGGATGCGTCTTGATTTACTCATGTGGTTAGAATTTCTTGTGCATTTTAATGGCGTATCGGCATTTTCAAGTAGGCACTGGGTAGATAATGAAACACTTGCTTTGTACACGGACGCGTCCGGTAGCATAGGTTTTGGGGTGTATTTTGACGGCATAGTTGTTGGGGTGTATTTTGACGGCCAATGGATGCAAGGTCGATGGTCGGATGATTTATTAACGAACCCGCCATCCATTGCATTTCTCGAACTATTTCCCATAGTTGTTGCTATTCTTGGCTGGGCGTCTAGTTTCCAAAACCAAAAACTGCGGTTTAACACTGACAACATGGCTGTTGTCCATATTATAAACAATTAAACATCTCTCTGCCCAAGAATAGTGCGTCTGGTGCGCCTACTTGTACTTGAATGTCTTAGATATAACAGAGGCGTGTGCAGGATTTTTTCCTGCGGGGGGCTGAGTCAAATCATATATTTTTTTTTCGTTTTTTCTTTCGTTTTTTCTTTCCTCCTTTCCTTCTTTTTTCTCTTTCATTTTTTTTTGGGGGATCCGCGCGTGCGGGGGGCTTCAGCCCCCAAAGCCCCCCCCCTGGACACGCCAATGTATAATATTGTGTTTAAAGCCGTGCATGTGCCGGGGGTACTCCCACCCCCTTACCTCACCTTCCAGCGATCAAGTGCATTTTTGCTTTTATGCGTATCGGGGAGTTCACGGACAATTCTCGGTTTCACACTCAACCTTCAGTGATTACCGATTCGGATGTAGAATTTTCTTACCGCGATACCCAAATGTCATGTTACCATTTCATTCAAGCAAAGTAAGAATAATCAACATGGTGAGCCGCAAACCGTATGTCTAAAGCCGTCCGATAATGTTTTCCTCTGCCCCGTGTCAGCACTGCTCACATATGCTCGGGTCCGGGTACGCCCCAACCATGCAGGTTCATATTGTTGTCATTTTAACTGTACCCCCCTTACTCGCTATCAGTTTAACGGGGTATTGAAGAAAGCACTGGCATTTAATAATATACCGGCTGACCACATTAAAGGTCATTCCTTGCGCATAGGGGCGGCCTCGGCGGCATATCAAATGGGGGTCCCTCAAACAAGCATTCGTGCTATGAGTCGCTGGCGCTCGGACGCGGTCAATACATCCGTCCTCTGCCCATTTCTCCCTGGCCAGGCGTCTAGAACACTGGATTAATCCCAGTTGAACGTTTATCTTAGTCCCAGTTATTTGCTGTCATTTACCTAATAGGTCTAGTATAGATAGTGGGGGATTCCATTGTGCTTGGGGCCGAAGGTCCTTTAAATCTTCCAATGAAAGTGATGTGGCGTGGTCTAAGCGGCGCCCACCTATAGTGATTTACCACAGCCGTTAACAGTTATTCATCTGGGAACTCACGACCTGGTGAAGGTCGACGAATTTTCTTTCAGCCAACGACTAGTCCTATCAATGCGCACATGAGCCGAGCAATTCCCGCATACCACATTGATATGGTCAGATTTTCGTCTGTACTATTATATTGGGGGCTCGGTCGCAAAGAAGCGGCGCACGCTCAATCGATGGGCGCGGTCTCAAGGTAGTTGGCTGGGGGTTAGTAATTTACACCATCCACAGTTTAAGTGGACTGAGGCCGCGTTGTATCGGTTTGATGCTATACATTTTGTCACATGTGGGCAAGTTCCGTGATAACCTGTGCCAAGCCATTTCGGCCTTTTTATAATGTACATAATTATGTTCCGAACTATAGCGAAATCGCACATCTACTAAATATAGAGTATTGTGTGATGTTTTGGGGGCTGTCTTTCCCTTGGGACGCTATGCGTTTGGCCTAAATTTCGGGATTCAGACAGCCAGTCGTTTGTTTTTGTAAAACTGTTGTAGTCAAAGGTAGTATGTATATTAAATTACACAGACTTGCAATCTCTCCTGCTGTTCCCCGAGAGATTATATTGTTCGATCCAGCCGTACGACGATTGAACAGCACATCTGTGTTAAGATCACATTGAAGTTAAATCATAACAGTTAAATTTAAAAACAGACCCTGTCGGTCCAAGTGGGGTCACTGAGATGAACCCAAAAAAGAGACCCTGTCGGTCCAAGTGGGGTCACTGAGATGAACCCAAAAAGAGACCCTGTCGGTCCAAGTGGGGTCACTGAGATGAACCCCAAAAAGAGACCCTGTCGGTCCAAGTGGGGTCACTGAGATGAACCCAAAAAGAGACCCTGTCGGTCCAAGTGGGGTCACTGAGATGAACCCAAAAAAGAGACCCTGTCGGTCCAAGTGGGGTCACTGAGATGAACCCAAAAATGAGACCCTGTCGGTCCAAGTGGGGTCACTGAGATGAACCCAAAAAGGAGACCCTGTCGGTCCAAGTAAAAGTCGGGCATCACGCTGGTGAGCCGCCCGCAGCTATACCATGGTGGGGTCATTGAGATGAACCTTCATCATATATATATATGTTTGAATTTGTTTGAAGAAGTTTTTGGTCAAATAAAGAGCTGCTTTTGGCTGCAGCAAAGAACCAAGATATGTTTGTTCCACATTTTAATTGCTTCCAAGTATAACTGTATAGATTAATGTTTTTCTAACATCTCTTTTGTTTCCTTACATGTCTTATTCGGCAAGAACTCTTGGGTAAGTGTACATTCGATTCGCCTTCACTGTTTAACTTCGAAGTTCAAGTATATTTCGCGGTTTTCCATATCTGGTCGGTATACTGTCATCAGTGTGCGATTTTTCTTCGTTAGTTTAAACTTCAAACTTTAAACTACAGTGTTAATAAACGTTACAGAAGTGTCAAGTACACTCATCGATCCGGTCTTGTAAAAAACGATTATATAATGCATACAAACGAATTGTAATTATTTCACTGTCAACCTGCTTTAAAGTTTCAACCGAAACATTTCCATGCTGCACAAAAACCTAACATATTTACCGGTAAAAGAGTCTGAAGAGTGGCAGAACGACTTCTGTCTGTTTTCGTGATTTCATTACACGACGGAGTTTTGCGGGTTTGTTTGTTTTTTTTTTTTTATTTTTTTTTTTTTTTATTGTTTTTTTTTTTAGTTTTTTTTTTTTGGGGGGGGGGGGCGATTTTACAGGTACAACTTCTTTTTACAATTATGTCATTGGAATAAGAAAAATCCAGAGGAAATAAGGAAATATCCAGGAGAAAACGTTGAAACTTTGTAATACTAATATTCATTGAGACGTAAGATGAAGACAAAGTGTTGAATATTGTGCCATTTTCTTGGTTTTTATTCCCTTAATACACACTATTAAACTTTATCAATGAATGCTTTTTATAACATTTCTGTTTTGTTTCTTTACATGGCTCATCACGCAAGTTTATAGGGGTGAGTGTAAATTCGATTCGCCTTTACTGTTTAACTTCAGAGTTCATAAGTATATTTTACGGTTTTGCCATATCTGGTCGATATACTGTCATCAGTGTATATGCGATTCTTCTTCGTTAGTTTAACTCTGCCTGAAAATCATTGGTTCCATATAAACTCTTACATTGTTGATGGCAATTGCAGGGCTGCAATATTATATCTTTTGACTTAATGTCGTGCAAGACCAAACTTCACTTTAAACTACAGTGTTAATAAATGTTACAGAAGTATTAAGTACACTCATCAATCCTGTCTTGTAAAACGACTTGTAATTATTGTAATTATTTCACTGTCAACCTGCTTTAAAGATTAAACCGAAACATTACCATGCTGCACAAAAACCTAACATATGTACGGGGAAAAGAATATGAAGAGTGGCAGAACGATCTTCATTTTTTAACGACTTTCTGCCATGCCATGTTTGAGTTCTCGTTGCATACAGGTATGAGTGAATATAGAACCAACTATGTATTATGATCAATGCACGATCAATGATTTTGTCAGGAAACCAGACTAGCTGCCTTGTTTGTAACTAAAAACTAGTGTGTTTTTTTTCCCCTGTCTTTGATAATTTGTTTTTACTTATAGAGGTTCAGCTACGTATGACTTGCATTCCATTACCTTCCATTGAAATTGAATGGGCTGAAAACGAACTGAATGTGCTTTTTCTGATATTTTGTTGCTTTTACTCACGATAATATGGGCTGGCCCTCCCTCTCATAAATAGCCCAATTGCAAGCGAAAGAAAAAAAGTGTAACTTGAAAAAGAAAAGAAGTTAACCTCCTGAGCCAGAAATATATATTTACAAAGAAAAGCAAGTTCAGTCAAATTTTCTTTAACAACAACAACACTTCTGAGTTATTGTTTCCCCAAACCTTGCTTCACTCAATCTGTCTGTTTTCGTGATTTCATTACACGACGGACTTTTGCGGGTTTGTTTGTTTTTTGTTTTTTATCTTTTTTTTTCTTTTTTTTTTGGGGGGGGGCGATTTTACAGGTACAACTTTGTTTTACAATTATGTCATTGGAATAAGAAAAATACAAAGGAAATAAGGAAATATCCAGGAGAAAACGTTGAAACTTTGTAATACTAATATTTATTGAGACGTAAGATGAAGACAAAGTGTTGAATATTTTGTCATTTTCTTGGTTTGTATTCCCTTAATACACACTATTAAACTTTATCAATTAATGCTTTTCTAACATTTCTGTTTTGTTTCTTTACATGGCTCATCACGCAAGGATGCAAACGTAAGTGTAAATTCGATTCGCCTTTACTGTTTAACTTCAGAGTTCATATAAGTATATTTTACGGTTTTACCATATCTTGTCGATATACTGTCATCAGTGTATATGCGACTTTTCTTCGTTAGTTTAAATTTGCCTGAAAATCATTGGTTCCATATAAACTCTTACATTGTTGTAGTCAATTGCAGGGCTGCAATATTATATATTTTGACTTTATGTCGTTCAAGATCAAACTCCACTTTAAACTACAGTGTTAATAAATGTTACCGAAGTGTCAAGTACACTCATGGATCCAGTCTTGTAAAACGATTATAGAATGCATAAAAACAAATGGTAATTATTTCACTGTCAACCTGCTTTAAAGTTGCAACCGAAACATTTCCATGCTGCACAAAAACCTAACATATTTACGGGGAAAAGAATATGAAGAGTGGCAGAACGATCACAACTTTGTGCCATGCCATGTTTGAGTTCTTGTTGCATACAGATATTATTGAATATAGAACCAACTATGTAATACTATTATGATCAATACACGATCAGTGATTTTGTCAGGAAACCAGACTAGCTGCCTTGTTTGTAACTAAAAACTAGTGTTTTTCCATCCTGTTTTTGATAGTATATTTTTACTCATAGAGGTTCAGCTACGTGTGACTTACTTTCAATTACCTTCCATTGAAATTTAATGGGCTGAAAACGAACTCAATGTGCTTTGTCCGATATTTTGTTCCTTTTACTCACGATAATAATGGGCTGGCCCTCCCTCTCTGACTATATATGAACCCTGTGGTGAGCGTCCGTGTGTATGTATGAGCGTCCAGGGCCGAATTTGTGTCCCAGTCCACCCCTGTTGAGGTCATTTTGCGTACACTAAGAGTAAATATAATCCACCATCTAGTTATTATCATCAATACTCGAATAGAGATAATTTAAGTGTCGTAAATTGCAAGTTGCCACCCATGTTTTGTTGTGTTCGTTCGTTCGTACTATTATTAAGGTAATAATTTGTCCACGCTTGTCAAATACGTTTTCTTACTATTCTTAAATTGTTTGTCTATTGGCAGCATAACATTTGTTTTGAGTGATACACATCGATACGATGTAGTAGATATACTGAGATTCAAAATAACCACAGACTCATTGAAAATGCTACCAACATCCAACGAATGTCGCTGGGTCAAAATGATCGAGATTATCTTGATATGACTGTTTACACACAATGCCTCTGGGCGATTAGGGGTTTTCTATTTAGAATTATTCCCTCATCTGTTTTAATGAAGTATCGGTTGAAGAAGTAAAATGAAGACAAAGTGTTCAATCCTAAACCATTTTCTTGGTATTTCTGTTATATGTACACATAATTAAACTGTATCAATTAAGTTATTATCATATATCTTTTGTTTCTGTACAGCTCTTACAAACAATGCTGCCACTGGTAAGTGTACATGCGATTCTACTTCACTGTTTAACTTCGGAATTCATATAAGTTTATTTCACGGTTTCGTCATATCTTGTCGATATTCTGTCACCAATTATGGCATTAACATAATTTCAAAATTTAGAAGAATGTCTCTCCGTCAGGAAATGACATAGTTGCTTCGATATAAAATTGTCAATGCATGTTAGGAGCCCCTGGGTGCTTTACAGTTCTTTACAGTTTCTACCCATAAGGCCAATAGTAAGTGTACATTCGATTCGCCTTCACTTTTTAACTACGGAGTTCATAACAATATTTCACGGTTTTGTTATATCTGGTCGACATACTGTATTAGTGATTATCCGAATGTTTTTCGTTAGTTTACTTCTGCCTGGCTATCATTGGTTCCATATAAACTCTTGCATTGTTAAAGTCAATTGCAGGGCTACAGTATTATTTCTTTTGACTTAATGTCGTGCAAGACCAAACTCCATTTTAAACTACAGTGTTAATTAATGTTACCGAAATGTCAAGTACACTCATGGATCCTGTCTTGTAAAACGATTATAGAATGCATATAAACGAATGGTAATTAATTCACTGTCAACCTGCTTTACCGTTGCAACCGGAACATTTCCATGCTGCACAAAAACCTATCATATTTACCGGAAGAAGAGTCTGAAGAGTGGCAGAACAATCTTAATTTTTTTCACAACTTTTTGCCATGCCATGTTTGAGTGAATATAGAACCAACTATGCAATACTATTATGATCAATACACGATCAATGATTGTCAGGAAACCAGACTAGCTGCCCTGTTTGTAACTAAAAACTAGTGTTTCTTTCCCTGTCTTTGATAGTTTTACTCAAGGAGGTTTAGCTACGTATGACTCACATTCCATTCCCTTCTACTGAAATTGAATGGGCTGAAAACGAACCCAATGTGCTTTTTCCGATATTTTGTTACTTTTACTCACGATAATATGGGCTGGCCCTCCCTCTTATAAATCACCCAACAGCACGCGAAGGGAAGAAAGTGTAACTTTAAAAAAGAAAGAAGTTAACCTCCCGAGCCAGAAAAAGATATTTACTAAGAAAAGCAAGTCCAGTCAAATGTTCTTCAACAACAACAACACTTCTGAGTATTACTGTTCCCTCAAGACTTACTTCACTCAATCTTTCTGTTTTCGTCATTTCATTACACGGCAGAGTTTTTCGTTTTTACTTGGACTGCGATTTCACAGATTTAACTTCTTTATACAATTTTGTCATTGGAATTATAAAGAATTCCAGAGGAAAGGAGGAAACATCCAGAAGAAAACGTTGAAACTTTGTAATAATATGTGACCCAGCACGAGTAAATGAGACACTTTGCGGCAAAAATGAAAATTGAGATTTTGATTTCATCATATAAAGCTTGTTTAGCTTTAAATGATTAAATCAAAATCTCAATTTTCATTTTTGCCTCAAAGTGTCTCATTTACTCGCGCTGGGTCACATATATTCATTGAGACGTATAATACGAAGACAAAGTGTTGAATCCTGTGCCATTTTCTTGGTTTTTATACTCTTTATACACACAATTAAACTTGTTCGATGAATGTTTTGTTAACATCTCTTTGGTTCATTTACAGCGGGGACGTAGCAGAGAGTCACCGGTAAGTGTACATTCGATTTACCTTCACTGTTCATATGGTCGATTTACTGTCATCAGTGTATATGCGATATTTCTTCGTTAGTTTAACTCTGCCTGAAAATCATTGGTTCCATATAAACTCTTACATTGTTGTAGTCAATTGCAGGGCTGCAGTATTATTTCTTTTGACTTAATGTCGTGCAAGACCAAACCCCACTTCAAACTACAGTGTTAATAAATGTTTCCGAAATATCAAGTACACTCATGGATTCCTGTCTTGTAAAACGATTAAAGAATGCATATAAACGAATGGTAATTAATTCACTGTCAACCTGCTTTAAAGTTTCAACCGAAACATTTCAATGCTGCACAAAAACCTATCATATTTACCGGGAAAAAAGTCTGAAGAGTGGCAAAACGATCTTAATTTTTTTCACAACTTTTTGCCATGCCATGTTTGAGTGAATATAGAACCAACTATGCAATACTATTATGATCAATACACGATCAATGATTTTGTCAGGAAACCAGACTAGCTGCCTTGTTTGTAACTAAAAACTAGTGTTTTTCCCCCTGTTTTTGATAGTTTGTTTTTGGTTTAGCTACGTATGACTCACATTCCATTCCCTTCTACTGAAATTGAATGGGCTAAAAACGAACCCAATGTGCTTTTTCCGATTTTTGTTACTTTTACTCACGATAATATGGGCTGGCCCTCCCTCTTATAAATCACCCAACAGCACGCGAAGGGAAGAAAGTGTAACTTTAAAAAAGAAAGAAGTTAACCTCCCGAGCCAGAAAAAGATATTTACTAAGAAAAGCAAGTCCAGTCAAATGTTCTTCAACAACAACAACACTTCTGAGTATTACTGTTCCCTCAAGACTTACTTCACTCAATCTTTCTGTTTTCGTGATTTCATTACACGGCAGAGTTTTTCGTTTTTACTTGGACTGCGATTTCACAGATTTAACTTCTTTATACAATTTTGTCATTGGAATTATACAAAATTCCAGAGGAAACGAAGAGATTTGCGTTTTTCTTGAAGGGCGATTTCGCTTTTTTTTTTACTGAGGTTCAAAGCAACCACGGACTGAGTGAAATTCCCACCTACATCCAACGAATGTCGCTGGGTCAAAATGACTGAGATTATCTCGATACGGCTGTTTACACACAATGTCTCTGGGCGATGAGGAGTTTTCTGTCTATAATTATTCCCTCATCTGTTTTAATGAAGTATCAGTTAAAGACGTAATATAGAGACAAAGTGTTCAATCCTGTGCCATTTTCTTGGTGTTTATTAACGCGTTGAATCCTGTGCCATTTTCCTGGTTGTTTTTCCTTTAAACACACAATTAAACTTTATCAATGACTGTTTAATATCTCTTTTGTTTCTTTACAGGGCCCACTAGACGCGGGGCCATCGGTAAGTGTACATTCGATTCACCTTTACTGTTTAACTTTGAAGTTAATAACTATATTGTACGGTTTTGCCATATCTGGTCGATATACTGTCACCAATTATGGCATTAACATAATTTCAAAATTCAGAAGAATGTCTCTCCGTCAGGAAATGACATTACATGGAGGGCGATTTTACAGGTTTAACGTCTTTAAACAATCATGTCATTGGAATAAGAACAATCCAGAGGAAAGAAGGAAATATCCAGAAGAAAACGTTGAAACCATATTCATTGAGACGTAAGATGAAGACAAAGTGTTGATTATTGTGCCATTTTCTTGGTTTGTATTCTCTTAATACACACTATTAAACTTTATCAATGAATGCTTTTCTAACATTTCTGTTTTGTTTCTTTACATGGCTCATCACGCAAGATTAAAAAGGTAATTGTAAATTCGATTTGCCTTTACTGTTTAACTTCAGAGTTCATCTACATATTTACCGGGGAAAAGAGTGTGAAGAGTGGCAGAACGATCTTCATTTTTTTTAAGACTTTGTGCCAAGTCATGTTTGAGTTCTTGTTGCATCAAATATGAGTGAATATAGAACTAACTACGTAATACTATTATGATCAATACACGATATGAATACGACATTTTTCGTATTATTAGTGGAAAGTTACCTCCCAATTATTTGCAAAATCGTTTCGGTCGTCAGATAAAAACAATGTATATTTTGGTCCAAGATTTTTTATGTTTATGCCGTCATTATTAATGAATGTTTTTCTAACATGTCTGTTTTGTTTCTTTACATGGCTCATCACGCAAGTTTAAGAAGGTAAGTGTAAGTTCGATTCGCCTTTACTGTTTAACTTCAGAGTTCATATAACTATATTTCACGGTTTTGCCATATCTGGTCGATATACTGTCATCAGTGTATATGCAATTTTTCTTCGTTAGTTTAAATCTGCCTGAAAATCATTGGTTTCATATAAACTCTTACAGTGATGAAGTCAATATTACAGAGCTGCAATATTATATCTTTTGACTTAATGTCGTGCAAGAACAAACTCCACTTTAAACTATAGTGTTATTCAATTTTACCAAAATGTCGGTGAAATTGTATACAAAATGTTTTAAAATGAGTATTACTGTTTCCACAAGCCTTGCTTTATTCAATCTTTCTGTTTCCGTGATTTTATTACACAACGGAGTTTTGCGTTTTTCTTGGAAGGCGATTTTACATTATTTTACTGAGGTTCAAAGCAACCACAGACTGAGTGAAACTCCCTCCAACATCCAACGAATGTCGCTGGGTCAAAATGATCGAGGTTATATTGATACGACTGTTTACACTAAATGTCTCTGGCGATTAGAAGTTTTCTGTCTAGAAATATTCCCTCTTCTGTTGTAATGAAGTATCAGTTAAAGACGAAGATGATTACAAAGTGTTCAATTCTGTGTCATTTTCTTGGTATTTATTTCCGTTATACACACAATTAAAATGTATTAATGTTTTTCTAAAATCTCTTGGTTTCTTTACAGGGCTCAGCAGACGCGGGGCCATCGGTAAGTGTACATTTCACAAGTATATTGGTTTTGCCATATCTGGTCGATATACTGTCATCAGTGTATATGCGATTTGTCTTCGTTTGTTTAAATCTGCCTGAAAATCATTGGTTCCATATCAACTCTTATACATTGTCAAAAAAGTCAATTGCAGGGCTGCAATATTATTTCTTTTGACTTGATGTCGTGCAAGACAAAACTCCACTTTAATTATGGACTACAACGAAAACTCACACATTAAATTTATTATCGGACCTTGTTTATGTTGTGTTCAGGTAACACTTTATTGTTACGGTCATGTTTTTCTCTAAATAATTTTGTTGCAATTTGACCGAAAAAATTAGACCTCGATTCTTCGATTTTGAAATTTCCCGCCCTGTACTGTTCCCGGCAAAGATCCACTGAAAACCACAATGAAATCCACGATATAGTACCAGCGGACTTGTAAACCAGCGAAAAGTGATGACGTACTACCACTGACCTCTATACCCCATATTCTGCCGTGCTGACGCTTGAAGTCGGCGAGCACGCGCGGCGGCCATTTTACACTTCCAAGAGCGATACGGTTCACTATACATTACGTACTGAAGGGCTGTATAGTGTAGACACTATTTTTAATTACCTGGGGCGTGTCGCTTCATTTTTTATTATTATAGGAGACCTTAGAAGTTAAATCAAGCCCCTTGTTTTATTATTCTCCCGAAGGAAAAATAAAAAGCTTTAATAAATGAATAAATTTCTGAACTGATTATCCCTAACGCTCCTCAATCCTCCAAAATCCTCATTGCAGTTTTGGAGGATTTTTTAGGATTGAGGATGTATGGGTTTTTTAAAAAATGAGGATTTTGGAGGATTGAGGATGGTTGCTAGCAAGAAAGGCCTAGGGGGTAAGGGTTAATAAATAGATCAATAAACAATACATTTGTAAATGATGTGCTTTCTTGCAAGATGTTTTGAAAATTCTTTACATTTTGCCATTAAACCATATAGAATTCAAGATAAAAAGGCACTTGTGATGTGGCAAAGGTTTTAAATGGTTTACGAATCATTCCTAAAAATATTTTATCATCACTGGCACAGATTTGAACTGTATATACTAGAATAAAGAAAATAACATGAGGTAAAATGAATTCTCAATCTTATATTGTACCGGTTTATTGTACAGGGCAATTCAACAATAGCTGTAATGGAATTTCAACCACGTTACGCTATGTGTGCAACACTTAGCATAGTGCTAATTTTTAACAAAGATCTTCCAAGAACGGCTAGCTCAAATTATAAACATGAAAATTATGTCTGCAACAGAAATACATGCACCTCAGTGCTTGGGCATACTCTGTCCTGAAATTGTTACAATTTAATTCTTCTCAATCATGAACAATTATTGAAAAAGAAAAACAAATGTACCTCCCCAGTAATTTTCTCTCATGTGGAATTACATAGAAAGACATTTTGAAGTTGTACGCGAGTGGTAGGACACACAATTTGAATTGATTACTTGAACTCAGAGTGGTCTACATGTATAAAACAAATGAAGGTCTTGGAGACTCTGGTATGTCAGCAGTATCTGGGAGGTTGTTTACTTTATCATCACTTCTGTCTTTTGGGGGGTTTCCTTGGTTTGTGCGAATTCTGTACAAAAGGAATAGGCTAAACAACAACAGATCTCATAAATATAATAAGTATTTTTAAAAATAAATATGAATATAAAATAACTAAAATATACTTAAGTTTAGATTTGTCAAATAAATATTTAATACATGATGTATACAATTTATTTCAAAATTAATTCTCTTCCAACAAACAAGGGATTATTTTACAACTTTCATGAAGATAAAGTGAAATAATACGTCAATAATAACAATTCCTGTAGTAATTCTTCAGTTTGAATACAGGCACATGGCTACTCAAAACTGAATGTTTTGAAAAAGGTGTTGTTAAAGCAAAAGTAGATAATACAGAGAATACGTGTTTGTAACATATACAATTTAATGTACCTTCTGAAGATGAAGCGGAAAATATAATATTGTAGGGACAGCATCCTTAGTAAGACGAACTGTCTGCCCAGTATTGTCAAAGCAGGTCTCTTCAAAATGATTGACATAGAGTACAGAGCTCTTGTCGGGAGTCCACAAATCTCGCTTCATGTTGACCATCCATACTGCATTCTGCAAGTACAGACCGGCGGCTGAATGGAAACCTGCAGCAAATGTAAGCATACGAGGTAAATTAAATTCGATGTAGAATAATCTACACTACAGTCTACACGTACATCAGAAGATGTATTTCCAGGGTGGGGTGACTGTAAAAAGTGTTCCAGTATTTTTAATTAGATTCAATTCAAAATTTTTGTCAAACAAATTGTCTTCTAATGTGGTACAGTTTTATAACATAGATCTACTAGGCCTATAACAGGTGAAGGAATGTAGGAAATTTAGATACTTCCACCCTTCTAGCGGGGAATCTAGACCACTAGAGTAGACCGATGGTGAAAGTCTGAACAAAATTCATAGGAACTAAAATAAAATGCAACTAAGTTAAAGTAAACAATGTCAATGTCCAAGTTTATTATTATATAAATATAAGAATACTAATTAATTATTGTATGCATAATCTTCAATAGAGTCACTAATAGTATACTAGAGTTAGCATAACGTTGAATGAGGTAAATCTATAATGAATATACATAATACCCTTTTCAAGTAAGACACTCGTCAAACTTAAAGACGTTTATCGTGACTCAAGTTAAAGTTACAATTAACATAACATCAAGATGATAATTATGACTAGACTAATCGTTAGAAATTGAATCTACTTAGTCTAGTCGAAATCTATAGCATAGCATTAGCATGGCATTGGAGTGCTATAGATTATATCGCCTATCAGCAATGAAATGATCAGAATTACATTGAATTGCATTGCCATTGGCATTACGTACAACATGCATGAAATATAAAACATGGGACTACACAGAGGCGCGCTAGACGGTACGCTAACTACTTCCAATCTGCTTTTAAAATACATAGAAAACATAGTTGAACTTACGAATGAAATGTCCGTCCACATCCTTTATAATACCGGTTTGAGCAGTTGATTGCAGCACATGTGGGCATTTTCAACGATTATAAATTTCAGAAACAGAACCTGCACACAAGGCTGCAGTCGAATTGTACACAAATCTGTATTACAACCTTCTCGCACGTCGATTTTTCGGAAGTGCAACATGGCGGACCCACGGCGTCACTTCTGTGAGCCAATGATCCGTCCAGGTATAGAGGTCAGTGCGTACTACCCATGAGCAACAGAGAGTAAACAAAAGACGCCATGTTATTCCGCATTGCATTGTACGGTAAAAATGCACGCACACGATCGACCCGAGTAAATCGTCATGGGTAGTACGTCACACACAAAGTATGAATTATTCATGAGTTAAGGGCTTTTGCTGAAACTGAGTTTTTCTGGGTCGTAGAACGCCGATCAATTTTTTATTTTTTTTGCATGAAGGAACAAGTTTTATTGAATACTAATGATATATTAGTAATCATTATACATTTCTCTAACAAAAACAGCAACACAGCCTTTATCATTATTCCGTTGTAGTCCATCTTTAAACTGCAGTATTAATCAATTTTACCGAAATGTCAAGTACACTCATGGACCCTATATAATTATTATAAAGAATATTTTCCCTCTTGAAATTACATGGTCAATTCATTTTATGGGTAAGTAAGTAATAATCCTTAGAATGGCAGATAGGCCTACTGCCTGCAGAAGACTGGCTTTTGGAATAGTTATTGGAACACAGTGGTGGTAGTCCACTATCAAGTGATCTGCAATTGCGTATCACCATGGGCTACGTACAAGAAGTATTAGCTAACCAGACGTGTTGTCAAGACGACTGTTTTTAAATCCCTTTGAGAGGCTGGTGTCATATGAAAATCAGACTCCTATGGAATTTAGACCTTTTTTCCTATTATTTGTTAAACCCTCTCACGTGACGGATCACGCTCCTAGTTATCGCCACTTAAGCATGCGCACTACTACCAATGTGTCTGGATTTCATAGAGTCTGAATTTGCGCTGCATCGGATTAAAAAAACAAAAAAACACCTCTGTGTATTGAAAGGGAGTTATATAATTATGGCGTGTTGGTACCTAAAATAGCTCATCGTAATGGCCCTGTCACACCAGAACGTTTTAGGCCAACGCGTGAGTAACGCGTTAAAAATAGTTGATACGATGGCAAACGAAAAGGTCAAGTGGAACCGTGATTTCAGCGTGTCCATAACGCGTTGATAACAGGTTCATAGCGTATGCCAGCGCATGAGTAGCAGGTGAGGAACGCGTATCGCCAGCGTACGCCAGCGCGTGAGTAACGCGTTAGTAACACGCTCGACGATTGAGGAACGACTGCCCAGCGCGTGAGTACTACAACGTACTCACTGACCTCTATAGGTCAGTGAACGTACTGCGTATGTCGTACTGCAACGACCACGTGATTTTGTGTATAAATAGCCGACGCGCTACTACAGTAATTAAGTGATGAAGTGATGAAGAGGTACCAGCAGCACCCCATAATACAGATACCACAACACACTGGATAACACGCTATCAATACGCTAGCATATGCTAAACGCGTTACCCGGTCGTTAGTCAGTCGTTGCACCCGCTAGAGGGTCGTTACACATACGCTGACCAACGTTGACCAACGCTACAAGCGCGCTACCAACCCGTTACCAATGCGTTGGGGGCACGCTAGGGTTACGCTAGCCCTTCAACCAGCCTGTCGCCAGCGTACGCAAGCATGTGAGTAGCGGGTTGGTAACGATCGTCTAGCGCGTTCGACGCGTGAGTAACGACCCTCCAGCGCGCCGCCAGCGTGTGCAGTCTCACGCTGGCAAACGCTGGAAATTGTAGGTATGTTGAAAAAAATATTTTTCCCTCGGCGTGTGACAGCGTGTCCCAGCGTGTGAGTAACGCGCTCAGCGTGTTGTTAACGCTGGCCTAACATTGGTCAGCGTTTGCCAGCGTGTTGCCGAAATTTCAACACGTTACTCACGCGTTGGCCTAAAACGTTCTGGTGTGACAGGGCCATTATAAGTTGTTGTTTTGGCTTGATCATTGACGTATCATTGACGTATCAACTGTTCACTTATCATTATAAAGTTATCATATAAACACAAATATATTGCCTATTTTAGAAGCCGAGAAAATAGGGAGACACCAACACGGGGCTTAGTATAGCTCAGTTGGTAGAGCACCGTAACTTTAATCTGGATGTTACAGGATGCTGCACGTTTAAGAATAAAAAAAAACATTTTGCAGTTCCTCATTTTTGTTTTCAGGAAATCAGCTCTGCTATAAAAGCGGAGAAATCTGTGAATTTACAATCATCTCCAGGTACGTATATCCACGGATAATACTTACCTATACGCTGATTGGTATGCGTCGAATTTTGGTGGAATGTTCTACAGGGTGTCTCTAAAAAAAGTATACCCATTTTAAAATTTGTATTATTGCAAAACTACTGAATATTTTAAAAAAAGACAAATGTCTGTGAAAAAGGTAGAATGTTCTCTGTCCAATGGTATAAGGTTAATTATGTCATTGTCATAGATGACTAAACAAACAAGACATTTATGAAATGTACAGAAATCAGCACTGAAATATTCAGTAGTTTTGCAATAATATGAATTTGGAAATGGTTATACTTTGTTTAGAGACACCCTGTATGCAGTGTGTATTACGTTAAAATGCAATGTCACCAATTTTAGAGGCAAGATTGTCTAGTAAAAATTGTCAACTTTTTTACAATGTACGAGGCGAATTTTGAACAGAAGGCCACTTAAATCACTAACAGAGTGATTCTACTTAGTGGTTTAATACACTTTTAAAGGGTGGTTCATAATTTATGCAAACGCGAATGCGTTGCGAATTTGACGTCATAATAAGGCATTTGCTGCAAATTTCGCCGGTGCTGAAATGTGTTCAACTGTTGGCGAATTGGCAGCGCGAAGACTGACGTCGTGAATCCCGGGTCGCCTTGGCTTTTTGCGCCTATTATAAACCGGGCTTAACGTACATGCATCATGATTTTTATTACAGGCGATTTGTCCGCTCCGCCAACTCTCCTGAAAAGGATCCTCGAGAAACACGACCAATTTGCCAAAGGATGCAGCGAAGAGACGCTGAGGAAGAACACCTTCCAGTTGATGTGCATTGCAATCGGTTACTTCGACCAGGAGGGTGGGAGCCTGTCCTTGTTCGAGTACAAAGTCCACCTGTACATCCCCCGTGGGGCAATACCCAAAGGTCGACTGCAGCAGGTGTTTATCTACGTCAACCCCAACGCGCCGACAGTTGATGGGGTCGGTCCGTCGGACTGTGTCCTGTCGCCGATGATCCAGTGCGGCCCAACAGGTCTGAAGTTTCTGGACAGCGTGGTGCTGTCTTACCCACACTTTGCCCAGGAGGGGAGCGGGTGGAAGTTGAACGTACAGTTGTGCAATGACGAAGGAGGCTCGCCAAAATCCTGGAAGACTCTTGATGCAGACGACGATGGCATGCTGGTGTCTACCAAAGACCAGACCGTCGTACTCCTGATGAAGCATTTCACAGGGGCAGCTTTAGTGGGCGAACCATCCGAAACCAGCACCAAAATAATGGAGGCAGGAGTGTTTGGGAGCCCCTTTGATCCGTCTGAACATCACTATCCCTTCCGGATCCACTTCTGGAACGACGAACCAGTTGTAAACAAGGTAAACTCCCTGTTTCTTTGTTTTAAGGGTTGACACTTTTTATCTATATTTTGGGGGCACAATGCAAGCGTCGGGACTATTTTGGTATTTTTGTAAATGTAATATCGTAAATGTAAGGCTAAAAAACCACTATAGGCAAAGGGCTACAGAAAAATGAAAACAAATCAGGAAAACTGGAAAAGGGAATTAATATTTCGCTTAGCTGTAGGATACACCATTGGTAATTGCTTCAACTATCAGGAATGGGTGGATTTTTGGGGTTGTATTTTGGATGCCGAGAAAAAAAGCAAGAACATTTTGATTTGTTTAAATAAAATTCATTTTTCGAAATAATTACAGGATATCTAGCGCAATAATTTTGCTGGATGCCTGGAATCATTATTTACTTTAAAAAAAACTACGATATTTCTTAGTAATTTGGTAGTAATTGGTTTTCTCAATATGTGCAAATGGTGTATCCTCCCTTTAAAAAAAAGGCCAAATCATAAGAAGGGGTAAATAACTACTGGGCAAATTGGTCCAAAGAGAGACAGACCGTGAAAAAAACACAATTAGAGTATCTCTCTGTTCTATATCTCTACACAGCTAAAGTGTATAGGTAAGAGGATGCAGAGAGACTGGGTAAAGGAAAACACACTGACATTAGTATTCATTCATAAATGCATGGACAATAACCATTCGTATTGGTCAAGAGCTCCACACGTCGGTATGTTTAAACGACCGATAAAACATGGCCCACAAAGTTGTTAACGCGTTTTCGGTGTCAGATTATATTTGGAGTCCTATGAAGTCTGGTTCATGGAACCTTTAATTTGTTGAAGTTTCACACGGCATGCGCAATTTTAGTCCATATATTAATAGTCCTCTATTACTCTGCAACACACATCACTTCATATCGATCATTAGGTGGAACGCCCGCATCACAATGACACATGCATGAGGTACATACCTACAGCTGGTTGAACCAAGATGGCGTGTGAGTACTAAAGTACTAAGGTTGACGGTGCAAGAAGTCCCACAACTCGGCGGTCAAATGCCGTATTATTTCCGTTTCCACCTGTTCTGGATTGTTTTATTCCATTGCGATTGGCCAGCTCCTACTTTGATACCAGTCAGGACTGACACCGGTAAAGTTATGCCAAGGAAAGGAATACAACCGATAGGTGATACTGACTTGCCACCTACACTATCACCTCAGGCTGTGACCCCTGGCAGTGCGACGTATCTTTCCGACACCAAAATAGAGTAGTTCGAAAGCTTTGTTCGCGAAGCTCTGATCGAAATACGACAAGGACAGGTGGAGTTACGTAATCGCATTGAACTGCTTGAATCCAACATCAGTAAATCAATCTATTTCCAAACAAACGCATCGATGCACTCGAAGCTGAACGACTTTGATCTGATGGCAATGCGGATGGCCGAGTGTGAAAAAAAGCAATGGCAGAACACCCGAACTGATAAACAAACTCGTGAGATTCCCCAGAAGAAATAAACTGCGGGTAATTGGTCTCCCCCGTAAAAGGGTGAAGATTGTCTGCCATTAGCCAAAAATCTCATCAGAGAGGAGTTCAACATGGTAGGCGATAACCCTTTCACTACCAGGATAAATAATGCACTGAATACCCTCAATACCAGTCCCCTTTGGACAAATTTCATTGTATATCGCCCTCATACTTCAGGGGAAGATGAGAAAGGAAAATGTGCTTGCCCATCAAATTTAACACAATACATGTATTGGAATAGGATGGACCCGCCAATCTGTGTACATGTATTAAGGTATTATTTTGGTTAATTTATTGTTTCTCTATGCATCACAGTTAAGTTTGCCTGTTTTGATTTCTGTGTCTAATTCTGCTTGTTTTATAATTTTGGTCGTTTGATTATGTTTCTGTCGTTTACATTCAAACGTTATTTTGTGACAATGACCGTTATTTTATCAATTTAGCCAGAGTTTGGTTTTGGACTTAAGGCACTTCGTTTTGTTTACATATAGTTTGCCTCTTGTCTTTCTTTTTTTATCCAAGTATTTATTTCAAATGTTATTTCATTAATTTGTTTTGTGTATAATGTTGCCTGATTTTAATGTGGACGATAGTGATGACACTGCCTGCTTAAATCTATTCATAGATAACTTTAACAACTTGGATATTGACTGCAATTTCTTCCATATCTTTTGAAAGAATTCCAGGAGTCCAATATTACCTTTCCTGTCTTTCTCATTCATTTTCTGTACTTGGTTTCCCCGAAACTTGGTTCAAAGAAAGTCCTCGTCCTTATGTCAACATGACCCGTTATGACCTTTATTCCTCACGCGCGCTCTCTTAAACTTGGAGGAGGAGCCGCCTTGTTCATCAGTAAGTCCCTGAAATATCATGTGCCTACTGACTTCATGCCGTCCTCGCCTGAATATGAAAGTGTTTTTGTTGAACTCTTCTATTTTTTTGTTTTGACTTTTTATGAATAGAACAAAATGTGGTTGGCCTGTATTAAATATATAATTCCATCAGTATAAAACCGACTGATGGGATTGAGCATTAACACATCCAGGCCCATACTTGTAACTTAAAACCAAGTTAAATTTGAACATGGAGTAATTCGTAGGCAGCAATTAAATACTGAACATGGCCTTTAAAGTTTAATTTGCTTTATTTATGCTGCTCAGAAAGTAACAGATATGGAAAAAGAAACTGGTTCCAAGCGGTTGGACGCTTACCGATGTCTGATAGTGGGCAGATCAGGAGACGTACAGGCTGAAATTGAGAAAATCAAGCGTGGCTGGGAACTGGAAAAAAAGGTAGTATATCCGCAGATCAGAGTATTATAGTGTCGGCACTTTCTCATTTCCGAAGTATAGCCTATGGCGCCGAGTGAAATTATAAAAAGTCGAGGGACTAAAATGCGACAGGGTGCATCGAGTGCAGAATGGCTGAACATACTAATATCACTCGGTCGGGACTACATGTACATTGTAAAATCCTCACAAAAAATGTCGGGACACTTAAAAATGAGCCAATAATTAACGGCCCAAAAGGGTATATATTAATCAAAAGCTAATAACCCAGTGCATAATTTTGTTCTGCGTATTTTGACACCTCGATTGTTGAGATACGATGTTGCAGAGCGGAGTTATGTTAAGGAGAAATGACGAAAAAGTGGACATTCTTTGATTCGAATGGGCGAGGACGCGCAGCGTCCGAGCCCAATTTGAATCAAAGAATGTCCACCTTTTGAGTCGTTTCTCCGACTTAAACTACGTCCCTTTTACACCCATTGTCAATATTTAAAAGGAACAACAAGTGTCAATTCTTACTAATGCTTTAAAGTATGAGACGATTTAATTCCATTGTTCAGTGGTGCAAGCTACTAAGGAATGTGAAAGCTTTGTCCTGTCTAGTCTCCGTGTTGCGTAACCAAACAAGTGAATAAAGGTTGGGTAAAATGAGGGTGTTTAAAATGCCCAGTACATTCGACTTCGAAGTCATTTGATGCCATACATTGTTGTGCGTCGGGTGTGTCTCTGCTAACTCCGCTAATATGTCTTCCAGTGAGGATCCGTACATATTTTTGAGTAGGAATACGTTGGGAGATATGTTGTGTCACTTCAAGAACTGACTCGCCAATTTATTTTGATGGTGATTTACACCAGTATTTTGGGACATATTCGATGAGGATTTTATACTCCAATGAGGATTTATACTAAAGCGGCAAATTCAGAGGTGAAGAAACTTCCTACTACTCGTGGCTGATTTGGACCCCTAACGGATCAGGTAATGATGGAAAATAAGCAAGAAAAGGAAACAAGAACTTGTTATTCCCAACATTTGGCTTAGCTCTCATCAGCAGCTCATTTTGGCTTAATATTTTTACCAATTTTAGCCCTTTTTATGGTGTAACAATATCGTCAGTAGTCATTATTCCGTGTCGAAAGTATACCAGCCTTTTGTTAAACCCTGAACGGTTTCATTATCACACGTCAAACCAGACTCGGAACAAAACTAATTTCTGTTGGTTTTTCTGCCGTTTTTGCTACACAGGTATACGACAGGACAGGACAACATGGGCGAGTTAGCGAATGTAAAGTACATGTACGTGTTATACGTATACCAGCCCTTTTAAAGTTGTGCATTATAGTAGTACTTTTTAGGACCTTCGAACGTATGACATAACTATGACCTATCTCCGTCGAAAATTATTCCCATTTACAAGAAATGTACATATTTTAAATTGCAAACCATCGCTTCGACCTTGCTAATAAAAAGGTTTATCCTCCATTTGTTTTCTTAGTGGTAATAAGTTCTTGGGCCATTTTCATTTTCGAATGTTTTAGACAAACCTTGATGCAATTTGTTACATGCGGTTTGGCGCATCCATCTTATTTTATTTTTGTTATTGTTGATATCCCAGGTTGTGGCAAATCTGTGCAACAAGGCTTTTGGACGAACCACTCCATACGATCGAGCATGGCAGCATCTCGTCTCTACAACAAGGGCTTCGGTGGCCAGAACCAGTGAGGATCATAGGAGAGCAGTCAGCCGGGCTGAAACTGCATAAGCGCGTCGACACGGCAAAGAGACCTCCAAGACAATTAACTGTTGAAAGCTCTAAAGAAACTGTCAACATAGCTCTTACTAAGTTGTAATAAATATAACAATAGCAATTTCTGTGTCCACTGAGTCGTTCTTTTTCTGTTAATTCTTAAAAGAATGTACAGTTAACTGTACATTCTTTAAAATAATCGACACTTTTCTGAATAGAGTGACGTCACAAGAGTAGTTTAATGTCATTTCAATGGTCGTTGGTCCAGTTTCAAAAGTGACAATCATCCCTATAAGCAGGTTTGCATTATTGTTTTGAATGATCAGGTTCTGCATGCTTCTAAAGGGATGATTGTCACTTTTGAACCTTGACCTACGACCATTGAAACGACATAACTCCGCTCTGCAACATCGTATCTCAACAATCGAGGTGTCAAAATACGCAGAACAAAATTATGGACTGGGTTATTTGCTTTGATTAATCCACACCATTTCAGGCCGTTAATGATTGGCTCATTTTTAAGTGTCGCGATACTTTTTGTGAGGAGTATATAATGAATATATTGCACAATTTTAAGTGATGTAACTTTTTAATACAAGCTTGTTTTTAATTGCTTTTTTTTTCGTTATCTTTGTTTTATTACAGGCTTTAATTTGATGTATACAAGTATATTTGTATACATTTTAAGTTTTACGGACGTTAATGCCCATGAAGAGATTGTATGTCCGTTTTTCGAGCTTCACTTCCGAGCTCTCGTTAAAATCTCGTGAATTCTCTAAACTTTGCTGTGTACGTCATTATCGAGTACGCTGCGCTGTGACTGTGTTGACGCACTTATGCAATGTTTTTACGCACATTGTATTAATGAAACTACGGAAATAAATAAATAATAGAAACAAATACTATATTAATAATTGTTTAAATTGAAGCACGTACAGTAAAGGACCACAACGTGTATACAGCATGTATCGCAATTGGTTTTCAAATTAATTCCTTTTAAAAATACAAAAACACTTTAATTTTTTTTTTTACAAAATAGAAACAGACAATATCTGTCAAAAGAATCTGGAAGTTACCAATGGACTCAGTGACCTTCGACCTTGAGCGCCAAAATTTGAACGAGGATCCTTGTTGCGAGAGTTTCATATCCCAGTGTGGCACCGGAACGGAAGTCGAATCAAGCGGAGACGGCTTTCGATTTACCATTAGACCACCAAAGGTACGACTTGAGGGAGAAATTAGATAAAAACTATAATGTTAACATGCATTCGGTGTACATTTTTAAAGCTTTTTTGAACGGGGCCGTATCGTAAGTCGGACGTCTCATAAGTCCAAAATAATTTCGGAATTATGAGGCGTCAGACCTTTGGGGCGTCGGACCTGTGGGGCGTCGGACCTGTGAGCCTTAATATTTAATTGGGGTGAAATGTTGTTGGACCTATGAGGTGTCGGGCTTACGAGCATACCCTTTTTGAATGCTTCCATTATGTTCCCATTTCTTTCTATATTAGGCACTTTACTTCGCAATTCAGCTTCTTAGCGTTTAGCTCCCACTACAATATGGTTTTAGTCCACATGACACTTGCATTATAATGCTTGATTGTGTACACCTACTTTGGCTTATGAACAATTCATTCTGAAAGTGTAAAACAGATTTTGTTTCCCTCACAATACAGAGCGGATCGACGCAACAGTCAAACAAGCAGCGTCTGTGCTACAGTTGTCATCAGGTAAGTTTAAAAGATTGGGGAGATATCGACTTGTGGCAAAATGGCTTCGACCTCGTTAGGAAACATGTCCAACCGGCGGGTACCCGCTAATTAGCTCACGGGTCACTGGACAATCAGCCCTACGTCAGAGGGTTATGCAGGACTCTGTCTGGCAGTATGAGTTATTGCAGGGCAAACATAGAGACAATTACACTGGTTTGCTTCTCAATAATCCAATGTTTGTGTGCTTATTAGCAGCTTTATGAAATTGTCCCCAGGTTTAGATATCGATATTTTGTGACTATTTTGTATACATTTACATCAAAATTCTATGTTGTCAATAGCAATTTTCTATTACGCAAGTTGTATTTGTATTACGGCAAAAGCTAAACCCCTGCGATGCATACTTGTATTTGCATATAGCTATAGCTCATGTTTATTGATGCACGTCTAGTCTACACGCTGGACTAACAGTAAACACGTTAATACAACTGGACTGGACTTCTTGGATCCTAAACTTAGTTATTTGGTTTTGTTTCCAGGATGAAGCCCGCGAAATCTGCGCTTCCTGTGAGGTGAGTTATTCGCTAAATATGTTATTCTTTTTCTATTTCTCCTAATAATCTCTGCTACATCGTTCTATAACATTATAGAATCTGTGTCCTTGAATTGGTTGCATTCGTGGTAGTCTTAGACACATTTAGAAGCAACAAAACACTGTAAACCCACCAAACGTGAGCCCTCAAACGCGTGACATATATGTATAAACTGTTGCAAAAAGGCGTATATTTATGAGTTCAAAAGTTAATCACTTTTAGAGTGTGTATATTTACTGATATTGTATGATTATTTGTTTAGGAGAAGATGAATTGTGTTCAAGATCTCAAGAATCCACAGTCTTCGGATGGTGATTATGGAGGTTTGTCAGAGGAGATGGTACGCGCTCTCTGTCAACAACCAAACATGACCAGATTGCTGGCGGAGCTAACAGGTGTCAACCACAGCTCCATGGAAACACGGGATTTATTAAAGATCTTCTTTGCACATCAAAGGGCGCTGGGCTGCGAAGACGGGACATCCATTAAGCGTCTGCTGGATTCGTCTCCTAAAATCGCTAAGCCCATTTCGAAGAAACTTCAAGTGACAGGTATATAGCAAAATATCGGGTGAAAAAGACATTTCTCCGACTCACTTTATGGGTAATTTTTTTTTACCTGGGAAAACGTCAAATTTTGACCTAGACAAAATTAGTGTCAGGGAAAATAAAAGCCTATAGTTATTGGTTCACCGGAATAACAACATACAATATTGTTTCATATGTTGTATAAAAGACTAATTATTGTTTTATTTGCTCTTGCTCTAGAAACTTTGCCTGAAGAGGGCTCCATATCGACGGATAGGCTAACCGTAAGTATTATGCTTGACAGTTTCAACTGGTCGATATAAAGGAAACATACATGTACAACGCTCCATTTCGGTCAATCACTACGGACAGATAATGATGTGAATAAGTTGCGATGATTGTTTTTCGCTCTTTTATGTAATCTGTCTCCTTTCTTGTTTCCAGGTCTTTTTAGCTTTATGATTTGTTTTCTTTTCAGTCGGAAATTGCTGGCGAGAAATTTTTCCGTCGGCTTGCAGATAAATTGGGAGAGGAGTGGGAGCCACTGGCCACAGAGTTAGGCTTTACTCTGGCGGACCTGTTCAAGATTAAAGTGAACAACCAACATGACGTCGGTGAACAGATATTTAAAATGCTTGTGCAGTGGAGGCAGCGATGTGGAAGGTTGGATGGAAGCATCTTAGCTGGGGCTTTGAGAGAGGTTGGGCTACATGATCTGGCACAGCAGTTCGAAGGTGAGAATTCTATTATCCGGCGATTACCATATTTTTGGTTATATATACTTAATTACGTCTTTATGGTAGTGAAACCAACAAGGATCCCTAAAAAGCGCCACTAAAGGTTTCTTTAGGCTTTCAAGTTATACTTACGGTGCACACTGTAGAAGAAGTTACAGTTTTAGAGGTTGGATAAAAACCCAAGAATAATATTCTGGGAGAAACCCACGGATGTACCCAAGCGGGATTCGGGATTCGAACCCAGGCCATAGTGGTAAAGGCGCGAGAATTAACCCTACACCAGCCTGACTACCCTACACAAAATAGCTTATTGTACGTTAACATCACTTGCAAGCTAAATCATAAGTCCTCCTGTCCAAAATCAATAGGCACGTTGTTGAAAAATAAAGCTTTGACAAAATACAATCACCTAGTGTTCCATATTATCGGTTTGTGATCGTAAATCCAGGTGCACATGCACACAGTGCATTGCGCACGTATTGCGCTGTGTTCGATTCGGCAGCTCGCCCTGTCTTCTATAGTAACCACGCCTTTAATGAATCCCACAGCCACCAGGGGCCAATTTCATAGAGCTGCTAAGCACAACAATTTGCTTAGCATTACAATTTGTCCTTGGCAAAAACAAGGTTACAGACCAAATTTTCACCTGATCTTCATTGTTCTGGATTGATAATCAGCTGTTTTTTTGCTTAGCATGAAAAACACGTATAATTTTGGCTGGTAACCTGTTTTTAATGAGCAAGACTTTTTGTGCTAAGCAATTGTTTTTGCTTAGCAGCTCTATGAAATTGGGCCCAGATCGAGACATTCCTGAACATCACCAAGCGCGCGCTAGACTCAGGTAATGGAATTACATATACCCCCACGCCTGCAGTCCCTGTCCCAGGTAATGGGATCATCTACCTATTCAATGAGCCAACGTACCCTATCCCCGGATGACACCAAAGTTCTGTCGTTGAGCTTGACGCTTCCAGGAAGACCCCACCTACGGCACAGCATCTCGCCAATTGTTCACCCCCTGGTATACAAACACCCTACCGAGAACTCTTACCAGTTTACCACTATCATCCAAATCACAACCACCTACAGCCCAACGACACCATGGTCAACTTCGACGTCGTCTACCTCCTTACCAATGTCCCCAGGTCCGATGCAAACACTATCGGTCAAGGACAGACTTCAAGCAGACCCCACCCTCAAGGACCGCACCGACCTCACCCCTGACCTCACCCCTGACCTCATCCCTGACCATGCTTCTGATGGCGGAATGAATTATTTGAACAGCCGGTTGGAACCTCCATGGCATCTCCTAATATCCGTATGCATGTATCCCAATATTTTGTTTTGTCGACGGATACGCTGTGGCAAACTCTTGGTGGCGCACTGCATTGTACGTTGTTATAAAGACAACATATCGCGTCGCCTACTGTCGTCTTTGGCACCACAGTGTGTAGTAAGTACTGTGAATCGCCCGTAATCCTGGATCGCCCCCCCCCCCCCCCCCCCAACAAGATGTGATAAAAATCCCATTTATCCCAAGAAAACCAGCAGAGGGCTTTTTTATCGGGTTCGTAAAACTGTGTTCCACTACATTCCATCCTTAAGTTTTCAACATTGGTTCATGTAATTGTTACAGTATACACAGCAATTACTTGATCAAAATTATTTATTTGGGTTTTTTGTGTATTTGTTTTACAGGAAATACGAACCAGAACGACACCTTGCATTAATTGTGCGTGAGTTATTTCTACAAGCACAGCATACTGGTGCATCGATACAGCAGCTGGACTTCCCAAATCAAATAGTTTGCGTGGCTTTCAGAAATAAACCGTTAGGCCTACAATATAGGAAATGGCATGATGTGATTTTGCATTCAAAGCGGACACGGTCCTTAGCAGGATGTGATGTCAACAAAGAATTTCCAAAATCACATCCAAAATGATAGATGAATTTGTGCTTAAAGGTAGGATACATCATTGGTAATTGCTTTAATTATTATGAATGGGTAGATTGTTGGGGTTGTGTTCAGTATTGTAAAACGTTTAACTGACCTGTCCAAAGTTTTACAGTAATTGAGGGAGAGAAAAGCACGAAAAACAGCGTTTGTTTTCAACAGGCGTGAAGCATTATTCTTATGTTAATCGCGATCGCCGTCCGGCGATCGCGATTTTTATTTATAACATTCTATATTTTACGGAATAATTACAGGATATCTAGCGCAATCATTTTGCTGGATGCCTAGAATCATTATGTACTTTCAAATAGGTAAGATATTTCTTAATAATTCGGTGGTAAAAACTTTTGATATCTGCAAATGTTGTATCCTACCTTTAATTAATGTAAGCATTGTACTGTTTAAGTTACGTACCAAAAACGGTGTGAGATTAGCCCGTTTTCCCACTTTCTTGTCCATAATTTGAGAACAGTTTAGTCGATTTGACGAGGGCGAACGGTAATATCAAGTTTAATTCATTTCATTTTAACTATTTGTGTTTGACAATTTAATATTTCGTCGTACTTTTTACTCTGAAAATGTGAATCCACGCTAGTTTCTCCGTGAAAACGCGCAGTTGTTCTCCCTTCCAGTCGTAGTTTGTATGAACGTCACTGGTTAAGTCGAGTGACCCAATCCGAGATCGTTCGTTTACTCTCACGTACTGCGCATGTACAACCGTATTAGAGGCACGAGTAAGCTGGGGTGAGTAATCGAACGCCCTATCCTTGCACTGGAGTAACGGAATATTCGATTGTTTTTGCGGGGGAAAACAATCGAATAATTGAGATCCTTAACTCTAATGTGATTAGTCCGAAAAAACACGCCGTACTTTGAGATGAAAAAAAAAGAGACCAATAGCAACTTTTGGTCTGTTGTCAACTGTTTCAGCTGCGACTGAGCTGCATACCTTGTACGTGTACATTGTTATTCACAGCCGCGTCTCTCAAGGCGACGTGAACATGTTCTGTCCACGGTCCACTCTCTTTTGTGAATATAATTCCCGCACTGCATATCAATATTACGGCCGCACAGAGTTTGCGTTAAATCCAATGTACTCGCCCGACTCTCTCGTGAATACACAGCGCACCAGAATAAAAAACCTGATGAACTTAACCCTTTGCACTCAGCCCCGCGCTACATCTGACTTATAAGTCCCTTAAAAGCCCCAGTCCAAATATTCCCACAAAATATAGCCCTATTTGTAAGCTTTCCAATGATACATAATTATATGGGATTTGTACACTATGATATTTGTATATAGAAACTAGCAACACGTACACAATCTTCGAAAACAGGCCTGAGTTTAAAGGATTAAGTGGGGGTCACAAATTCATAATTTGGATTCTAACGACTATAAACCGAACTGAGGATGTGAATTTTGGAGCATTTGGATGTGATTTTAGCGATCTTTTGTTGATTTCACTTATACAAAAATATACAGTTATTATTATTGATGTTATGTTATTGAATGTTATATATGTTAACTAGATTGTTTTAAAGTAATACTGCATTGTGTGTATAATTAATACTAAAGTAATACTAACAACTTAACAAGTAATACTAACAAGTAATACTAGATTCGTTTTGGGTGCAAATGAACGGTTAATTGAGTCATTCGTTTACTGTTTATTATTGGCTATACAGGGTGGTCAGAAAAACGGACAAACATACTTCCCCAACCCTGAGGCCCAGTCTTGTTTGCAAGACGACCTAATCGCGGTATGCAGCGCGCCGTAGACCCCCAATGTGGGCGTTCTCTAACGTACGCCGTAGACCACGCCAAGGCCTTCCAATAGGTAGTCTTGTCTAACTCGCCTAATTCGCTCGGTGAATTCCGAGCAGAATTGTGTGGCATTTGCATGTGCTTGTGACGTTGCGTGAATAATCGCGTGAGGTAACATGCATAATCGCTGACTCATTGGCAAACTTTCTGCCATGTCGTCACGTAATTATGCATGAAACGTCACACCCGCATGCAAAGGCGACACAAGCGATTAAGTGAGTTAGACAGGACAACCCTATTGGAAGGAACCTATTTGTAATGTTATACTGTCTTTCAAATGTTTGTAGCTGCTGGGCACCTTTAAAAAACAGCAATCCACTGAAAGGTTTCCCCAGGGTAAATAAGAAATATATAAATCGTCCATAAAATGCGAGGGCTTATTAAATATTTACATTAACGGATCACTAAACGTTATACCAAATTAAATAATCTCCTATTATTCAGATACTGGTTCAATTACATGTACATATACATACTGGTCATATCCGCTTCAAACCACGTTATTAACAAAACGTTATGTCACAGTTTATTGCTGTGTCGACTGCCACAAAACAATTTTGTGTTAATTTCGCGCCGGGATTATTTTAACATCACCGAGCCGAGGCGTGGGATTATTTTTAACAGAACTTGATCCGAGGCGAGTTCAGGCTGATGGTACCGGAAAGCACACCCACGCATTTCCAGGCTTGCTCCTAACGTGTTTATGCGTCATCCGTTTTAAATCTGGAGGAAACTGTGCAGGTATATACGTTCTCCAGCGCAAACTGGTTAAAATGGAAACGTAGACATGAACAATGCAAGTCAACGCCTTCAGGCTAGGGTATCAATGATCCGACTTTGCTCTTATTATTTTTGTAAGGAATATAACGTATAATTATTGTTTAATTAAAGGGTCTATATGTAATGTGTTTTTTATTAGCTTAAATGAAATATTATTTTTAAATGAGTGATTTCCAGGATGTAAACATTATTAATTTGATTAATAAATATGTAAAAAAAATCATAAAGTGTTTTTGGGGAAATGGCCCCGCCCCTAGAATGGTACCTCTCATTAGCGTAGAAAATTGGCACGATCGTGACGTACGTTTGGGAACTGGTTGACCGGCCAGTATAGCTGAGCTACAGCGGCCGTGCTGCTACGCACTGCACAATCGATGCATAATCTTTTATTTCACCACAGTCTGTTTGATCATCGATTATTTCCGGATTTTCTTTATTAATAGAGAGGTTTCGCATACGAACGATATGCAGGTATCGACATAAGTAGGTTTAAATTAAGGCGCATATTATGGTACTCGATCCGGCGTGTAGTGCAGCTTTCCAGAGAGGAATATCATACTGACCACTGCCAATGGGCAAGGAGTAGTACCTTTGTCAAGTTTTATAATACAACTATTGTACCAATCAGTCAGAAGTTTGCTGACGGCGTATTAAATTGGGGAGTAAAATAGGCTTCTAATTGTGTAGTTTCTAAACGGTTATACAGAAACATTTCTTTTCGGTCAAAGTTTTACAATATAACTAGTACAACAGTGAATCAGAAACTGGCTGACACTGATATAAGTTGCAAAGCAACGTTGTTTCCAAATAAATAACAAGAGCATGAGAAATGAACTCTTAACTACTGTACAACTCTTCATGTAAGTCCTTCAGTGTCGGTAATTTAATCGGTAGAATTATAATTAAACTTAACTTCATTCGTTTAATATTTTAATTACCTTTTAACGCTGTTACGTAATTCACGAACCTCGCTGTTCGCCATTTTGATTACAAACTACACCTGTCTACTAATGCAATGAGATCCATCCACTTGACTTTTAGTTCCCCGTTATAGCGAAACATTGAACATACGTCACAACAATGGTAATCAACGTTGTTAATACACGGTGTCTACAATAATTCCTCCCCGTGCAGCCATGTTAATTTTGGGCCACCGTAATTTTGGAATTGGGTATATACAATTCTATGAGGCGCCCTTTATGACTTTATTATTGTAACAAATATATAGAGGATCAAACAAATAATATAAGACCAACCAAATATATATAGGACGAAACAATTATATATTAGTAGAAATACGACATTAGGGAGACCTCTACATAGAGACGTGCACAAATTTTACATTCTTTATTGTAACCTAACCCGTTTTTACCTAGAGCTTTTTCCACGAAATTTCATATTTAAGCATTTTGGACCCTACTCTATCGATCTGGAAACAAATTGTTAAAAAATGGATCTCCTTCCTGTAGTTGGCGTTAAGGCGTCCAGCGAAATGGTCTCCCTAACGACCGTGGTCTCCCTAATGTCGGAAAATAACGGAAACTGGTCGCCCAAAGCGCGATTATGTCCATATATAAGACCAAAGAAATATATATAGGTCCAAAATAATATTATAAGATCAAACAAAAATATATGGGTCGAAACTAAATATATATAAGACCAAACAAATATATATATATGGTTCGAAAAAAAATATTGTAAGACCAAACAAAAATATATATAGGACGAAAGGAATATATATATAAGATCAAACAAATATATATATGAGTCAACAAAAATATTATAAGACCAAACAAATATATATGGGTCGAAAAAATATTATAAGACCAAACAAAAATATATATATAGGACGAACATATACATATATATAAGATCAAAAAATAATATATATGGGTCGAAAAAAATATTATAAGACCGAACAAATATATATATACAGAGCGAAGAGTTTCAATTTTATATAAAACGAAGCGCCACCAACGACGGTGGGTTGCAATATATATAGAACGAAGCGAATTCCATATAAGGAAGAAAAAGTGATAATATATAATTCGAGTTTGCAAATATATAGGACGAGAAAATTGTTCCCTCCTATTTTGAGAATGGACGGTACCACAGCGTTTCGCAATCGCAGCCTCGAAGCCCCCCCCCCCCCCCCATGACCTCCCCCCCCCCCCCCCCCATGACCTCCCCCCTCAGTGCGCAGCGTACTCGATAATGAGGCATATCGCTAAAGTTTATTTGCAGCGATTTGACGGTCTCGGACCATTCGAGATTTTGCGAGCTTGCGCGGGATTTCAGTAGTACCCCTTCAAAAAAGTGCAGGAAACCCGTCAGCGGACAGTGTTGGGTAAAAATGGAGTGGTAAGTGAATTTACGATAATTTTTCCATTAATACAAATACATTTTAGCCGGTAAAATTTCCGAAAAATTAGTTAAAACGCCATGTGAAATGTGCCAAAAGTCGTTGACTTTTTCGGGAATGGCTCCACATTTTGGGTGCTCCTGACTGTTTCGAGATATTTTGGGGAAAACTGTGGTGTTGGTCAGTGTCGCAAAACGTAACGCATTTCAACGATACCGAATTCACTTCTGCAAGTTTTTCCATGAGCGAACAATTTGATGTCAAACTTTTGCCAAAATCACACATTTTGCCGTAAGACTCGCAATATGATGACGTCACAAGTGCAATAACTGCGGTTTTCAACGTTCATGACGTTCGTGTTCAGGCAATTTTTTTGGTGTCGACAATAGGGCGCTGTTCCATATGTACGTGCACAATCCCATATGTACGTGCACAAAACTAGTTTTTCCTAGTAGATTTAAGTTTTTTAGTATTTATTGTAATTGTATTAAAGTTGTAAACTTATATTTTAGGCTGGTGTAGTCTGGTTCCCGGCCCCCACTTGAAATGGAGCAATTTATAAATGTCAGGGAATTGTACGGTCGACAATGTCAATGTAGCTAGCTTGTACCCATTCATATCGATTGCTAATAAAATGCAAACTAATTAAATATGGTAAATTGGGTGTAGTTATTTGAAAGAAGCCATTTTTTTTTACCAATGCTGATCGGCCGACCAGCATTGGATATTATACAAAATAAAAATACCACTTTTCCTGAAAAAGACGGCACACCAAGTACTAGTCTATGGCCCCGCACTAGACTACCTCTGTTTCAAAATACTGGGTGACTCCATTACAAGGTATCTGTCGGACAACCTACACAGCGATTGGTTTATTCCGTCAGTTGTGACCAAACCTGGTGCTACAATATCTTGGTTTATACATTGCCAACCAACTTGCCCATTGAGTTATTTATTCGACATTCCAAAGTATGCTTATGTTTGCTAGAAAGTTTTGTTTTAATTTTATTTGAACTATGCAACTAAAAATATTTCTTGGTTGGAAAAATTCTTGCATGCAGACTTGAGTTTGGTACGGGTATTAAACCTGTGTGCTTCATGACTCTGAATGATTGCCTGCTGTTGTATTCAGAAAGTAATTTGTATTTAAGCCATGCATGTCAAGAGCGTTCATTTTCTTCTCGCCATTTGTCATATTCACTTCCTGCCACTGTCATGAATTGGAATGGTCGGTATACCAGCATAACCCTACACAATGGTAGCAGGGTTCTTTTTCAGCTGTGTTGCATTCTGTTGCATTTGGCAGGGTGCTCACAGAATACCCTGTGGGGGTTATAGCATTTTTCAGCAAAACAAACAACCTTCTTCCCCATCAAGTTTGTGCATTACAGGGTTCTTTTAATTTATTGTATTACTTTGACATATTTAAGTACAGTATTTGGTAAACAGTTTTACGTGCTATGTAAACAAATCTCACTTTTTTGTATTTCTTTGTAATAATGTTTGTATTTTAATATTAGTTATAAAAGTGCCTTGTGTAACTGTAATGTTCTGGTACATAACAATATATTTCATGCTGTTTACGAGTTAGCAGAATTGTTTAAAATACTATTGTACTAGACATGGTCAGCCTACAAATTTTGCAGCTGAAAATGTATCGAGTCTTTCATAACAAATAAAAGGTCTTGGCAAAAAGACAATGAAAGTCAAACTCATTTCGTTGTGCTTTTAATACGAATTATGAAGTCAAGGAATGGGAGTGAGTACATGTTACCATTAGCGAGAAGGCAAGAGATTTATTTATTTGCATCTAAATTATTGCACAACTTGTGGGAAACATTGGAAAGATTATATTTATTTCTCATTTTAACTTGGGGGCACCATTCAGTTGTTTCCTCTTTCCCCGTGGGTCTCGCGTGGTTTACATAAAAAGAAACAAAAATATAAGCCCATTTAAACAAAAAGTTGATTGTCCCCACCCCCTTCCATTTTTGTTGTTATTTTGACATTTTGAAACTTAACAAAATATCAGTTTTAATTAATCACTTCACAGAATTATAAACACAATTCATAGCCATCTTGAAGAAAAAGGTGTTGACCATTTCAAAAACTGGCATTTAACCAGTGTCTTTTCCTCTCTCTAATTAAAATTCCAATAAATTGGCCTAATTCCCATTCAAGGAAAAATAAAAGTGAAGATAAAAAAACAAAACCTCACACTCTGCAGCCGTGCAGGTACGTTTACATAAATATTTTAGCTGTATTATCAAACTTCTTAAAAATCTACAGCTAAAACTGCTAAAACATTTCTGTAAATGTACCTGCAGTGAACAGAGGTTATATTTTATTATTTTATATGAATTACTACTACTGGTGAATTTGTGACACGAAATACATCACGAGCCACAATCCCAGGCGAATAAACCAGTCTATTAGTCGGGAGTCTCCTAACCCTTTTTAGTTATACATGAAATCCCATACGACGTCGGGGTGTCAGTTCCCGCCACGCCGCCTTGCAGTATGTCTTGCTTTGCGTGATTGGTGAACGCGTGTGGGTGTTTGGCGTCTTGACCAATCACGTACGCGCTCTTGTGCAATTCGCACATTTCCACGACGTAGTATTTTCTGAATTTGGAGCTCGCAAAGTTCAATACTTTTTAGGTGCTCCTGACTGTTTCGAATCTTCTCCAGAAATACGGTTAAGTTGTATGTAAAGATGAATAACAAAACTTATCACGTGTATGAATGATTTGTCTGCACGATTTATTTTCATGAAAAAAACAACCGTTTTACTTCGGCCGTAAATTCCGTACACTGACGTCAATCTTTTCGCCCTTATATTCTACAAAAATGATCTTTAAAAATCTATTAAAAAGCAATTACATCAAGCATTGACATGTTGGCTATTGTATACCCGACTAAAATAACATTTTTAAAGACAGGTTTACACGAAAACGAATTTTGAAAATGTGACCTCCGATCTCATTATATATGCAAAACCAAACGATCCATGCATACGCTGCAAATAAACGAAAGCCCTTTTCCGAAGGCTGCGCACTGACTGGCTAGGGTCCGTCATAAACACACACCTTTTTGTATGCGCACGCACACCAGGAAATAACCTCAATTTATTTGGACGTCAAAAACTAACTCTTGAAAATTGGAATATAAAATTAAAATTTTAAAGGTCAGTGCTCACAACAACAGCTCGCCAAGACAACAGTTTAGAGGGCCGTTATTCAGGAAATTGCAGCGAGTAATAAGAAGCATAGCCTATAATAGTTATAGTTTCGCAGCCCACTTTGTCCAACTTGTTGTTTTTTTGTCGTTGGGGACATGTTAGAACTATGTGTGGAGGCATTCTGTGCACAAACCTAGGCTATATATATTGAACAAATTGTGACTTTTTGTGATTGTGAATGCTTCCGTATTGCACATAGCGATAATCTTTTATCAAATTGGTGCGTGTATTTTCTTACTGTAACTTGTAATAAAGGCAAATTATGTATTTGTTTTTAAAGTCAACTTCCTTTTTACTTGACCTTGCTACTCAACAATCCAAACTATACGACTCCACTCAGCAAGCGGGTGCCACGCCAACATCCCGCTAGTAATACTTTGAGTGCCTGGTGTAGTATTCGTGGCCTCCCGAGGTGATTCATGGAGCATTCTATTGTCCCGAGGCTAAACCGAGGAAAAATGGAATACTCCATGAATCACCGAGGGATGCCAGTTTTACTACATAACGAGATAAAGCATTCAATATTTGTTTTATAACACCTCACACACAGATTCTGCTGGGTTTAAACAATTTAAAATTATCTAAATCGATTTAAATACACAATTGGTGGAAATATCTTTGCTCTTTTCTAAATCACCCCTTAACGAAATGTTTGAATCCAGCTCTGTAGCGCTGGCTCTTTGGAACAATACACGCAACGCACAACACGCGTATTAGCATGCATTTGTACACACTTTCAGAATGGACCAATCCGGATTTGACCATAAGCCCCGCCCACCTTAGCAACGGCATGGCGACGCCATTACATCGGTCAAGTTGCACACACGTGAACGTGTATAGTCGTATGCGTATCAGTTTACATGTATTTGTACGTGTACGTGTAGGCATGGAGGAATAAGAAGGTTCCTCCATGGTGTAGGCTAGGCGTAGAACACGTACAACGAAAATATTGATTTAAACTTTAGGCGGGGACAAAATTACTACCAGTAAGCTAGCGGGCGAACTAACTTAGGATGACCATTATTTTAAGGAACGGTATGAACAGTACATGGAGGATGGTTAAGTTGTAGTTGGGGAAATGAAGCATGCATGCATGTTAATTTATATGGACGGTGTAGGGCCTACATGTAAGTGTTGCTTGGTAAGTCACTACCGGTACTGGAATAAATCGCGTATTTTGTCACAACAGGATTAAACCATAGCCTAATTAATAGACTCCTTGACCTTGTTTATCTTCTTGACATTCCCGCCGTTCACGTCACACGAGTTCAACGGTAATTCTCATTTTCGAGATTTGTTTTGGTATTTAACGGAAAAAATGATGTCGTAATCCGAGTACCAGCGTGTTATTTACATATTTCATGACCATTTCATGCATATTTTGGACAATTTTTAAAACTCCATACAGCCGTATTTTGATTGACAAATACGGTGCTTTTTCGTACCGAAGCCATTTGTTTGTGTACACGTTTGTAACCACATGTGGTAGTTTGACCGAGCTAATGGCGGACCACGCCTGTAGCAACCGTTGCTAAGTTACCTGAACAAAACTCGTAATCTTATTGGTCAATGCGCGCGTAGTGATTGACAGGCCGGATCGGTCCATTGGCCGTGATCAGAAAGATAGTAACAATCACAGACATATAAACCTTTATAACACCTCACTCACAGATTCTGTGTCTTGATTGGCCGAGAGCGCGTCACGTGTCACTTGCTATTTTACTATTTTTTACTTGCGCTCCAAAAAGACTATACCACGCAGCCTCGTTCTGAAAAAGTGCTATGCGCATAGCAACACACGTACTATGCGCATAGCAACGAAAGCGTGACTGAAACCCAGACGTGTGTTTCGGTGCATTGCGTAAACATTGCTCTATCACCCTCGCACCCGTTCATCAAGGCAACAAAGTACACGTATGATTGAGAAAAAGGGAACGAAGATACAAATAGTCGGGTGCCCTTTCAAAACGCAAATTTAACGTACATTTCTTCCGTAAACAACGCACTGCTTGCACGTAGGTTGATCACTGAATTCGGAGATTTTTTGTCATTACTATACTTATAGGAAGCTTAAATTGTGCAGAATCTGTGAGTGAGGTGTTATAAAACAAATATTGACTGCTTTATTTCGCGGTATAATAAAACTATCCTCCCTCGGTGATCCATGGAGCATTCTATTTCCCCTCGGCTTCGCCTCGGGAAAATAGAATGCTCCATGGATCACCTCGGGAGGCTAGTTTTACTATACCACTCAAAGCAGTCAATATTTGTAAAATAGACCGCCAGTCGTGTGCACAAAACCGTGATTTGCAAAGTATGGCCAAAACGACGCGTAGGCTGGACGGCAAGCGCGTGTGGCTATAAAAAGCGAAGCGCGTATAATTACGCGCCTATCGTGCAACGCACTTTGCACGCGCGTTCATATAATCGTGTACACTATCTTTCGTTCGACGGGCAACGCACCGCGCGCTCATTACGTTCTGTGCGCATACCAGGCAACGCGCTTAACACAAAAAGGGTCTAAAAGTCTTTATTTGGAAGTATCAAGATTGACACTGGATATGCTTAATCTACATGGCCTATGGTATACCCCTAAGTAATTTTCTTTTAAATCGATAAATGCTTTCATATAATAATTTTACTGGAACAGTTCGGGTGTGTACAAATTCCCTATATACCGAGGGCTAAATTTGCCCATAGTTGGTATTTTAGTCGGGCGCCCCGAAATCACGAAATGATTCTGTAGTTTTGAATAGGACCTGGCGGTCTATGTGTTTATATGTCTGTGGTAACAATAGAAAATGCCACGTGACTAGCTATTGGCCATTCAAGACACATAACCTGTGGGTGATACTTACTGATTCATGTGTGCTTAATCTTTTGCGTATCACAGGCTTATGTCTAGGAACAAGTTCGGTTGGGGAACTATATCGACTACACTTAACCATTTATTAGTCAATCTAGTTGTCACTGAACACTGCGTGGTTTGACTAGCTAGTCCAACTGGATCAACCTAGCCAAGGACCATGGTTTATCTAGTCACTCGCGAGTTACGTCACGGTTTTAAGATGGAGGAAAAGTAAACTGGGGCAAGCTTTGCAAAAAGGTTACGATAATTTTCTCCAATGATGATAACGCTTTGCAATAAGATAATTATTTATTGCACTAAATTAAGTGGAGGAGCTAATGAAAATGAATCATTTAACAAATAACAATTACGGGCCAACATTTTGCTTCTATAACAACTAGTCCAGGGAAAATAGGTTTTGACCTCACACAAATTGCAATAGAATATTTTTCACCACAGTGCACTTCTATGGTCCCTAGAATGACATACTAAAAATCTATATGAAAATATGACTAATTTGCATAAATCGTTAATCCCTGCCGCTTAATACATTTATTCCTATATTTGGGTATATTGTTATTTTAATTTGTTTGGAAAAGTTTTGTTTGGTGGATCTACTTACACATCCTTACTTCAATAACATTTTCTAAAGCATATAAGTGACTAAATAATTATGTGAACATAGTAATTATTCGAAACGACAACTTTGGAAACCCATAAATGTGCGCACATTACACTGTCTCCAGATATCATCAAGTAGTCAGTATTGGTGAGCTTTAAATTCACCAAGTTGCTTACTGGCGCAGTTATCATGTTAAAACCTTATGGAAAATCATATGAACAATGATAACATTTTGATATTCAGCCCAGCAAACAAACACTGGGGGAAATGGTGTGTCCATAAATTAGGCGAAACAGTAGTTAAAGGGTTGCCTAACATGGGAGACTTGAACAAGTTCAAGAAAATCCCCCAAATACATTTTAACGTAGATATAATTATTGTAAGCAACAAAACAATTTTATTTGGGGGGGTTTCCTTGAACTTATTCAAGTCTCTCACCCTAGGCAACAATTGACCTACTTTTCAGCCCAATTTACGGACACTCCATTTCCCCCAGTTTTTGTTTACTGGGCTAAATATCAAAATGTTATCATGCGCGGATCCAGGGGGGGGGCGCACCCGGCGCGCGCCCCCCCTAAAAAAATCTCGAGAAGATTGAGAAGATCTCGGCGTTGGGGCTTCGCGCCTCCTGCGCTCCCATATCTTCTCCCAATATATTATGTTGACAATTTTTGGCGCCCCCTCTAACCGAAATTCCTGGATCCGCCCCTGGTTATCATTGTTCATATGAATTTCCATAAGGTTTTAATATAATAACTGTGCCAGTAAGCAACTTGGTGAATTTGAAGCTCACCAATACTGACTACTTGATGATATCTGGAGACAGTGCAATGTGCGCACATTTATGGGTCCCCAAAGTTGTCGTTTCGAATAATTACTATGTTCACATATTTATTCAGTCACTTATACGCTTTAGAAAATATTATTGAAGTAAGGATGTGTAAGTAAAATCACCAAACGAAACTTTTCAAAAAAAAATACAAATAATAATATACCCATTATATTGCAATTTGTGTGAGGTCGACAAAACAAAATGAAGTATTTTCCCTTGACTAAACGTGAAGGCCTGTTGTCTGCTCACAAACTAGATTTGACGTCATCGATAGACTAGAGGCGTTCGAGTGAAAACACAGACCACCCATGCGTGAATTTGAATCGAAAATTGACAAAAGGGATAAGTTCAACAGCACCCGAACTTGCTCTGTATGCACATATAATATGAGCACGCAGTCCAGGAAATAACTTCAATTTATTTAGACGTCAGTAAACTTGTGATCAACAATTACAATTTCGAAGGTGTAGATAGGTCTCACAACAGCTCGGCAAGACGACAGTTTAGAGGGCCATTATTCAACAAATTGCAGTGAGTAATACTGGATTAAAAAGTCCACATATTTAAGACACGTTGTTTATTTTTCCGCAGCACAAACTTTTGACAACTTGTTTTTATTGGGGGATGCTGTCTGGTTGTTGGACCCTCACACACGATTTGTGTGTGGATGACAATGAAACCAATTTGGTGCGCTGTGAACCAGTTAAAATTTTGTTTTCCCTGATTAATCTTGAAATTGTACATGAAGATTGGATCACTCTTGTTTTTGGTTTGAACATTTATTTGTTGCATGCGTACTGTATAACGTAAAATAAAGGCAAATTATTAGGCTTATATATTGTCAAAACCATTCGTAATACTTTGGGAATTTTTACAATAATTTATGTTTCTCATTACAATTTATGTTTCCAGGCTATTTTAAAACATTTTTTAATCAAATGTACAGCTTCTTACAATTATTCTCAGACTACACACAAAGCCACCTTGACACGATGATTTGACTTTTTTGGCTTAGTTTTTCGAGCCGCTAGTTTATTCTTATAATCCAAGATATCACAATTTTTAATTTTGTAAAAACACTTTTATAACAGCATGACAATTTAGAGATAATGCCTAAGCTAAAACGGGGCAGGCTTGCCCCAATTGCCATGCTTGGCTCACAACTGGGCCCATTTACTTGGCAGGCTTGCCACCAATACACTGTGGAAATTCACCGTTTGAAGTGACGGTTGAGTAGCCCTAGCTGAACGAGTGCAATAGGCGCTAACCACCGTGTTTATATATTTGTCACGTGACCTAAATTTATGTAAATTACTAAAGACTAAATTGAAACAAATACACCGCTTTTTCCACCGTTTGTACAGACGGTCGGAATAAACCCCGCTAGCACAAGCGGGCGTTTTGCGTGTAGATTTTTAAAGATTAAACACAACTTATACAATTTTATTTTAACGTACAACTTCAAATTAGACTTACTTAAGAACTATTAAAGTATTAGGGCATGTAACTAGTTTAAATGGAGTCACAGCCGGTCGCTCCCAGCCAATTCCTGCCTATATTTAAGAAGTTTGTATACTTTGTCTATTTGTTAATCTGGCGGTGAATTAAGGGGAGGAGGTGGGTTTCTTTTTGTGTTGAGGCTTCGAAAATCTAAGCCGAAGTGTGACGCTTTACTGCGCGCCAGTAGTATGTAGTGCGTAAACCTGATTTTGCTACATTGTATCAATTCGCTTTGTTTCAATGGGTAATTATCGTGCAGACCCGCGCTCGTTGGCTTTCTGCCAGCAAGGTTTGGGCCAGGTGGCAGTTCATTCATAATATTTACTATTGCACCAAGGCAACCATCAGATGATTCGAATAGAGTTTGGACCACCGTGTTTTTGTGGAGAATAATGTATTTTATCTTGTAGTGATAAAATTAATTATTTTCGCTTTAACCAAACCATTTTTAGTCATTTACTATTCCATTTCCAATTTTGGTCAAATCAATTTTCAACTGATGCTTAGTAAATTAGTTTGATGTGTATTTGAGTCGATCACACATTTTAGACTAATTTATTTAACATAAGTTTGAAATTGATTGATATAAAGAGTAATTCGATCGCTCAATGCTGCCTTTCAGCAACAGCTTAGACGAAATTGATATGTAATGATGATTGTTCACCCAGAAATGTTTAATTGGTTTGACAAAAATTAGAAATTAAATGGTAAACGACTAAAATAGTTTGGTCAAAGCGTGTATACATTTTTTCAGGGGACGAAATTGAATGTGAGAGTTGGTGAATTTAAATGGGAAATGTTTTAAAATAGCCGGGAAAACTATTCTGCTTCAATTGACGATGGAAAAACGTAATGCATGACTGGTTCACAAGTGTCTCAATAGGATTTGTGCCTGAACTGCATTGGTTGTCTGTCATCCATACCCCAATCATATTTTATTGAACATCCCAACTGTTCAGACTTCAGACCATTGCCTTACCTTCTGTCATGTCATGTCAGAGGTCATAGATGTGATAACAAATCTGCTAGAAGTTAACCTACCAATCATTGTTTACAGAACTTGCATTTGTGGGCGGGTGATATAAAGTACCATGGACGAACAGAAGGCTCAGCCCACCCCCTCTGCTGCAACAGGTCAGTAAGTAGTGGTGTAAAATCAGAAACTGGTCCAAATTCTATATCAGAGGTAAAACAGTCACAGGCCCCAATTGACAGCCGCAGACTGAGGCCTCGTTGTTATTTTGTTTGATAGAATTAAAAGATACCCACGACATGCAGCGCGGGCTGACTTGCCAGCTGACCTGCACCACTGGACAATAAAAGGAGAATCATAAGACCCCCCCCCCCCTTTACTTGTGCAATTCTCTTTCCATTCGATAAGGCCCCCTTGAATGAGAGATAGAATGTTCTGTTTGTGCATTTGTCATTTCATTGCTGCATTCCATTTGCTATTTCTAGTTGTTGTCCTGGTTCTTCCCAGCTAACAATCGGACGTTTTCTGAACGTTTTTTTAACGTTTTAAATTGGTTTTTTAAACGTTCAAAAAAAACGTTTTGTAAACGTTTTTTTGTGGTAGGTTTTGGACGTTTAAAAAACGTTTTTATTGAACGTTTAAAAAACCAATTTAAAACGTTTAAAAAACCAATTTAAAACCTTGTCTCGTATTCGTTTTCCAGACCAACTCTCCAGAAAACATTTAGACGTTTAAAAAACCTTTTAAGAACGTTTAGAAAACCTTTAAGAACGTCTAGAAAACCTTTTAAGAACGTTTAGAAAACCCTTTAAGAACGTCTACACTGCAAAAACTGTGGTGTTAAATTGTACACCAATGGTGGTTTGAGGATCATACCGTTTTAACACTATAATTTTGTACATATTAACTGCATGGACAAATTACGTAATGAAATATTACAAAGAACTGACTTATTACACATTACACATCCATATACAATAATAATCTATTCCTACTGAATACGTACTACACACATAGCCATTGCCGTTGTTAGTTTTATACTACGCTTTTTTGTCCACGACGAAGTCGCAGCTAGTTTTTATGAATAATGTCAAAATTTGAAAACGAATAAAATGTAACGCGAATTTTTAACTATGTTTGCACAAAAATCAAAATTCAATCATGGAATCTAGGTCAAATTTAACACCAAAAGTACGTAACACCAGTACTTGATTTGAAACTAATACTTCAAGAATCATTTTACTTCATTTTAACACCAATGTTCATTCCAAAAGATTAAAAAAACATTGGTGTTAAAATTTTAACACCACAGTTTTTGCAGTGCCTTTTTAGGACGTCTAGAAAACCTTTAGACGTTTAAAAAACCTTTTAAGAACGTCTAGAAAACCTTTTAAAAACGTTTAAAAAAACTTTTAAGAACGTCTAGAAAACCTTTTAAAAACGTTCAAAAAACCTTTTAAGAACGTTCAGAAAACCTTTTAAGAACGTCTAGAAAACCTTTTAAGAACGTTCAGAAAACCTATTCAGAACGTTCAGAAAACCTTTCAAGAACATCTAACATAGCGTTTGAATATAAACGATGGCATGCACGCTGTACGTAGGCGGCCAGCCAGGCCGCGCCGGCGCACCGCATGATATCGATGTCACAAAATATAACAATAGGCAGCTTTAGATTTCGCATCCACGACGTCGACTGGTACGTGACTACGTCATGCTGAGGTTTTGCGCATGCGTCAAGTCGTCACCAACGTTGTCCGTACGTGTCGAGGACCCCAAAACTATGGTTTTGACGTTCACTCGAAAAACCACAACGCGAACGATGTTGTCGCATAGTAACGTCATTTAAAGCTTTTCAAGATGGATGCGCCCAACCGTCAGGGTTGCTCAACTGTAAGTAGGACCATGATTACGTCTCTTTTCATATGTTAGAACTGAAGGTTTTTTACCATGTACATGTACGATGCAGCCAAGCGTCAATACATTTACATTATGTTTCATTCAGACTCTTTTATTTGAGGCTAGGCGTATCCATAAATCCAGGAACAGCAGTTACTGTACAAACCCATTGATGTACATGTTGTACGCTAGTAGTGTGTACTGACTGTATGTTCACTTCAAATAACAGTTGACAGGACAATTTTTCTGAAATTTGGCCAAGGAGTGAGAAGAATGATGGTTTCGTTGGAGACAATTTAAGTAGTAAGACTCTAAGAGTAAAAGACTGTAACTTGTAAGTGTTCCATGGAAAGCATTTCTTTCTCACTCCTATTTTTATAAAATATGTGTAATCTATCAACATCAGATTTAAGTTAATGCATTGTCATGCATGTGGTGGTGGTGGTTGCCAACCAAGCCATACTAAGAAATGTTCATGTAAGTCATGTCAAAGTGATGACCACGTATACGGAATTCTAGCCCCACTTGTGTGGCCAAGGCTAGCTGAATCCTTAGCCACACGTCCAGGCCATCTCTTCTTCAGCTAGTCAGTGAATTTGAGTCAACTCGTACCCTTGCAAAGTCATGCCAAGCCTAATAACATTATCAGGTCAAGCAACTCAACGGTTGACTCACGTAATAACGGCAACAATCTTGTGATTTGTTTGTATAATATGAATTAAGTACTCAGTCTTTTTCCATTTCTTTCAACACAGAAAACACAGCAGGATGAAACCCCGCTTTTTCGAGTGACTCAAGAGCCATCTGCATCAAGGAGTCTAGTCAGCCATCTGCCACTCAAAACGTGAGTTCCATAAAATGTGTATGATTGCTCGATTTAAGGTTCATTTGGGTAGAATGAATGTCGAATCCGATCAACTGGAAACAAGGATTTTTTTTATTGTTAAGGTTGAAGGTTGGAATTAGTAGTTGGGTACCCTTACAAATAATCTAGCTTTGTAAGAGTTCATTTGAAGTTTGTTGAAACCAATTTCCAAGGATTCAGCATTCCTTCCCACTATGCGCTTGAACCAATAATTAGTTAAAATTTTATTAACAATGCCAATTGGTTTTTTCTCACTTTCAACAGGCCAGTTACCTGGACTGAGGAAATGCACGTGATGTTGTGTAGGGAAGTGGATTACATAAATCCTTTTCAGTATAAAGAGCGAACAAAGGAAAGGGGGAAATGCTGGGAAGAGGTGGCGGCCAATCTACGCAAGCATGGATTTGATGTTACTAAAAGAAGTGTAAGGGACAAGTTCAAGGCCTTGAGGGACCAGATAGTAAAACGGAATAACAAAGAAGTGAGGGAAAGCGGTATTGCCCCGGAGCCTAGCGACATTAACAAGGAGCTAAACCAGCTTGTAGAGGACCTGGTGGAATTGGAAAGTGAAAAACAGTTCGAGACAACAGACCAACAGAAGGAGGAGAAAAAGAAACTGGATGGAGTACATCAACGACGTCGACGACGACCATATGGGCCACACGATGAGGATGACGATCATGATCATCATCATAATCATAATCATCATCGATCATCATAATCATAATCATCATCATAATCACCATCATTAGGCTACTCAATTTAATCATCAAAATAATAATCATATTAAATCATAATATTAAAAAACAATAATTAATTACAATTAGTTTTTATTTGACTTGGACGTAAAGAAAACGTTTTTTAAACGTCCAGAAAAAAAATCTTTTTCAAACGTTTCGTAAACGTTTTGTAAACGTTTTAAAAAAACCTTTGCTTTGGGGCAAATATTAGGTCAAAATTAGATGTTCTCCAAACGTTTTTTAAACGTTTGTTAAAAATCAAGACGTAGCGGACGTTTAAAAAACGTTTTTTAAACGTTTATTTAGGACGAAGACCTAGCGGGCCTAATTAAACGTTTAAATAACGTTTTTTAAACGTTTATTTAGGACGAAGACCTAGCGGACCTACTTAAACGTTTAAAAAACGTTTTTTAAACGTTTTGTGTTTGCTGGGTTTATCCTTCTGTTTTGTAGTTTGTACTTGTATTCTAGTTTTGCATGTAGATGAGTGTTTGTTTTTTTGTAGTCGCGACTGGGAAGTACAGTTCACTTCCCAATAGAGGGGCCAGGTAAATACATTCGCAATGTTTAGCTCCACAACAATGACATTTAAATCATATATTCGGAATAGCCGAACATTTGGGGCACACTTATTCTATTTCTGAGAAAAATGAACTTTGATGTACTTTTTATTTTTTTACTTAGCCTGTACTTTATTTTCTCCTACAAAATATAAATTTGGGGGATGTGATCAGATATTTTATTTAAGTATATTTTAATTCTTGCTTCTGATTTTAGATTCTCCACAACAAACTGGAACCACCGAGAATATTGATACAGTCAGTGGTAGCCAGAACCCTACCATCGCTGGTCCAAGTGCAGTTCACTTCCCAATGGAGGGGCCAGGTAAATACATTCATGTTTGTTATTAACATTAAAGAAATTGTATATCAAATGTAATAGTCTGGGAAAGGTTTGGCATTTGTACATGGAAGGGGGGGGGGGGGGGGGGGGGGTGTCCCTGAAGTATTTTAAGACCGGGTGTAAGCATCCAAGATGGCAGCAAGGTACTTTAATTAACCAATCTCTCAAGGTACCCCTGCCTTGCTACTCCCCCAAATGTCTGTTTTGTAGGAACAAATTATACACTCTAAAAACAGATTGGTTGAAAATAACCAACATATTGGTCGATTTAAACCAATCCAGTTGGTAGATATGTGGATAACCAAAATATTGGTTAAAATAACCGATCTGATATTGGTTACCTATTTAACCAATCCATATTGGTTATAACACCAACCAATGCAATGTTGGTTAATTTAACCAATCCACAATGATAGAACTCCAACCAATTTGTATTGGTTACTACATAACCAATCCATTATGATTATAGCACTAACCAATACATAATGGTAGGGCTGCAACCAATTCATATTTGTTAACACGCAACCAATTGCATTGGTTATAACAAATTTAAGGATATTTTAATTCTTGCTTCTGATTTTAGATTCCCCACTACAAACTGGAACCAGCGAGGACATTGATACAGTCAGTGGTAGCCAGAACCCAACCATCGCTGGTCCAAGTGCAGTTCACTTCCCAATTGAGGGACCAGGTAAATACAATCATGTTTGTTAATAACATTAAATAAATTGTATATCAAATGTAATAGTCTGGGAGCCTAGTTCGAAAAGAAGCTTATTTTTTTAGTTCGTTTCACCTTTAAAAGGGAAAGGTTTGGCACTTGTACATGGAAGGGGATGTCTCTGGGGTATTATAAGACCGGGTGTAAGCATTCAAGGTTGCAGTAAGGTACACTTATTCTATTTCTGACAAAGTGAACTTTGATGTAATTTTTTTTACTCAGACTATACTTTGTTTCTACAAAACAGAAAAGTAGAGGGTGTGATTAGCTACTTTATTTAAGGATATTTTAATTCTTGTTCTGATTTTAGATTTCCCACAACGAACTGAAACCACCGAGAACATTAACACAGTCAGTGGTAGCAACAACATTACCTTTCTTTGTTATAATTACAACTACCTGATAATAATCTTGTTTGTCAAAATGAAAGTAGCTTTATATCAATTCAAATGTATTTTGGAGGAGTAGGTGGTAAACCACATAAACACAACACAAACTGTTGTCAGTTTTCAAGCTAATTAAGAGTCATTCATTTTCGTTGGTGCAAATATTACAGCCAGTTGGATATGCTGGACACAATATGAGGGCGGTATTTATAGCGGTGACGTCTTAGAGTTTGTTCCTTTGTGAACCCACGCCAAATAGCGCCCTCTATGTGTACCACTTCTAAAAAGGGTTGAGACGTACATTAATTAATGGATTCATGCACGAATTACATGAATAAACGGCACTATTGTGGGGAAAAATAATTAATAATCATGATAAATGTGCGTGATGGTGCGTGAGTTTGTACATTGCGACAGACTTCAACTTATCTTTAATCAAAATTCGAGGAACCAGATTTGCCTTATTTATGATGTACAACCACAAGAGAATGAGGTCCAGTCATTTTGTTTGTACACCTGCAGTTACCGGCTTTTTGTCTGGATTTCTTTTTGATGGTTTTAAAAATTGAAATGTACCTTAAGAAAACACTTCACAAGTTTGCATCTAACAGCGCTATAGTTGCCAAAACACTTATATGTTATGTACCAAACTTATTTGTGTAGCACCATAGATCACAGAGTCATTTCTTTTACATACAATTTTATTCTAGACTAGTCACAATCCATTTCAGAAACAATGTATTATCGAAGCAAAACTTGTTTCTTGTTTTGGGTTTAAATAGGTATTCCTGCACCAATACCTCAGCTTAGTCAGAGACCAGACCAAGAACCAACGTCGGGGGCCGCTAGTTCTAGCTATGAAGATGTAAGTAACAAGACCAAGGATATTTGGAAGAGAGTTTATAAAACAACAGGCAGCTACGTACAGATGTTGCCTCACCTTGATAATGACCAGAAGCACATAGCTGGCATATACACTAAAGTAAAGTAAAGTTAAGGAACGGGTAGCAGTTGTCACTGGCTAGAAAAGAGAAACTGTAAACTCAACAGAGTATGACAAAATATTCAGATTAAGATCAAGAACCGGGGAACTTATCAAACGCCTCGTTTACTGTGGTATGGGAGGGGTCGGTAAGTCAACCATTTTTGGCAAGATTGGGCCGATGAAGTAAGTGAAATCCTGAACAGATTCAAGCTCGTCTTTCTTTTAAAGATGTGTGCCCTGTCGCAGGAATCTAATCTCGTTGATTCCTCTTTCGATCATCTTCTAGGCAAAGATTCGGGAACAGCAAATGATGAACTTGATAAATTCATCCTGACCTACCCTAATGAGGTCTTGATTCTTTTGAATGGTTTCGATAACATTAGGACCAAACCACTCGATGCGGCCTCATTCGGTTCTATCTTCAAAGCGCTCGATAGAAAATACAGCAATTGTTTCATATGTGTCTCAACCCCCCCCCCCCCCCCCCCCCCCCCCCTCGTCTCATCTTGATGCACTGATGTCAAAATCACTTGTCCCAAATCCTTGTACACACGAAGATTTTCTGGGGTTTACCGACGAGAATGTCAGTGAATACGTTCCGAAAATATATGACAATGATCCTGATAGCAATACACTAATCCAAACCATTGAAAAGTCCAGCACGCTGAGTGATTTTGCTAAGAATCCAATGATGTTGGTATTAATATGTTCATTGTGGAGGGACAATAAGCAACTTCCAGAAATAATTTCACGCCTCTTCACTAAAGCAGTAAATTACATGTTCACAAGAAACGACGAGGATAGTGAAATACCATCAGATGTAAAGAAAAGAAAGCCACACGAGACCAACGTATCAACAACTGCGCTGTGTGACAATTTCTCATTTCAGAAAGATGAGTTTGAACCGAATGCACTGAACCTGGCACTGAAAGCAGGCATCCTAATCAAGCAGAGAGTTATCGAAAATCCCACAATAAAATACAATTCTTGCACAAGACTATGCTATTAATTTCAACCAGAGATTGGGCAGATCGGCCGAGTTGTGGGCCAAGGATTTGCCGAAAATGATGCACTTGAACAGGCTGGACCTGCGCGCGTGCGATTTTACACTGACACATTATAAAAACACATTGCATCGGCTGCATGTGACATGCCCAGACTGACTGACTTGGTCGTTGATTTTAACCACACAATGTCTCTGGGCGTTTAGGAGTTTCCTATCTATAATTATTCCCTCATATGTTTTGAAGAAGTATCAGTTGGAGATGTAGGATGGATACAAAGTGTTCAATTTGCCATTGTATTGGTATTTCTTTCCTACATACACACAATTAGACTTTATACAAATACTGTTATTCTCACATCTTTTTAAATTTCTTTACAGCCCCCAGTCCAGATGAAACGGGTAAGTGTACATTCGATTCGCCTTCACTTTTAACTTCGGAGTTCATATTAGTTTAATTACCCGCTTCGCCATATCTGGTCGATATACTGTCACCAATTATGGCGATATACGTGTACTGTCATCAATTTACATATTTTCAGAATGCAGAAGAATTTCTCTCTGTCTGGAAATGACGTAGTTGTTTCAATATAAAATCGTGAATTTAGTTAGGAGCCTCTGGGTGCCTTTTTTATAATGTCAAGTACACTCATGGATCCTGTCTTGTAGAACGAGTATAATAATAATAATAATATTTAAAATTTATATTGCGCCCCTTACATACAAAATGATCAAAGGCGCAGAACACATGTTAAAAAGCACAGAATGGAAGAAAAAGACAAAGAAAAAAGACTGATCACCAGGCCAGTGCCCAAACAAAAGTATGGGGATACGTAGAATGCATAACAACGAATAGTAATGATTTCAACCTGTCAACGATTCTAGAAGTACACCCATTCCTGCTGTCTTGAAGAATAAAACGAATGACAACATTTAATGCACTGTCGACCAGCTTTAAACATCCAACGAATATATCGTTGCGCCCGAAATATCGAGACTTACATAAAATGACTGTTGACACGACGACTCTGATGAGAAGTTGTCTATCATTTTTTGTTATGTTTCGTTTCGGTCATCAGGTCAAATGTGTACATTTGTTCAAGATGTTTCTTCACTTGTATTTTTGTATTTTGTTGTTTATTCAAGTACATGTTTGCTTAAAGTGTACCAGAGGTAGTTTACTCGGATTAAAGACATCCATGAGACAGTGAAAACCTCTCCAACGTCCAACGAATGTCGCAGGGTCAAAATAATCGAGATTGTCTTGATATGACTGTTTACGTGACAAATCTGATGAGATTTCATACACGGTGAAGAAATAAACGAAGTCGTCATAAGCACAACTTGTTTAATTTCCCAACGTTGAATTCGATTAAAACTGCTGCAAACTGCAATTTGTAGTGATTTCCTGCCACTTTCCTAAAAGATTACGTAATACATGTACATCGATACTACTGATTTTCGGGAGTTTAAGTTGTTTTTGCAATGAATTAAACTTTGTTCAGCAGCCAAAATAAATGTAAATTCAAACTAACCACAGACTGAGTGGAAATGCTACCAACATCCAACGAATGTCGCTGGGTCAAAATGATCGAGATTATCTTGATGTGACTGTTTACACACAATGTCTCTGCGGGCAAATTAAGAGTTTTCTATCTAGAAACATTCCCTCATCTGTTCTAATGAAGTATCAGTTGAAGACGTAAGATTAATACAAAATGTGCAATCCTAAGACATGTTCTTAATATTTCTTTTCTATATACACACAATTAAACTTTATCAATTAATGTTTTTCTAACATAAGTTTAATTTCACGGTTTCGTCACATCTGGTCAATATTCTGTCACCAATTATGGCATTCACATAATTTCAAAAATCAGAAGAATTTCTCCCTGTCAGGAAATGACATAGTTGCTTCGATAAAAAAATCGTCAATAAAATGTTAGGAGCCTCTGGGTGCCTTTTTAAGATGCCAAGTACACCCCTGGAACCTGTCTTGTAGAACGATTAACGAATGCATTAAAACGAATGGTAATTACTTCACTGTCAACCTGCTTTGAAGTTGCAACCGAAACATGTCAATACTGCACGAAAACCTAACATATTTACCGTGGAAAAGAGTCTGAAGAGTGGCAGGACGATCTTCATTTTTTTAAACAATTTTGTGCCATGCCATGTTTGAGTTATTGTTGCATACAAATATGGTATAAGAACTAACTATGTAATACTATTATGAACAATACACAATATGAATACAACATGTTTCGTATTATTAGTGGAAAGTTACCTCCCAATTATTTACAGAATCGTTTCGGTCGTCAGATGTATATTTTTGTCCAAGATGTTTTCTCACACATCTCATTTATTTCCTTGCAGCTGCAATTTGAGCTGTCATCAGTTTATGCCGTCATTATTAATGACTTGTTATTTTAGAATGCAATAGAATTTCGCTCTGTCTGGAAATGACATAGTTGAATATAACATCGTCATTGGTTTTTATGATCCTCTGAGTAACTATCAAGCGCACCCCTTCACGCTGTCTCGAGAAATATACAGATTGACAACATTTCACTGTCAACCAGCTTTAAACACCCAACGAATATATCGTTGTGTCACAAAGATCGAGATTGCTTGTGACTGCGATGAGGAGTTGTGAGTCGTTTGAGCTCCAATTGCATAAAATAACAGAAAACAGAATCAATCATAAATATGACCAACACACGATATAAATATGATAAGATTCGTATTATTATTTGCGAGCGTATCAACGGTAGTTTACTGGGATTCAAAGTAACCACAGACTGAGTGAAAATCCCACAATCATCCAACGAATGTCGCTGGGTCAAAATGATCGACATTATAATGACATGGAAATGGGCATGGTGTGATTTTGCAAACAGCTCCACTTAATCCATTGTTTGTGTTCTCCTCCTAACTCTGCATGCTTGTGTACGTGTACCCCCTTATGCTTGTTTCTTGCAGCACTGTGTCGTCTTGAATGCAAAACCATACTATACACATTTCTAGTGTTTGTCCCAACAATTGTTAATTGAGACTGAATAATGGATTACAATTTTAAAAAATCATTTTAATACATGTACTCCAAAAATCACCCAACTGCACGCGAAGGGAAGAAAGTGTAACTTTAAAAAGAAAAGAAGTTAACATCCTGAGCCAGAAATATATATTTACAAAGAAAAGCAAGTCCAGTCAAATTTCTTTTAACAACCACAAAACTTCTGTGTATTATTGTTTCCCAAGCCTTGCTTCACTCAATCTGTCTGTTTTCGTGATTTCATTACACGACGGAGTTTTGCGGTGTTTTTTTATTTATTTTTTATTTGGGGGGGGGGGGGGAGGGGGGGGATGGGGGGAGGGGGGGGGATTTTACAAGTTCAACTTCTTTTTACAATTATTTCATTGGAATTAAACAAAATTAATCCATAGGAAAAGAGAAAATATCCAGAAGAAAACGTTGAAAAATTGATCCTAAACAATACGGTAACATTAAGGGCAGTTCTACCACTCATTACCTGGTGGATATGTTAAATTCTGTATATGAGGGACTTGATAAGCCTAATCAGTATGCTTACCTTGCTGCGATTGACTTCACCAAAGCCTTTGATCTTGTTAATCATAACATTATTATCAAGAAACTTATCAACCTTGGGGTTAGACGTTCAATTATTCCAATTGTCTGCAGCTTCCTTTCCAACCGCACCCAAAATACCAAACTCGTTAATCATACTTCCTCTGTTAAAACCATTGATTGCGGCGTCCCACAAGGAACTAAGTTAGGCCCTATACTATTTCTGGTCCTAGTTAACGATGCTGCTATTGGAAGCCATAGACGTTGGAAATATGTGGACGACCTGACCCTCGGGGATATAGTTAATTATGGTGAAAATGCTCAACTTCAATCCCAAACTTCAATGATCTCTCAGAATGGTCCAAAGCTAACGATGTTCTCCCCAAACCTGCTAAATGTCAAGTAATGAAGATCAGTTTCCTACGACGAGTTACACCTAACCCCATGTTTACTCTTAATGACATATCCCTAAACAAGGTTAATCATATGAAACTGTTGGGAGTCACGATTCAGAGTGATCTCAAATGGGACATTCATGTTGCTGATATTATCTCTAGAGCCTCTAGAAAATTATTTACCTTATGTATTTTAAACAAATATGACGCCCCCTTGGCTGACTTAGTTTCCGTCTTTACATGCTACATTAGACCAGTTTTAGAGTATGCCAGCCAAGTCTGGCATACCTCGATAAGTAAACAACTGGCTAATAGAATTGAGAATGTACAAAAACGTGCTTGTCGCATTATGTTAGGCTATCATCGATATCATAGTTACTCCAATGCTTTGGAAGTTCTAGGTATGTCTAGCCTTGAAACTAGGAGAGACACCTTACTGTATAACTTTGGCACTAAACTATTACATTCCAACAGATTTAGAAATATGCTCCCCCCTCTTAAATTGAATAACACAACTACCAGAATACTCAGAAACAGTTCCACGTCTACGCTTGTTATACCCAAGTGCAAAACTGATATATACATGAAGTCCACAATTCCTGTTTTAGCTAAACTTTTGTAATTCTTAATTGTTTACAATATAGTTGCAAGTGGGTACTTTGTGTAATTTTATACTTCCACTCTTTTTAACTGCTATGTAACAATTTTTAATTCTTGTAAAGTGTAAACGTGGTCACTTCAGCTACTCTTCTGTGGCTGCCTACCTCGTGTTTTAATACGAATAAACCAGAATAATAATAATAATAATAATCCATTGAGACGTAAAATGAATCCTGTGCCATTGTCTTGGTTTGTATTCCCTTTATACACACTTAAACTTTATCAATGAATGTTTTTCTAACATCTCTTTTGTTTCTTTACATGTTTTATTCGCCAAAGATGAGCATGGTAAGTGTACATTCGATTCGCTTTCACTGTTTAACTTCGAAGTTCAAGATATTTCACGGTTTTCCATATCTGGTCGATATACTGTCATCAGTGATTATGCGATTGTTTTCGTTAGTTTAACTCTGCCTGAAAATTATTGGTTCTATATAAACTATTACATTGTTGAAGTCAATTACAGGGCTACAATATTAATTCTTTTGACCTAATGTCGTGCAAGACCAAACTCCACTTTAAACTACAGTGTTATTCAATTTTACCGAAATGTCAAGTACGATTTTACAGATTCAACTTCTTTTTACAATTATGTCATTGTAATTAAACAAAATTAATTCATAGGAAAGGAAAAAATATCCAGACGAAAACGTTGAAACTTTGTAATAATAATGTGACCCAGCACGAGTAAATGAGACACTTTGCGTCAAAAATGAAAATTGAGATTTTGATATCATATAAAGCTTGTTTAGCTTTAAATGATGTAATCAAAATCTCAATTTTCATTTTTGCCTCAAAGTGTCTCATTTACTCGCGCTGGGTCACATACATTCATTGAGACGTATAATACGAAGACAAAGTGTTGAATCCTGTGCCATTTTCTTGGTTTGTTATACTCTTTATACACACTATTAAACTTGTTCGATGATTGTTTTGTTAACATCTCTTTGGTTCATTTACAGCGGAGACGTAGCAGAGAGTCACCGGTAAGTGTACATTCGATTTGCCTTCACTGTTCATATGGTCGATGTCACAACTTCCGGGATACTTGCAATAAATACAACTTATATCGTTCTAACATTTATGAATTAAACAATTAATCAATTAAATACATTTATTATCTCGATTATGGTTACATCATTTGTCTGTTTTTACAGTCTAGAATTATCTCAAGTTACTTTAAAAGCCTAAAAGCGTATCAAAAATATATTTCGAGGCAATTCAATTAGTACGCAATTTCATAATTCCCGATTCTACCTATCTGATGACCATTTCAGTCCACTGTATAAATACACACATAGGCCTACATGTAGGCTAACGAATGCTTTGGTTTGCACAGTATCTCCATCATACATTAAGAACATTAACTGGAAATTCAATACATCTAAATTACAGGTGATTTCGGTAAATCCAAAATACAACCGAATACGGTACATTCAAAAATACAAGTGGATTCGGTACATCCAAAATACAAGTGGGGTGAATAAATACATCAATAATACAATAACATTTAATACAATACAGAATGTTGCTAGTTCTGCTGGTTAGATAGGATGCGACACCTGTCGCACAAGCCGAGAATGAGAATATTGGACGATATCCGGCACGGCGTCCGAAATACTGGTTTCTGGTCGCAGGCATTTGATATACGGCATCCAACCCTCAAGGTCCAGTGATTACTCAGTGGGCAGGCATCCGCTATATATACGGCATCCAATCCTCAAGGTCCAATCACTCGACTAGGATCCAGAACACCATTACTGCCCGCAAACATCAGCTCAAGTAGCCTCATAACGTGACATAGGGACCATCTATATAAATACAATAATTAATCAATTCGGTGCTACAAAAGCAACCAAACTGAAATATTTTAAGTGGGCAAAGTTAAATCAAACAATCTTCCACATAAATAACCAAGATAAATTAACAGGAAAACATCACTTACGATTGTAATTGCCACGCTGACCTGCTTGTCCGAGCCACACCCGAGAAACCTCACAGGACTTCAATTTTCCTGTGCCGATGGGTCAAGGGATGACACAAGCTGCCAAGAAATGGCTCCGCCAGCAGCACTCAAAACCACTGTTCACTTTCATACCAGCTTCTAGTAACAACTGACCTCGCTCTACTGTTATTCCCACCTTTTATACAACTCCAACTAATTTCACAGCATACCTGAAATCCCCCAGGCACGCCAACTGCATTCCAGCCAGCTAAACCACAAATACCTACTTAACAAAATAAGATTAAATATACCGTTAACATAACAATCATGGTCCCACCAATAAATCCCTGAATAATTAAAGAAATATGCACCTGCTCAAATTCAGCTGTGACAGTCGATATACTGTCATCAGTGTGCGATATGTCTTCGTTAGTTTAACTCTGCCTGAAAATCATTGGTTCCATATAAACTCTTACATTGTTGTAGTCAATTGCAGGGCTGCAGTATTATTTCTTTTGACTTAATGTCGTGCAAGACCAAACCCCACTTTAAACTACAGTGTTAATAAATGTTCCCGAAACATCAAGTACACTCATGGACTCCTGTCTTGTAAAACGATTAAAGAATGCATATAAACGAATGGTAATTAATTCACTGTATACCTGCTTTAAAGTTTCAACCGAAACATTTCCATGCTGCACAAAAACCTAACATATTTACCGGGAAAAAAGTCTGAAGAGTGGCAGAACGATCAAAATTTTTTTAACGACTTTGTGCCATGCCATGTTTGAGTTCTTGTTGCATATACAGATATTATTGAATATAGAACCAACTATGTAATACTATTATGATCAATACACGGTCAATTATTTTGTCAGAAAACCAGACTAGCTGCCTTGTTTGTAACTAAAAACTAGTGTCCCCCCCCCCCTGTTTTTGATAGTCTGTTTTTACTCATAGAGGTTCAGCTACGTATGACTTACTTTCCATTACCTTCCATTGAAATTGAATGAGCTGAAAACGAACCCAATTTGTCTTTTCCGATATTTTGTTCCTTTTACTCACGATAATAATGGGCTGGCCCTCCCTCTCATAAATCACCCGATTGCAAGCGAAGGGAAGAAAGTGTAACTTTAAACAGGAAAGAAGGTAACCTCCTGAGCCAGAAATATATATTTACAAAGAAAAGCAAGTCCAGTAAATTGTTTTTTCAACAACAACAACACTTCTGAGTATTACTGTTTCCCCAAGCCTCGCTTCACTCAATCTTTAGGTTTTCGTGATTTCATTACACGGCGGAGTTTTGCGTTTTTCTTGGAGGGCGATTTTATATATTCAACTTCTTTTTACAATTATGCCATTGGAATTAAACAAAATGTATTCATAGGAAAGGGGAAAATATCCAGACGAAAACGTTGAAACTTTGTAATAATATATCCATTGAGACGTAAGATGAAGACAAAGTGTTGAATCCTGTGCCATTGTCTTGGTTTGTATTCCCTTTATACACACTATTAAACTTTATCAATGAATGTTTTTCTAACATCTCTTTTGTTTCTTATACATGTCTTATTCGGAAAAGAGGGGCGTGGTAAGTATACATTCGATTTGCCTTCACTGTTTAACTTCGAAGTTCATATAAGTTTATTTCACGGTTTTGCCATATCTGGTCGACATACTGTCATCAGTGTATATGCGATTTTTCTTCGTTAGTTTAACTCTGCCTGAAAATCACTGGTTCCATATAAACTCTTACATTGTTGAAGTCAATTACAGGGCTGCAATATTATATCTTTTGACTTAATGTCGTGTAAGACCAAACTCCACTTTAAACTACAGTGTTAATAAATGTTACCGAAATGTCAAGTACACTCATGGACCCTGTTTTGTAAAACGATTATAGAATGCATACAAACGAATGATAATTATTTATTTCACTGTCAACCTGCTCTAAAGTTGCAACCCAAACATTTCCATGCTGCACAAAAACCTAACATATTTACCGGGAAAAGTCTCTGAAAAGTGGCCGAACGATCACGACTTTGTGCCATGCCATGTTTGAGTTCTCGTTGCATACAGGTATGAGTGAATATAGAACCAACTATGTAATACTATTATGATCAATACACGATCAATTATTTTGTCAGGAAACCAGACCAGCTGTCTTGTTTTTAACTAAAAAACTAGTATTTGTTTCCCCTGTATTTGATAGTTTGTTTTTACTCATAGAGGTTCAGCTACGTTTGACTTACTTTCCATTCCCTTCCACTGAAATTGAATGGGCTGAATACGAACTCAATGTGCTTTTTCAGATATTTTGTTCGTTTTACTCATGATAATATGGGCTGGCCCTCCCTCTCTGACTATAGGATCCCTGTGGTGAGCGTCCGTGTGTATGTATGGGCGTCCGGGGTTCGCACCTGTTGAAGTCATTTTGTTGAAGTCCGTCTTTATATAATTATGTCATTGGAATTATAAAAAATTCCAAAGAAAAGGAGGAAATATCCAGAAGAAAACGTTGAAACTTTGTATAATATATTCATTGAGACGTATAATATGAAGACAAAGTGTTGAATCCTGTGCGATTTTATTGTTTGTTATACTCTTTATACCCACAATTAAACTTTATCAATGAATGTTTTTTTAACATCTCTTTGGCTTATTTACAGCGGGCACGTAGCATAGAGTCACCGGTAAGTGTACATTCGAATAGCCTTCAATCCAATCCAATCCAAAAGATATTTGATATAGCGCCTTTTCCTTGCAGTTACAAAGCGCTGCACACACGCTCCACAATGTTTGGGCCACTTAAAACAAAAGTTAGACACTTCTCAGAGATCAGTAAAGTATATGTAGGCTGGTAATAAGTAATTTCCTAGCAGAATAGATGTGACTTGAGTAGTTTCTTGAACTGGTCAACAGATGAGGCCGTCTGCACAGCAGTAGGTAGTTGGTTCCACAGTTTTGCAGCAACCGATGGGAAAACAAATTCACCAGCACGTTTCTTAGAGAGACGCTGAGTGAGCCAGATGGATGATGATGAGCGGGTATTTCGGACTCGAGGACGACGAACCATGAACCAAGCAGTCAGCTATGTACGGGGGACATCGGTGGTTGGGGGACATCGGTGGTTGAGAGACTTGTAGACCAGTAGTAGGATCTTAAAAGCTATTCTCTGTCGTACACTGTTCATATGAATTTATTTCACGGTTTCGCCATATCTGGTCGATATACTGTCAATCATTGGTTCCATATAAACTCTTACATTGTTGAAGTCAATCCCAGGGCTACGATATTACTTCTTTTGACTTAATGTCGTGCAAGACCAAACTCCACTTTAAACTATTCCACTTCAAAAATTAAACCCTCTAACGTGAATGGTCGCTCTTCTAATTATCTTTACTTAGTCATGCGCAATACTATAGCCTATACCAATGAGTCCGGATTTTATAAAGTCTGAAATTCATGCCAAATTAAAACCAGACGTCAACACTTTGGTCAAATGTCCCCCAGGCGATTAGGGTATACAAGTCGTCTCAGGACAGTGCAAATCCCCTCAACTGTATCGTTTGGGAACGTAATGTTGTTCGGAAGTCCTAATGATGAGAACAGTCGAAGAACATCGGGCTTATCAAATCGGATAATCTTATGTATTACGCGGATATTTACGTATACGTATTTATCTAATTGTAATCTTCCCAATATACATTGTAATACAGTGGACCTACACAATATTTTCGTCTGCGTTGTTATTTATTGCTCATTTCCTTCTTATTGATTATTTTACTGAGATTCAAAGCAACCATAGACTGAGTGAAAATGCTACCAACATCCAACGAATGTCGCTAAGTCGCTGGAGTTTTCTGTCTAGAATGACCCCCTCTTCTGTTTTAATAAAGTATCAGTTAGAGACGTAAGATAAATACAAAGTGTTCAATCCTGTGCCATTTTCGTGATATTTGTTTCCTACATACAAACAATTAAACTTTATTAATTCATGTTTTTCTATCATCTCTTTTGTTTCTTTACAGCCTCTACCCGTGCCGCCACCGGTAAGTGTGCATTCGATTCACCTTCACTGTTTAATTTGAAGTTCATCTAAGTTTATTTCACGGTTTCGCCATATCTGGTCGACATACTGCCATCAATAATTATTATGGCAATATACTGTCATCAATTATTACCAGTTATGGCATTTACATATTTTCCGAATGCAGAAGAATTTCTCTCTGTCTGGAAATGACGTAGTTGTTTCGATATAAAATCGTCAATACATTTTAGGTGCATCTGGGTGCCTTTTTAAGATGCCAAGTACACTCATGGACCCTGCCTTGTAGAGTTCAGGATCTAAACATATTTCCTCATCTTTTTTTTTGTACATACATAATGAAGTATTTATAACAACTCCTCTACTTTTCAAACTTGGGGCGTACTAAAGTATGGTAGTTTTAACTGTTATGTTTGGCATCGGGCGCCATGGAGATAATGTGCTCAAAAACAAAGTAAACATTCAAAAGGCTTCTCTCGATCTGCCTGGAAATGTTTATGTTGGTTCGCTATACAACTCTTACACTGTTGAATTAAAAGCTAGGGCTGGAATATTTCTTTTGACCGAACTCCTCTTTAAACAAAATCTCTAATCGAACCAAACATGAACAGTTTCTCAAAAATAGGGTTTCAGTTGAATTTCTTTTAAGGGTGCAACTGCCCATGTATCTCAGTAAACCCTGTCAAGACATTTCATTTCGGTGAAAGATCTCATTATGTATTAATATATTTATTGAGACGTAAGATGAAGACAATATGTTGAATCCATTTTCTTGGTTTGTATTCCCTTAATACACACTATTAAACTTCATCAATAAATGCTTTTCTAACATTTCTGTTTTGTTTCTTTACATGGCTCATCACGCAAGCGTTATGTGGTAAGTGTACATTCGATTCGCCTTTACTGTTTAACTTCAGTATATTTTACGGTTTTGCCATATCTTGTCGATATACTGTCATCAGTTTATATGCGATTTTTCTTCGTTAGTTTAACTCTGCCTGAAAATCATTGGTTCCATATAAACTCTTACATTGTTGAAGTCAATTGCAGGGCTGCGATATTATTTCTTTCGACTTAATGTCGTGCAAGACCAAACCCCACCTTAAACTACAGTGTTAATAAATGTTCCGGAAATATCAAGTACACTCCTGGATCCTGTCTTGTAAAACGATTAAAGAGTGCATAGAAACGAATGGTAATTAATTCACTGTCAACCTGCTCTAAAGTTGCAACTGAAACATGTCCATGCTGCACATAAACCTAACATATTTACCGGAAAAAGAGTCTGAAGAGTTGCAGAACCATTTTAATTTTTGTTTAACGACTTTGTGCCATGCCATGTTTGAGTTCTTGTTGCATACATATATTATGGAATATAGAACCAACTATGTAATACTATTATGATCAATACACGATCAATGATTTTGTCAGGAAACCAGACTAGCTGCCTTGTTTGTAACTAAAAACTGGTGTTTCTTTCCCTGTCTTTGATAGTTTGTTTTTGCTCATAGAGGTTCAGCTACGTATGACTTACTTTCCATTCCCTTCTACTGAAATCGAATGGGCTAAAAACGAACCCAATGTGCTTTTCCCGATATTTTGTTCCTTTTACTCACGATAATATGGGCTGGCCCTCCCTCTCATAAATCACCCAATTGCAAGCGAAAGGAAGAAAGTTACTTTAAAAAGAAAAGAAGTTAACCTCCTGAGCCAGAAATATATATTTACAACGAAAATCAAGTCCAGTCAAATTTCATTTAACAACAACAAAACTTCTGAGTATTATTGTTTTCCAAGCCTTGCTTCACTCAATCTGTCTGTTTTCGTGATTTCATTACACGACGGAGTTTTGCGGTGTTTTTTTTTTTTTGGGGGGGGGGGATTTTATAGGTTCAACTTCTTTTTACAATGATGTAATTGGAATTAAACAAAATTAATCCATAGGAAAGGAGAAAATATCCAGAAGAAATGTTGATACTTTGTAATAATATATCCATTGAGAGGTAAGATGAAGACAAATTGTTGAGTCCTATGCCATTTTCTTGGTTTTTATTTTCTTTATACACACTATTAAACTTTACCAATGAATGTTTTTCTAACATCTCTTTTGTTTCTTTACATGTCTTATTCGGCAAAGCGGATCCCGGTAAGTGTGCATTCGATTCGCCTTCACTTTTTAACTTCGAAGTTTAAGTATATTTCGCGGTTTTGCCATATCTGGTCGATATACTGTAATCAGTGTGCGATTTGTCTTCGTTAGTTTAACTCTGCCTGAAAATCATTGGTTCCATATAAACTCTTACATTGTTGAAGTCAATTGCAGGGCTGCGATATTAATTCGTTTGACTTAATGTCGTGCAAGACCAAACCCCACTTTAAACTACAGTGTTAATAAATGTTACCGAAATGTCAAGTAAACTCATAGATCCTGTCTTGTAAAACGATTATAGAATGCATACAAACGAATTGTAATTATTTCACTGTCAACCTGCTTTAAAGTTGCAACCGAAACATTTCCATGCTGTACGAAAACCTATACGTATGTACGAAACTGTGTAATAATATATTTATTGAGACGTATAAGATGAAGACAAAGTGTTGAATCCTGAGCCATTTTCTTGGTTTGTATTCCCTTTATACACACCATAAAACTTTATCAATTAATGTGTTTCTAACATCTCGTTTGTTTCTTTACAGCCCCTACCCATGCCGAAACAGGTAAGTGTATTATTCGATTCTCCTTCACTGTTTAACTTCAGAGTTAATTAAGTATATTTCATGGTTTCGCCATATCCGGTCGGTATACTGTCATCAGTGTATATGCGATATTTCTTGTTAGTTTAACTCTGCCTGAAAATAATTGGTTCCACATAAAGTATTACATTGTTGATGTCAATTGCAGGGCTCCGATACTAATTAAAACTACAGTGTTAATTTCCATGTTGCACGAAAACCTAACATATTTACCCGGGAAGGAGTCTGAAGAGTGGCAAAACGATCTTCATTTTTTAAAACAAACTTAAGCAGAACCAAACAAATGTTATCACTATTTACACGAAATCCCGCTAAAATTATTACAACTATTGACAGAAGGTCCACGATTCCAAATCGTGTACAAATCCTATGGAGGTCTTCCGAAAAACAAAAGAAGGATAAAAAAGTCGTGATTTTTGTTGCGAATATTGACGTCAATATTCGCGACTTTAGGGGCAAGTCGTGAATTTTGAGGTCAATATTCAAGATATGCGTTGTCCCACCATACATGCCCTCCAATATTTTGTAGGCCCCCAAATTTTTCGTAGGCCCCCAAATCTTCTGTGTCAAAAAATAGCACCGAAGCGGACTCGTCATTTCCATCTGTAAACAACTTTATGTTTGTAAATTTCTTTTAGAGGACGCAACTGTGTATATATAGGTCTCAATTAGTTCTCTCAAAAGGTTGTATCTTCGGTGCAAAATTGTGTTGTGTAAAAGTTAATACTTGTTGTTTTAACCCACCAAGAAGTATACATGTAGATACCATAATAATAATTATATAGAACAGTTACATTTCACCTCCAGCTAATAGACACATTTTTTTAAATTTCACACACAATGCAATCGAAAGGAAGAAAAATAAAAACAATTAATTTACCTATAGCCAGATATTTGATATTTCAGCAAGTTCAGTCACATTTTGTTCAACACAAATATCCGAGGCTACTTCTCCCACCCCTTGTACCACGCCCCTTGTTTCACGTTTATTTCACGGTTTCGCCCTATCTAGTCGATATACTGTCACCAATTATGGCGTTTACATAATTTCAAAATTCAGAAGATTTGTTTCCTGTCAGGAAATGACATAGTTGCTTTGATATAGAATCGTCAATATATGTTAGAAGCCTCTGTGTGCATTTTTAAGATGCCAAGTGCACTCCTGGAACCTGTCTTGTAGAACGATTATAGAATGCATTAAAACGAATGGTAATTATTTCACTGTAAACCTACTTTTAAGTTGTAACCAAAGCATTCATAAATCATTCAATTGCAAGCGAAAGAAAATAAGTATAACTATTAAAAAGAAAAGAAGTTAACTTCCCAGCCAGAAATAGATATTCATAAAGTTCATTTTGCATACAGGTATAAGTGAATATAGAACCAACTTTCATTTTATTGGTTACAAGTTTCCGCCATTTTTTAAAGTTTGTTTTTATCGTCAGATAAAAACAATGTATATTCTTATAGATGTTTTCTTATTATTGTAATGTTCACATCTCTTTCATTTTCTTGCAGATAGTAAAGCATTTTGACAGGGTAAGTTTATGCTGTCATTAGAGAGGTTGAGATTTATATGCATGTGCGTGCACACGTAAGCATATGTGTGTGATTTAATGTGTTCAAAACCAAGTTTATCCTAAATGTTGACAACATTTTAAGACGATTGCCTTGGAATAGAAACAATAGTATGAAATCATCAGTTTTGTTATTGTGTAAATACACTGATTTATGATGCCTTGTACTAGATTAGATATACTTTGTAGTTCAGCGCTATTGTTCGTCAGTGTCGATCGCTTTCCATTTTGCCGCATACATACCTACGTAGTTCATTAATCTTAGTCAGATTTGTTATAAAGAGTCAATTTCTCATGGTTTGGCCAGGGTTGGTTCAGATTAGACAACCTGTTCCATTATGGTCATCAAAAAGGTCATCATATGAATATCAGGTTAAACCCTCTCACGTGACCGGTCACTCTTCTAATTATCTTCACTTAGTCATGCGCAATACTATACCAATGAGTCCGGATTTTATAAAGTCTGAAATTCATGCCAAATTAAAACCAGACGTCAACATTTTAGTCAAATGTCCTTCAGGTGATTAATGTATGCAAGTCGTCTCAGTACAGTGCAAATCCCCTCAACTCCTACCACTGTACCGTCTGGGAACGTAATCCTGTTCGAAAGTCCTAATGATGAGAACAGTCAGGAATTGACATAGTTGCTTTGATATACAATCGTCAATACATGTTAGGAGCCTCTGTGTTCATTTTTAAGATGCCAAGTGCACCCCTGGAACCTGTCTTGTAGAACGATTATAGAATGCAGTAAAACGAATGGTAATTAATTCACTGTCAACCTGTTTTAAAAAGTGTAACTTTAAAAAGGAAAGAAGTTAGCCTCCCCAGCCAGAAATAGATATTTTACAAAGTTTATTTTGCATACCGGTATAAGTGAATAGAATCAACTTTCGTTTTATTGGTTACAATAAATTTTATTGTTATTGTCAGATATAAACAATGTATATTCTTAAAGATGTTTTCTTACTATTGTAATGTTCACATCTCTTTCATTCCTTTGCAGATGTCAATGGATACTGACAGGGTAAGTTTATGCTGTCATTAGAGAGGTTGAGATTTATATGCATGTGCGTGTATACGTAAGCATACTATCAGTTTACCAACAAAAAAGACACGTTCTCAGTTGTCATCTTAAGCGCATGTGTGTGATTTCATGGGTTCAGAACAAGTTTACCCCAAATGTTTACAACATTTTAAGACGATTGCCTTGCGATACCAACAATAGTATGAAGTCAGTTTTGTTATTTTATAAATATACAGATTTATGATGCCTTGTAGATTGGCTACCTTGTGGTTTAGCGCTATTGTTCGTCAGTATCGATCGCTTTCCATTTTGCCGCATACATACCTACGTAGTTCATTAATCTTAGTCGGATTTGTCATGCCAAGTGCACCCCTGGAACCTGTCTTGTAGAACGATTATAGAATGCATTAAAACGAATGGTAATTAATTCACTGTAAACCTGCTTTAAAGTTGTAACCGAAGCATTCATAACTCACCCAATTGCAAGCGAAAGAAACAAAGTGTAACTTTAAAAGGGAAAGAAGTTAACCTCCCGAGCCAGAACAAGATATTTACGAGGAAAAGCAAGTCCAGTCAAATTTGTCTTTAACAACAACAAAACTTCTGAGTATTATTGTTCCCTCAAGACTTGCTTCACTCAATCTTTCTGTTTTCGTGATTTTATTACACGGCCGAGTTTTGCGTTTTTCTTGGATTGCGATTTTCATATTTAACTCCTTTATACAATTATGTCATTGGAATTATAACAAAATTCCAGAGGAAAGGAGGGAATATCCAGAAGAAAACGTTGAAACTTTGTAATAGTATATATTTATTGAGACGTAAGATGAAGACAAAGTGTTGAATCCTGTGCCATTTTCTTGGTTTGTATTCCCTTTATACACACAATTAAACTGTATACATTAATGTTTTTTCTAACATCTCTTTTGTTTCTTTACACAGCCTCAACACAGGAAAGCATGGGTGAGTGTACATTCGATTCGCCTTCACTGTTTAACTTCGAAGTTCAAGTATATTTCACGGTTTTCCATCTGGTCGATATACTGTCATCAGTGTATATGCGATATTTCTTTGTTAGTTTAACTCTGCCGGAAAATCATTGGTTCCAAATAAACTCTTACAGTGTCGAAGTCACTATTGCAGGGCTGCAATATTAATTCTTTTGACTTAATGTCTGCAAGACCAAACTCCACTTTAAACTACAGTGTTAATCAATTTTACCGAAATGTTCAATAGACTCATGGACCCTGTCTTGTAAAACGATTATAGAATGCATACAAACAAATGGTAATTACTTCACTGTCAACCGAAACATATTTACCGGAAAAAGTGTCTGAGGAGTGGCAAAACGATCTTCATTGTTTTAAACGACTTTGTGCCACGTTGCAACCCCCGCAATGATATTGTTCATTTTAACAAAAATATTGGCAAAATAACAAATATTTAGGTTAAAATTAACCAATATATTGGTAGGACACATATCCACCAATCAATTAATTATTTCCAACCAATCTGTTTTAGGGTGTAGTTGTAAATTTTGGAAGCAATTATTTCTGCCAGGAAACGTTAGTTCGCTGAAATGCAAGATTTCCTTTGACGAAACTCCACTTTAAATTTAGTGTTACTCCATTTTACCGAAAACAAATGTAAGCCGAACCAAACAAAATTTCATCAAGCAGTGGGTTTGTAAGGTTATGCTGTCATTAGAGAGGTTGAGATTTTACAACGTATGCATGTGCGTGTAGTTCATACGCATACTATCATTTTACCAACAAAAAAACCACGTTCTCACTTTTCATCTAAAGGCGCTGTCACACTGTTGCGTATGGCACCAGCGTTTAAAGCAACCTCAGACTTAGCGAAACTCCCACCAACATGAAACGAATGTCGCTGGGTCAAAATGATCGAGGTTATATTGATACGAAATGAAGAAAACATGACTTTGAAAATGAGAAGTAATTTACCTGTAGCCAGAAATTTGATATTTCAGCAAGTTCAGTCACATTCTTCAAACACAAATATCCGAGGCTACTTGTCGCCCCCCCCCCCCCTCCCCCCCTCCCCCCCCCCCCCCCCCCCCCCCCTTGTTTCACGGCCCTTGTTTCAGGTTTATTTCACGGTTTCGCCCCAACTAGTCGATATTCTGTCACAAATTATGGCATTTACATAATTTCTAAATTCAAAAGGGTTTTTCTTGTCAGGAAATGACATAGTTGCTTTGATATAAAATCGTCAATATATGTTAGAAGCCTCTTAGTGCTTTTTTAAGATTCCAAGTGCACCCCTGGAACCTGTCTTGTAGAACGATTATAGAATGCATTAAAACGAATGGTAATTAATTCATTGTAAACCTGCTTTTAAGTTGTAACCGAAGCATTCATAAATCATTCAATTGCAAGCGAAAGGAAGAAAGTGTAACTATTAAAAAGAAAAGAAGTAACTTCCCCAGCCACAAAGAGATATTTTACAAAGTTCATTTCGCATACAGGTATAAGTGAATATAGATAGAACCAACTTTCGTTTTATTGGTTACAAGTTTTCCGCCATTTTGTTAAGTTTATTTTTATCGTCAGATAAAAACAATGTATATTCTTATAGATGTTTTCTTACTATTGTAATGTTCACATCTCTTTCATTCCTTTGCAGGAGTCAAGTGGTAAAGTCAGGGTAAGTTTATGCTGTCGTTAGAGAGGTTGAGATTTATATGCATGTGCGTGTATACGTAAGCATACTATCAGTTTACCAACAACAAAGACACGTTCTCAGTTGTCATCTTAAGCGCATGTGTGTGATTTCATGGGTTCAGAACAAGTTTACCCCAAATGTTTACAACATTTTAAGACGATTGCCTTGCGATACCAACAATAGTATGAAATCAGTTTTGTTATTTTATAAATATGCTGATTTATGATGCCTTGTAGATTGGCTACCTTGTGGTTTAGCGCTATTGTTCGTCAGTATCGATCGCTTTCCATTTTGCCGCATACATACCTACGTAGTTAAAGAGTCAATTTCTCATGGTTTGGCCAGGGTTGGTTCAGATTAGACAACCTGTGCCATTATGGTCATCAAAAAGGAGTTGAACCACTTTGTTTATCACTCGAGAGAGTTCATGATGCCAGTGTCATATGAATATCAGGTTGAACCCTCTCACGTGACCGGTCACTCTTCTAATTATCTTCACTTAGTCATGCGCAATACTATACCAATAAGTCCGGATTTTATAAAAATAAAACCAGACGTCAAAATGTTGGTCAAAATTAATGCCTTCCAGGCGATGAGTGTATACAAGTCGTCTCAGTACAGTGCAAATCCCTCAACTCCTACCACTGTACCGTTTGGGAACGTAATGTTGTTAGAAATTCCTAATGATGAGAACAGTCGAAGAACATCGGGCTTATCAAATCGGATAAACTTATGTATTACGCGGATATGTACGTATACGTATTTATTTAATTTTGATCTTCTCAATATACATTGTAATACAGTGGGCCTACATCATATTTTCGTCTGCGTTGTTATTTATAGCTCATTCCCTTCTTATTGATTATTTTACTGAGGTTCAAAGCAACCACAGACTGAGCCAAAATGCTACCGACATCCAACGAATGTTGCTGCACGAAAACCTAACACATTTACCAGGACAATAAGGTCTTTTTGCGTACACTAAGAGTAAATAGAATCCACCATCTAATAATGATCAATACTCGAATAGAGATAATTGCAGTGTCGTTGATTGCAAGTTGCCACCCATGTTTTGTTGTGTTTGTTCGTTCGTATTATTATTATTAAGGTATTAATTTGTTCAATCTTGTCAAATACGTTTTCTCACTATTCTTTTATTTTGTTTTCTATTCGCAGCATAACATTTGTTTTGAGTGTATCAATGTAACTGATATACTGAGATTCAAAATAACCACAGACTCAGTGAAAATGCTACCAACATTCGAAGAATGTCGCTGGGTCAAAATGATCGAGATTATCTTGATACAACTGTTATGTCTCTGGGCGATGAGGAGTTTTCTGTCTAGAATTATTCCATACCTGACATGTGAACAACAATGTGTCAACTGATGGATGCAGTACACATCCAAAGTCAGTTCCCCCCTCTCTGAAAAAAAGAACTTTAGAGGGAATTGGGGTTAGAGTTATTCATGTTTGTGTACAAAAGAAGGGGGACACTTGAGTGGACCAGAATCCAAATTTGAGGTTAAAAACATTAATAGTACTTACTAGCCAAAGTGTTGTTAACTACATGTTTTGTACCTGAATGTCCACAGTATCGTATCGTGGTGTGCGTGCGTGTATGTTTTTATGACATGCCCTCCAATATTTGCAAGTTGCCACCCATGTTTTGTTGTGTTAGTTAAGTCGTATTATTATTATGGTATTTATTTGTCCACGCTTGTCAAATACGTTTTTCAACTATTCTTTTATTTAGTTTTCTATTCGCAGCATAACATTTGTTTTGAGTGTATCAATGTAATTGATATACATGTACTGAGATTGAAAATAACCACAGGTACAGTGAAAATGCTACCAACATCCAACGAATGTCGCTGGGTCAAAATGATCGAGATTATCTTGATATGACTGTTTACGCACAACGTCTCTGGGCGATGAGGAGTTTTCTGTCTATAATTATTCTTTCATCTGTTTTAATGAAGTATCAGGTGAAGACGTAAGACAAATACAAAGTGTTCAATTCTAAGCCATTTTCTTGATATTTCCTTTCTATATACGCACAATTAAACTTTATCAAATAATGTTATTCTCATATCTCCTTCTCTTTCTCTTTACAGCCCGCATCCTTGCCGCCACGGGTAAAGGTACATTCGATTCGCCTTCACTTTTTAACTTCGGAGTTCATATAAGTTTTTTTCAAGGTTTCGCCATAATCTGGTCGATATTGTGTCACTAATTATGACATTTACATAATTTCTAAATTCAGAAGAATTTGTTCCTGTCAGGAAGTGACATAGTTGCTTCGATATAAAATCGTCAATACATGTTGGGAGCCTCTGGGTGCCAAGTACATCCCTGGATCCTGTCTTGTAAATATTTCACTGTCAACCTGCTTTAAAGTTGTAACCGAAGCATTCATAAATCACACAATTGTCAGCGAAAGGAAGAGAGTGTAACTTTAAAAAGGAAAGAAGTTAACCTCCCGAGCCAGAAATAGATATTTACAAAGAAAAGCAAGTCCAGTCAAATTTCCTTTAACAACAACAAAACTTCTGAGTATTACTGTTCCCCCAAGCATGGCTTCACTCGATCTTTATGTTTTCGTGATTTCATTACACGGCGGAGTTTTGTGGTGGTTTTTTATTTATTTTTATTTTATTTTTGGGGGGGGGGGGGGGGGCTGCGGAGGGCGATATTACAGGTTTAACTCCTTTTTAATATTATGTCATTGGAATTAAACAAAATTAATCCATAGGAAAGGAGAAAATATCCAGAAGAAAATGTTGATACTTTGTAATAATATATCCATTGAGACGTAAGATGAAGACAAAGTGTTGAATCCTGTGCCATTTTCTAGGGTTTTATTCCATGATACACACAATTAAACTTTATCAAACTTTATAAACTTTTGTTTCTTTACAGGGCCCACTATATGCGGGGCCATCGGTAAGTGTACATTCGATTCGCCTTTACTGTTTAACTTCAGAGTTCATATAAGTATATATTTCACGGTCTCGCCATATCTGGTCGATATACTGTCATCAGTGTATATGCGATATTTCTTCGTTCGTTTAACTCTGCCTGAAAATGATTGGTTCCAAATAAACTCTTACAGTGTTGAAGTCACTATTGCAGGGCTGCAATATTATATCTTTTGACTTAATGTCTTGCAAGACCAAACTCCACTTTAAACTATAGTGTTATTCAATTTTACCAAAATGTTGGTGAAATTGTATACAAAATGTTTTAAAATTAGTATTACTGTTTCCCCAAGCCTTGCTTCACTCAACCTTTCTGTTTTCGTAATTTTATTACATAGCGGAGTTTTGCGTTTTTCTTGGATTGCGATTTCACAGATTTAACTTCTTTATACAATTATGTCATTGGAATTATAAAAAATTCCAGAGGAAAGGAGGAAATATCCGGAAGAAAACGTTGAAACTTTGTAATAATATATACGTAAGATGAAGACAACGTGTTGAATCCTGTGCCATTTTCTTTGTTTGTATTCCCTTTATACACACAATTAAACTGTATAAATTAATGTTTTTCTAACATCTCTTTTGTTTCTTTACAGCCTCAACCCATGCCGCCACCGGTAAGTGTACATTCGATTCGCCTTCACTGTTTAACTTCGGAGTTCATATAAGTATATATTTCACGGTTTCGCCATATCTTGTCGATATACTGTCATCAGTGTATATGCGATATTTCTTCGTTAGTTTAACTCTGCCTGAAAATCATTGGTTCCAAATAAACTCTTACAGTGTTGAAGTCAATTTTGCACCGAATCATTTCCATGCATGCTGCACGAAAACCTAACATATTTACCGGAGGAAAAGAGTCTAAAGAGTGGCAGAACGATCTTCAATTTTTTTTTAACGACTTTGTGTTATGCCATGTTTGAGTTCTTGTTGGATACAGATATGAGTGAATATAGTATACAAATATTGACTGCTTTGAGTGGTATAGTAAAACTAGCCTCCCGAGGTGATCCATGGAGCATTCTATTTTCCCGAGGCGAAGCCGAGGGAAAATAGAATGCTCCATGGATCACCGAGGGAGGTTAGTTTTACTATACCGCGAAATAAAGCAGTCAATATTTGTTTTATAACACCTCACTCACAGATTCTGCACAATTTAAGCTTCCTGAAAGTATAGTAATGACAACAAATGTCCGAATTCAGTGATCAAACTGAACCTGAATTGTACGTTAGAAATGTACGTTAAATTTGCGTTTTGAAAGGGCCCCCGACTATTTGTATCTTCGTTCCCTTTTTTCTCCATCATACGTGTACTTTGTTGCCTTGATGAACGGGTGCGAGGGTGATAGAGCAATGTTTACGCAATGCACCGAAACACACGTCTGGGTTTCAGTCACGCTTTCGTTGCTATGCGCATAGTACGTGTGTTGCTATGCGCATAGGCCTAGTACTTTTTCAGAACGAGGCTGCGTGGTATAGTCTTTTTGGAGCGCAAGTAAAAAATAGTAAAAATAGCAAGTGACACGTGACGCGCTCTCGGCCAATCAAGACACAGAATCTGTGAGTGAGGTGTTATAAAACCAACTATGTAATACTATTATGATCAATACACGATCAATTATTTTGAAGACAAATCTCTGTTGTTTCTTTACAGCCTCCACCCATGCCGCCACGGGTAAGTGTACATTCGATTCGCCTTCACTGTTTAACTTCGGAGTTCATATAAGTATTTATAACACCTCACTCACAGATTCTGTGTCTTGATTGGCCGAGAGCGCGTCACGTGTCACTTGCTATTGTTACTATTTTTTACTTGCGCTCCAAAAAGACTATACCACGCAGCCTCGTTCTGAAAAAGTACTATGCGCATAGCAACACACGTACTATGCGCATAGCAACGAAAGCGTGACTGAAACCCAGACGTGTGTTTCGGTGCATTGCGTAAACATTGCTCTATCACGCTCGCACCCGTTCATCAAGGCAACAAAGTACACGTATGATCGAGAAAAAGGGAACGAAGAGGTTCAGTTTGATTACTGAATTCGGAGATTTTTTGTCATTACATGTACTATACTTTCAGGAAGCTTAAATTGTGCAGAATCTGTGAGTGAGGTGTTATAAAACAAATATTGACTGCTTTATTTCGCGGTATAGTAAAACTAGCCTCCCTCGGTGATCCATGGAGCATTCTATTTTCCCTCGGCTTCGCCTCGGGAAAATAGAATGCTCCATGGATCACCTCGGGAGGCTAGTTTTACTATACCACTCAAAGCAGTCAATATTTGTATAATATTTCACGGTTTCGCCATATCTTGTCGATATACAGTCATCAGTGTATATGCGATTTTTTTTCGTTAGTTTAACTCTGCGTGAAAATCATTGGTTCCAAATAAACTCTTACAGTGTTGAAGTCAATTTTGCACCGAATCATTTCCATGCATGCTGCACGAAAACCAAACATATTTACCGGGGAAAAGAGTCTAAAGAGTGGCAGAACGATCTTCAATTTTTTTTAACGACTTTGTGTTATGCCATGTTTGAGTTGTTGTTGCATACAGATATTATTGAATATAGAACCAACTATGTAATACTATTATGATCAATACACGATCAATGATTTTGTCAGAAAACCGGACTAGCTGTCTTGTTTGTAACTAAAAACTAGTGTTCCCCCCCCCCCCCCTGTTTTTGATTGTCTGTTTTTACTCATAGAGGTTCAGCTACGTATGACTTACTTTACATTACCTTCCATTGAAATTGAACTAGCTGAAAACGAACTCAATGCGCTTTTCCCGATATATTGTTCCTTTTACTCACGATAATAATGGGCTGACCCTCCCTCTCTGACTATAGGAACCCTGTGGTGAGCGTCCGTTTGTATGTATGAGCGTCCGGGTTGTTTTTGTGTTCCAGTTCGCCCCTGTTGAGGTCCTTTTGCGTACACTATAAAGAGTAAATAGAATCCACCATATAATTATGATCAATACTCGAATAGAGATAATGTAGGTGTCGTTGATTGCAAGTTGCCACCCATGTTTTGTTGTGTTCGTTCGTTCGTATTATTATTAAGGTCCACACTTGTCAAATAGCCTACGTTTTCTTACTATTCTTTAATTTTGTTTTCTGTTCGCAGCATAACATTTGTTTTGAGTGTATCGATGTAGTTGATATACTTATATTCAAAATAACCACAGACTCAGTGAAAATGCTACCAACATCCAACGAATTTCTCTGGGTCAAAATGATCGAGATTATCTTGATATGACTTGATACAAAATGGTAATTACTTCATTGTCAACCGAAACATATTTACCGGAAAATGTGTCTGAGGAGTGGCAAAACGGTCTTCATTGTTTTAAACGACTTTGGGCATGCGTTGCAACCCCCGCAATTATATTGGTCATTTTAACAAAAATATTGCTCAAAATAACAAATATTTAGGTTATAATTAACCAATATATTGGTAGGACACATATCCACCAATCAATTAGTTATTAGTTAGGGTGTAGTTGTAAATTGTGGAAGCAATTCTCTCTGTCAGGAAACTTTAGTTCGCTGAAATGCAAGATTTTCTTTGACGAAACTCCAATTTAAATGTATAGTAATAAATTCATTTTAGCGAAAATTTAAGCCGAACCAAACAAAATGTCATCAAGCAGTGGGTTTGTAAGTTTATGCTATCATTAGAGAGGTTGAGATTTTACAACGTATGCGTGTGCGTGTTTACGTAAGCATATACGTATGCATTTATTACCAACACAAAAACACGTTCTCACTTTTCATCTTAAGCGCATGGTGATTTCATGTGTTCCAAACCAAGTTTACCCTAAATGTTGACAACATTTTAAGACGATTGCCTTGGGATACCAAGAATAGTATGAAATCAGTTTTGTTATTTTATAAATACACTGATTTATGATGCCTTGTAGATTGGCTACCTTGTGGTTTAGCGCTATTGTTCGTCAGTATCGATCGCTTTCCATTTTTCCGCATACATACGTACGTAGTTCATTAATCTTAGTCGGATTTGTTATAAAGAGTCAATTTTTCATGGTTTGGCCAGGGTTGGTTAAGATTAGACAACCTGTTCCATTATGGTAATCAAAAAGGAGTTGAATCAATTCGTTTATCAGTCGTGAGTGTTCATGATTCCAGTGTCATATGAATATCAGGTTAAACCCTCTCACGTGACCGGTCACCCTCCTAATTATCTTCACTTAGTCATGCGCAATACTATACCAATAAGTCCGGATTTTATAAAGTCTGAAATTCATGCCAAATTAAAACCAGACGTCCAAATGTTGGTCAAATGTCCTGCAGGCGATTATGGTATGCAAGTCGTCTCACACAATGAAAATCCCCTCAACTCATCATACCACTGTACCGTTTGGGAACGTAATGTTGTTCGGAAGTCCTAATGATGAGAACAGTCGAAGAACATCGGGCTTATCAAATCGGATAATCTTATGTATTACGCGGATATTTACGTATACGTATTCATCTAATTGTGATCTCCCTAATATACCTTGTAATAATGTTAATGTTAATGTTAATGTTAATGTTAATGTTAGTTCTTAAATAGCGCTTTAGACTCCCACAATGTGGGTGTATCAAAGCGCTTTACAACTATTATCCCTGTTCACCAGGAACGAGACCATTTCTGCAGCAGCTCAAGATCAGCGCATGTAGTCTCTACCTTCACAGGTACCCATTTATACTCCTGGGTGGAGAGAGGCAATTGTAGCAAAGTGTCTTGCCCAAGAACACAAGCACCATGTTCCCTGCCAGGGTTCGAACCCACGTACCATCGTACATGAGTCAAACACGGTAACCACTGGACCACAGTGCTCTACAGTTGGTCTACTTAATATTTTCCTCTGCTTTGTCATTTATCGCTCATTCCCTTCTTATTTATTATTTTACTGAGGTTCAAAGCAACCACAGACTCAGTGAAAATGCTACCAACATCCGACGAATGTCGCTGGGTCAAAATGATCGAGATTATCTTGATACGACTGTTTACACGCAATGTCTCTAGGCGATGAGGAGTTTTCTGTCTAGAATTATTCCATACCTGATATGTGAACAACAATGTGTCAGCTGATGGATGCAGTACACATCCAAAGTCAGTTTCCCCCTCTCTGAAAAGGAACTTTAGAGGGAATTGGGGTTAGAGTTATACATGCTTGTGTACAAATGAAAGGGGACACTTGAGTGGACCAGAATCCAAACTTGGGGTTGAAAACATTAACAGTACTCAGCCAAAGTGTTGTTAACTACATGTTTTGTACCTGAATGTCCACAGTGTCGTATGTATGTATGTGCGCGTTTGTTTATGGTGTAAATGGATGCCTTTCTGATGCCAAGTACACCCTCTGGATCCTGTCTTGTAGAGCGATTCTAGAATTCATTTAAAATAATGGTAATTATTTCACTGTCAACCTGCTCTAAAGTTGTTACCGAAACATTCATAAATCACCCAATATTGCAAGCGAAAGAAAGAAAATGTAACTTTAAAAAAGAAACAAGTTAACCTCCCGAGCCAGAAATAGATATTTACAAAGAAAAGCAAGTCCAGTCAAAATTCCTTTAACAACAACAACAACAACACTGAGTATTACTGAGTATTACTGTATTACTCTTACATTGTTCAAGTCAATTACAGGGCTGCAATATTATTATTTTTGACTTGATGTCGTCCAAGACCAAACTTCATTTTGAACTACAGTGTTAATAAATGTTACCGAAGTGTCAAGTACACTCGTGGATCCTGTCTTGTAAAACGGTTATAGAATGCATAAACACGAATGGTAATTATTTCACTGTCAACCTGCTTTACAGTTGCAACACAAACATTTCCATGCTGCACAAAAACCTAACATATTTACCGGGAAAAGTCTCTGAAAAGTGGCCGAACGATCACGACTTTGTGCCATGCCATGTTTGAGTTCTCGTTGCATACAGGTATGAGTGAATATAGAACCAACTATGTAATACTATTATGATCAATACACGATCAATGATTTTGTCAGGAAACCAGACTAGCTGCCTTGTTTGTAACTAAAAACTAGTGTTTTTCCCTCCTGTTTTTGATAGTATATTTTGACTCATAGAGGTTCAGCTACGTATGACTTACTTTCCATTACCTCACGATAATGGGCTGACCCTCCCTCTCTGACTATATGAACCCTGTGGTGAGCGTCCGTGTGTATACTTTATGTATGAGCGTCCGGGGCCGAATTTGCTCCCCAGTTCGCCCCTGTTAAAGTCCTTTTGCCTACACTAAGAGTAAATAGAATCCACCATCTAATTATGATCAATACTCGAATAGAGATAATTGCAGTGTCGTTGATTGCAAGTTGCCACCTATGCTTTGTTGTGTTCGTTCGTTCGTACTATTATTAAGGTAATAATTTGTCCACGCTTGTCAGATACGTTTTCTTATTATTTTTTAATTTTGTTTTAATTTTGTTTTGTTTTGAGTGATACACATCGATACGATGTAGTAGATATACTGAGATTCAAAATAACCACAGACTCAGTGAAAATGCCCAACGAATGTCGCTGGGTCAAAATGATCGAGATTATCTTGATATGACTGTTTACACATAATGTCTCTGGTCGATTAGGAGTTTTCTGTTTAGAATTATTCCCTCCTCTGTTTTAATGAAGTATCAATTGAAGACGTAAGATGAAGACAAAGTGTTCAATCCTGTGCCATTTTATTGATATTTCTTTTCTATGTACACACAATTAAACTGTATTAATTAATGTTATTCTCACATATCTTTAATTTTTTTACAGGCCTTAGCAATGCGGAAAATGGTAAGTGAATAAGATTAATACTGCTGCAAACTGCTTACTGGCTGGAATGACCTGAAATATACAAATCAAATAAGTTAAGAGGGCCTAATATTTCGATCTTAACAAGATCTTCTTCAGAGACTAAATGACTGTGTACAAGAAACAAACAAAATGGTAAGAAACAAAATGGTAAGTGTATATTCGATTCGCCTTCACTTTTTAACTTTGGAGTTTATATAAGTTTATTTCACGGTTTCGCCAAATCTTGTCGATATTCTGTCACTAATTATGGCATTTACATAATTTCAAAATTCAGAAGAATTTCTTCCTGTCAGGAAAATACATAGTTGCTTGAATGTAAAATCGTCAATACATGTTAGGAGCCTCTGGGTGCCTTTTTAAGATGCAAAGTACACCCCCTGGATCCTATCGTGTAGAACGATTATAGAATGCATTAAAACGAATGGTAATTATTTCACTGTCAACTTGCTTTAAAGTTGTAACCGAAGCATTCATAAATCACCCAATTGCAAGCGAAAGAAAGAAAGTGTAACTTTAAAAAGGAAAGAAGTTTACCTCCTGAGCCAGAAATAGATATTTACAAATAAAAGCAAGTCTAATCTAATTTCCTTTAACAACAACAAAACTTCTGAGTATTACTGTTCCCCCAAGCATGGCTTCACTCAATCTGTCTGTTTTCGTGATTTCATTACACGGCGGAGTTTTGCGTTTTTCTTGGATTGCGATTTTACATATTTAACTCCTTTATACAATTATGTCATTGGAATTATAACAAAATTCCAGAGGAAAGGAGGGAATATCCAGAAGAAAACGTTGAAACTTTGTAATAGTATATATTTATTGAGACGTAAGATGAAGACAAAGTGTTGAATCCTGTGCCATTTTCTTGGTTTGTATTCCCTTTATACACACAATTAAACTGTATACATTAATGTTTTTTCTAACATCTCTTTTGTTTCTTTACACAGCCTCAACACAGGAAAGCATGGGTGAGTGTACATTCGATTCGCCTTCACTGTTTAACTTCGAAGTTCAAGTATATTTCACGGTTTTCCATCTGGTCGATATAGTTACTGTCATCAGTGTATATGCGATATTTCTTTATTAGTTTAACTCTGCCGGAAAATCATTGGTTCCAAATAAACTCTTACAGTGTCGAAGTCACTATTGCAGGGCTGCAATATTAATTCTTTTGACTTAATGTCTGCAAGACCAAACTCCACTTTAAACTACAGTGTTACCGAATGTTACCGAAATGTTCAATACACTCATGGACCCTGTCTTGTAAAACGATTATATAATGCATACAAACAAATGGTAATTACTTCACTGTCAACCGAAACATATTTACCGGAAAAAGTGTCTGAGGAGTGGCAAAACGATCTTCATTGTTTTAAACGACTTTGTGCCACGTTGCAACCCCCGCAATGATATTGTTCATTTTAACAAAAATATTGGCAAAATAACAAATATTTAGGTTAAAATTAACCAATATATTGGTAGGACACATATCCACCAATCAATTAATTATTTCCAACCAATCTGTTTTAGGGTGTAGTTGTAAATTGTGGAAGCAATTATTTCTGCCAGGAAACGTTAGTTCGCTGAAATGCAAGATTTCCTTTGACGAAACTCCACTTTAAATTTAGTGTTACTCCATTTTACCGAAAACAAATGTAAGCCGAACCAAACAAAATTTCATCAAGCAGTGGGTTTGTAAGGTTATGCTGTCATTAGAGAGGTTGAGATTTTACAACGTATGCATGTGCGTGTAGTTCATACGCATACTATCATTTTACCAACAAAAAAACCACGTTCTCACTTTTCATCTAAAGGCGCTGTCACACTGTTGCGTATGGCACCAGCGTATGATTTGCGTATTAAAATTTTTAAAATATTTTGCTTACGCACAACAAGCCCTTGAAAATACAGAATTGTGCGTATACTTACCGTATTGAACCTATTCGTAGCGTATGAGTAGCGTACGGCAAGCGTATAGCCTGCGTATAGCCTGCGTATGACCAGCGAATGTCAGCAAATGTCAGCGTCTACCAGCGTATGATCAGCGTATGTCAGCGTATAACCAGCGTATGGCCTCGTATGGCCGGCGTACTATGCGTATGGATAGCGTATTAGTAGCGTATGATTAGCGTATTCACCGCGCATGCCCAGCGTGCCGCTTATCACGTGACAAGTGGCTATAAGCGGCGGTATTTTCACATTGCAAAATATCTTGATGCTGCCGAGAATGCCTGCGCTGACCTAGAAATTGGCCTGGATGAGCTCACCCCTATACCCCCTCATCCCCTCTTCAGCCTCACGCAAGTGACCTCAGTACCCGGACGGCGCCCTCCTTGTGTCCCTACAGAAGAGAGTTGCCGAGTCACGCACCATCCTCAAGGACCTTTCCAAAGCCCAGAAGCAGCCCATCACAGCCCGAACAGCCTTTGCCAACTACGTTCGAGACAGCCTGCTGACCATGTCCAAGGCCAAGTACAAGAAGACAAGGTCCACCATCAACAGGTTGCTGTCTGACCTGATGGATGAGGACAGTGATGATGACATTCCAAGTGCCATGGGAGCTCCCCCATCCAAGAAAACCAGCAAGCCCGCCACTCTCAAGCACCTCACCAACTGCGGCCCAGTTCAGCACCGTCCTTTGGCTCTAACGGCTCCTCAGCACCATCAACCTCCGAGCAGTATCAGCCAGCTCCCCACATGTGGAGAAACGTGCCTCCAGCATCATCAGTGTGAGGTTCACAATCTATGGAGTACAATGAGAAGTACCACCAGCAACCCTTACAGAATCCACATCAGCAGATGCCTCCACATCCTTCTCTACATCAGATGATGCCTTCTTCTCAGCAACCTTCTCAGCAAACTCAGCAGCAGCAGCAGCAGCAACAGCGCACCCCACCACCACCACAGTGTCTGCCGCCTTGGGTTCTGCTGCCCAGGTACTGAGGAACCAGCCCAGTCCAACCCAGCCCAGTTCAGGCACAGCCTTACAGACCAGCTTCCCGAACATTTCCGGTCTGTTCAACATCTAAGGACTTAGTGGCTACCTGGATTCTCCTCTTGATCTCGGTTCTCAGGATGGGGAACTCCCAACACCAAAAGGAAAGAAGTCGTGACTATTGTGATAAAGTAACGGGCTATACATCAAGTCAAAGTAGTGTAGTGTAGTTTACAGTGTAGTCAAATTAAATTTCAATTAAACAAATATGATAAACACCCAATGTTTTTTCCAAATAAAATGTTCAATAATAACGACACGTGATAATAAAGGTACATAGTAATAACATTTAACAAAAAACAGTCTCTAGGATGACACAACAGTGACTACATTAACAGTCACTACAACAACAGTGTTGTCAGTCACTACAACAAGAGTCACCACAACAACAGTCACCACAGCCAAATCCTCTAAATCGTCTTGTCTTGCCATGGAACGAACTGCATCTGCTGGGGAGTTGGCCCAGTGCTTCAGGAGGCTCCTCTGCACCTTTCCTTTCTTGGTGGAGATGTTACTGCCAGCAATGTGTGTCGTACACGTTGCTCTCCTTTCTCAATGCTCCAGGGATGAAGTCACGGTTCATGTTCACTGCACGGTCGAGCTGCTGGTTCTGGAGTCCAGGGTACCGTATCCTCACCAGATTGTGAAGGACAATGCAGGTTTTCACGATGACCTTGATAGTAGAGGGGATGGTGCTGCATGGTAGTCAGCAGAACTTGGAAGCGGTTCGCTAGGATGCCAAAGGCATTTTCTACCACCCTTCTGGTGCGGAAAAGCCTGTAGTTATCATCTCTTCATCGTCTAGCCCCCGGAGCCTGTATGGCTTCATCGTGGTGTCTCGAAGGGCAAAGGCGTCGTCGCCGATGAAGATCGAAGTATAGAGAACATCCTGGCAGTCATTCGGTAGAGGATCGGGGGCAGAGAATCCTATGGTACCGTCTTCAACACATTCCTTGGTTTCACAGTTATTGTGATGCTGATCCTGTACCACCGACGTCTGCCCAGATGAACTTGGACTTCGCGTCTACAAGGGCCATGAGTACAACATAAGCATGAAGTTCTTGAATGGTCTTTGGTCCTCGTTTCGGAGCTCCACCAAAAGCTTGTCGTAGAGGTCAAACTGCCGTCGCCTGCCGATCCATGGTCTCACCCAAACTTCACGTCTTCTTCTTCTTCTCCTCCTCCTTCTTCAGATTATGTTCTGTTGAATCTGGTGAACTGCAAGATCGATCAGATCATGCTAGTGCTGGAGAAGAGCTAGCTCCATCCTCTCTGGTCTAAGGTAACAGAAGAACTGAAGAAGAGCTAGAAATAGGAGCCTATATATATATACTTTCTCAAAACGCTGGCAATACGCTGGGATATACGCTGGCCATACGCCAATAATACGCTAGTTGTACGCTAAATACGTTACTCAATCATCAGGCATATGCCAATATGTCTATATACGTTGCAGATACGTCAGACATACGTTAGAAGTACGTTACTCATACGCTATCAATGCGCTATCAATACGCTAGCTGTATGGTAAACCTTCATGCCAACCTATGGCAAATTATGTCCAGCGTACTCGACCTATGCGTAACCTACCTCTGGCGTAGCTCTGGCGTATTCAGCGTATGCATAGCGTATGCCTAGCGTATACTTAGTGTATGAACCATACGCAGGCATACACACACAATTTGTAAGCATGCTTAAAAAATTAGTTCGGCCCCAGCGTATCCCAGCGTATATCAGCGTATGCCACCGTGCTTGTAACGTATACAACCTATCCCTAACGTACCCCTACCGTATGTCAGCGTAGGCCTGCGTATGAGTGATATTTTAATACGCAACTCATACGCTGGTGCCATACGCAACAGTGTGACAGCGCCTTGCGCATGTAAGTGATTTCACGTATTCAAAACCAAGTTTACCCCAAATGTTGAAAACATTTTAAGACGATTGCCTTGGGAAACCAACAATAGTAAGAAATCATTTTTGTTATTTTATAAAAACACTAATTTAAGATGCCTTGTAGATTAGCTACCTTGTGGTTTAGCGCTATTGTTCGTCGGTATCGACCGCTTTCGGTTTGCCGCATACATACCTACGTAGTTCATTAATCTATCACCGCGTTTACACTTGATCCTCCTACAAGGATCCAAGGAGGATCAGATCCCGAAAGCGAGATCGAGCATTTTTGTGCCGCGTTCACACTTGAATGTGATCTCGCATTGATCTCGCATAGTTAAACGGAAGTTCAGTTCAGCTGACGGCAAAGGTTACTGTGCGAGGTCATTGATTGTGCGCGCGCATGTTGTTTTGTTCGTTGCGTTGCGCCATTTTTTTATTTGGTGTACATGTGTGTGTACATTGTATACAATCCCCCATATACATGTACATTACACAGCGTTGGCCGGCCACGGACGATGACAGGTGGTAGGCAAAGCGTTGTTTACAATTTCTTGTTTCGCGGGTTTTTGTTATGACCTGACACACCGGATGTGAGCAGCTTAAATTGCAGGATCTGATCTCGATCTGCGTTCACACTTGTTTTTTGATCGCATTTGCGGGATCTGATCTCCATTTGATCTCGCAATAAAGGGAGATCAAAAAGGAGGATCTGATCCTGATCCTGATCGCGTTCACACTAGCCGGTGATCTCCCTTTGATCGCCCTTTCGAGATCAGATCCTCCTTTGATCCTCCTAGCAGGATCAAGTGTGAACGCGGTGTATGTCAGCGGTTTATTTGTTATAAAGGGTCAATTTCTCATAGTTTGGCCAGGGTTGGTTCAGATAGACAGCCTGTTCCATTGTGGTCATCAAAAAGGAGTTGAATCACTTTGTTTTTATCACTCGTGAGAGTTCATGATGCCAGTGTCATATTAATATCAGGTTGAACCCTCTCACGTGACCGGTCACTCTTCTAATTATCTCCACTTAGTCATGCGCAATACTATACAAATGAGTCCGGATTTTATAAAGTCTGAAATTCATGCCGAAATAAAACCAGACGTCCAAATGTTGGTCAAATGTCCCTCGGTCAATTATGGTATGCAAGTCGTCTCAGTACAGTGCAAATCCCCTCAACTCCTACCACTGTACCGTTTGGGAACGTAATCCTGTTCGGAAGTCCTAATGATGAGAACAGTCGAAGACTCGGGCTTATCAAATCGGATAATCTTATGTATTACTCGGATATGTACGTATACGATGTGATCTCCTCAATATACATTGTAATACAGTGGTCCTACATAACATTTTCGTCTGCATTGTCATTTATTGCTCATTCCCTTCTTATTGAATATTTTACTGAGGTTCAAAGCAACCACAGACTGAGTGAAAATGCTACCAACATCCAACGAATGTCGCTGGGTCAAAATTCTCGAGATTATCTTGATACGACTGTTTACACGCAATGTCTCAATGTCAAAACTTTCGTTATGTATAGGCTACTACTTGTTGTTTTAACCTTCCAAGAAGTATACATGTAGATACAATAATAACATATATAGAACAATTACATTTCATCTCCAGCCACTAGACACATTTTGTAATTCACAAATCACATACATGCAATCGAAATGAAGAAAACATGACTTTGAAAAAGAGAAGTAATTTACCTATAGCCAGAAATTTGATATTTCAGCAAGTTCAGTCACATTCTTCAAACACAAATATCCGAGGCTACTTCTCCCCCCCCCCCCCCCGCCCTTTGTTTCACGCCCCTTGTTTCACGTTTATTTCACAGTTCGCCCCAACTAGTCGATATTCTGTCACAAATTATGGCATTTACATAATTTCTAAATTCAAAAGGGTTTTTCTTGTCAGGAAATGACATAGTTGCTTTGATATAAAATCGTCAATATATGTTAGAAGCCTCTTAGTGCTTTTTTAGGATGCCAAGTGCACCCCTGGAACCTGTCTTGTAGAACGATTATAGAATGCATTAAAACGAATGGTAATTAATTCACTGTAAACCTGCTTTTAAGTTGTAACCGAAGCATTCATAAATCATTCAATTGCAAGCGAAAGGAAGAAAGTGTAACTATTAAAAAGAAAAGAAGTTAACCTCCCCAGCCACAAAGATAGATTTTACAAAGTTCATTTCGCATACAGGTATAAGTGAATATAGAACCAACTTTCGTTTTATTGGTTACAAGTTTTCCGCCATTGTTTTAAGTTTATTTTTATCGTCAGATAAAAACAATGTATATTCTTATATATGTTTTCTTACTATTGTAATGTTCACATCTCTTTCATTCCTTTGCAGGAGTCAAGTGGTAAAGTCAGGGTAAGTTTATGCTGTCGTTAGAGAGGTTGAGATTTATATGCATGTGCGTGTATACGTAAGCATACTATCAGTTTACCAACAACAAAGACACGTTCTCAGTTGTCATCTTAAGCGCATGTGTGTGATTTCATGGGTTCAGAACAAGTTTACCCCAAATGTTTACAACATTTTAAGACGATTGCCTTGCGATACCAACAATAGTATGAAATCAGTTTTGTTAATATATAAATATGCTGATTTATGATGCTTTGTAGATTGGCTACCTTGTGGTTTAGCGCTATTGTTCGTCAGTATCGATCGCTTTCCATTTTGCCGCATACATACCTACGTAGTTAAAGAGTCAATTTCTCATGGTTTGGCCAGGGTTGGTTCAGATTAGACAACCTGTGCCATTATGGTCATCAAAAAGGAGTTGAACCACTTTGTTTATCACTCGAGAGAGTTCATGATGCCAGTGTCATATGAATATCAGGTTGAACCCTCTCACGTGACTGGTCACTCTTCTAATTATCTTCACTTAGTCATGCGCAATACTATACCAATAAGTCCGGATTTTATAAAGTCTAAAATTCATGCCAAAATAAAACCAGACGTCAAAATGTTGGTCAAATGTCTTCCAGGCGATGAGTGTATACAAGTCGTCTCAGTACAGTGCAAATCCCTCAACTCCTACCACTGTACCGTTTGGGAACGTAATGTTGTTAGAAAGTCCTAATGATGAGAACAGTCGAAGAACATCGGGCTTATCAAATCGGATAAACTTATGTATTACGCGGATATGTATGTATACGTATTTATTTAATTTTGATCTTCTCAATATACATTGTAATACAGTGGGCCTACATCATATTTTCGTCTGCGTTGTTATTTATAGCTCATTCCCTTCTTATTGATTATTTTACTGAGGTTCAAAGCAACCACAGACTGAGCCAAAATGCTACCGACATCCAACGAATGTTGCTGCACGAAAACCTAACACATTTACCAGGACAATAAGGTCTTTTTGCGTACACTAAGAGTAAATAGAATCCACCATCTAATAATGATCAATACTCGAATAGAGATAATTGCAGTGTCGTTGATTGCAAGTTGCCATCCATGTTTTGTTGTGTTTGTTCGTTCGTATTATTATTATTAAGGTATTAATTTGTTTAATCTTGTCAAATACGTTTTCTCACTATTCTTTTATTTTGTTTTCTATTCGCAGCATAACATTTGTTTTGAGTGTATCAATGTAGCTGATATACTGAGATTCAAAATAACCACAGACTCAGTGAAAATGCTACCAACATTCGAAGAATGTCGCTGGGTCAAAATGATCGAGATTATCTTGATACAACTGTTATGTCTCTGGGCGATGAGGAGTTTTCTGTCTAGAATCATTCCATACCTGACATGTGAACAACAATGTGTCAACTGATGGATGCAGTACACATCCAAAGTCAGTTCCCCCCTCTCTGAAAAAAAAGAACTTTAGAGGGAATTGGGGTTAGAGTTATTCATGTTTGTGTACAAAAGAAGGGGGACACTTGAGTGGACCAGAATCCAAATTTGAGGTTAAAAACATTAATAGTACTTACTAGCCAAAGTGTTGTTAACTACATGTTTTGTACCTGAATGTCCACAGTATCGTATCGTGGTGTGCGTGCGTGTATGTTTTTATGACATGCCCTCCAATATTTGCAAGTTGCCACCCATGTTTTGTTGTGTTAGTTAAGTCGTATTATTATTATGGTATATATTTGTCCACGCTTGTCAAATACGTTTTTCAACTATTCTTTTATTTAGTTTTCTATTCGCAGCATAACATTTGTTTTGAGTGTATCAATGTAATTGATATACATGTACTGAGATTGAAAATAACCACAGGTACAGTGAAAATGCTACCAACATCCAACGAATGTCGCTGGGTCAAAATGATCGAGATTATCTTGATATGACTGTTTACGCACAACGTCTCTGGGCGATGAGGAGTTTTCTGTCTATAATTATTCTTTCATCTGTTTTAATGAAGTATCAGGTGAAGACGTAAGACAAATACAAAGTGTTCAATTCTAAGCCATTTTCTTGATATTTCCTTTCTATATACGCACAATTAAACTTTATCAAATAATGTTATTCTCATATCTCCTTCTCTTTCTCTTTACAGCCCGCATCCTTGCCGCCACGGGTAAAGGTACATTCGATTCGCCTTCACTTTTTAACTTCGGAGTTCATATAAGTTTTTTTCAAGGTTTCGCCATAATCTGGTCGATATTGTGTCACTAATTATGACATTTACATAATTTCTAAATTCAGAAGAATTTGTTCCTGTCAGGAAGTGACATAGTTGCTTCGATATAAAATCGTCAATACATGTTGGGAGCCTCTGGGTGCCAAGTACATCCCTGGATCCTGTCTTGTAAATATTTCACTGTCAACCTGCTTTAAAGTTGTAACCGAAGCATTCATAAATCACACAATTGTCAGCGAAAGGAAGAGAGTGTAACTTTAAAAAGGAAAGAAGTTAACCTCCCGAGCCAGAAATAGATATTTACAAAGAAAAGCAAGTCCAGTCAAATTTCCTTTAACAACAACAAAACTTCTGAGTATTACTGTTCCCCCAAGCATGGCTTCACTTGATCTTTATGTTTTCGTGATTTCATTACACGGCGGAGTTTTGTGGTGGTTTTTTATTTTTTTTTATTTTTTTTTATTTTTTTTTTTTTGGGGGGGGGGGGGGGGGGGGGGCTGCGGAGGGCGATATTACAGGTTTAACTCCTTTTTAATATTATGTCATTGGAATTAAACAAAATTAATCCATAGGAAAGGAGAAAATATCCAGAAGAAAATGTTGATACTTTGTAATAATATATCCATTGAGACGTAAGATGAAGACAAAGTGTTGAATCCTGTGCCATTTTCTAGGGTTTTATTCCATGATACACACAATTAAACTTTATCAAACTTTATAAACTTTTGTTTCTTTACAGGGCCCACTATATGCGGGGCCATCGGTAAGTGTACATTCGATTCGCCTTTACTGTTTAACTTCAGAGTTCATATAAGTATATATTTCACGGTTTCGCCATATCTGGTCGATATACTGTCATCAGTGTATATGCGATATTTCTTCGTTCGTTTAACTCTGCCTGAAAATGATTGGTTCCAAATAAACTCTTACAGTGTTGAAGTCACTATTGCAGGGCTGCAATATTATATCTTTTGACTTAATGTCTTGCAAGACCAAACTCCACTTTAAACTATAGTGTTATTCAATTTTACCAAAATGTTGGTGAAATTGTATACAAAATGTTTTAAAATTAGTATTACTGTTTCCCCAAGCCTTGCTTCACTCAACCTTTCTGTTTTCGTGATTTTATTACATAGCGGAGTTTTGCGTTTTTCTTGGATTGCGATTTCACAGATTTAACTTCTTTATACAATTATGTCATTGGAATTATAAAAAATTCCAGAGGAAAGGAGGAAATATCCGGAAGAAAACGTTGAAACTTTGTAATAATATATACGTAAGATGAAGACAACGTGTTGAATCCTGTGCCATTTTCTTTGTTTGTATTCCCTTTATACACACAATTAAACTGTATAAATTAATGTTTTTCTAACATCTCTTTTGTTTCTTTACAGCCTCAACCCATGCCGCCACCGGTAAGTGTACATTCGATTCGCCTTCACTGTTTAACTTCGGAGTTCATATAAGTATATATTTCACGGTTTCGCCATATCTTGTCGATATACTGTCATCAGTGTATATGCGAAATCATCAGTTTTGTTATTGTGTAAATACACTGATTTATGATGCCTTGTACTAGATTAGATATACTTTGTAGTTCAGCGCTATTGTTCGTCAGTGTCGATCGCTTTCCATTTTGCCGCATACATACCTACGTAGTTCATTAATCTTAGTCAGATTTGTTATAAAGAGTCAATTTTTCATGGTTTGGCCAGGGTTGGTTAAGATTAGACAACCTGTTCCATTATGGTAATCAAAAAGGAGTTGAATCACTTCGTTTATCAGTCGTGAGTGTTCATGATGCCAGTGTCATATGAATATCAGGTTAAACCCTCTCACGTGACCGGTCACCCTCCTAATTATCTTCACTTAGTCATGCGCAATACTATACCAATAAGTCCGGATTTTATAAAGTCTGAAATTCATGCCAAATTAAAACCAGACGTCCAAATGTTGGTCAAATGTCCTTCAGGCGATTATGGTATGCAAGTTGTCTCACACAATGAAAATCCCCTCAACTCCTACCACTGTACCGTTTGGGAACGTAATGTTGTTCGGAAGTCCTAATGATGAGAACAGTCGAAGAACATCGGGCTTATCAAATCGGATAATCTTATGTATTACGCGGATATTTACGTATACGTATTCATCTAATTGTGATCTCCCTAATATACCTTGTAATAATGTTAATGTTAATGTTAATGTTAATGTTAATGTTAGTTCTTAAATAGCGCTTTAGACTCCCACAATGTGGGTGTATCAAAGCGCTTTACAACTATTATCCCTGTTCACCAGGAACGAGACCATTTCTGCAGCAGCTCAAGATCAGCGCATGTGGTCTCTACCTTCACAGGTACCCATTTATACTCCTGGGTGGAGAGAGGCAATTGTAGCAAAGTGTCTTGCCCAAGAACACAAGCACCATGTTCCCTGCCAGGGTTCGAACCCACGTACCATCGTACAGGAGTCAAACACGGTAACCACTGGACCACAGTGCTCTACAGTTGGTCTACTTAATATTTTCCTCTGCTTTGTCATTTATCGCTCATTCCCTTCTTATTTATTATTTTACTGAGGTTCAAAGCAACCACAGACTCAGTGAAAATGCTACCAACATCCGACGAATGTCGCTGGGTCAAAATGATCGAGATTATCTTGATACGACTGTTTACAGACGTAAGATGAAGACAAAGTGTTGAATCCTGTGCCATTTTCTTGGTTTGTATTCCCTTTATAAACACAATTAAACTGTATACATTAATGTTTTTTCTAACATCTCTTTTGTTTCTTTACACAGCCTCAACACAGGAAAGCATGGGTGAGTGTACATTCGATTCGCCTTCACTGTTTAACTTCGAAGTTCAAGTATATTTCACGGTTTTCCATCTGGTCGATATATACTGTCATCAGTGTATATGCGATATTTTTTTGTTAGTTTAACTCTGCCGGAAAATCATTGGTTCCAAATAAACTCTTACAGTGTCGAAGTCACTATTGCAGGGCTGCAATATTAATTCTTTTGACTTAATGTCTGCAAGACCAAACTCCACTTTAAACTACAGTGTTACCGAATGTTACCGAAATGTTCAATACACTCATGGACCCTGTCTTGTAAAACGATTATAGAATGCATACAAACAAATGGTAATTACTTCACTGTCAACCGAAACATATTTACCGGAAAAATTGTCTGAGGAGTGGCAAAACGATCTTCATTGTTTTAAACGACTTTGTGCCACGTTGCAACCCCCGCAATAATATTGTTCATTTTAACAAAAATATTGGCAAAATAACAAATATTTAGGTTAAAATTAACCAATATATTGGTAGGACACATATCCACCAATCAATTAATTATTTCCAACCAATCTGTTTTAGGGTGTAGTTGTAAATTGTGGAAGCAATTATTTCTGCCAGGAAACGTTAGTTCGCTGAAATGCAAGATTTCCTTTGACGAAACTCCACTTTAAATTTAGTGTTACTCCATTTTACCGAAAACAAATGTAAGCCGAACCAAACAAAATTTCATCAAGCAGTGGGTTTGTAAGGTTATGCTGTCATTAGAGAGGTTGAGATTTTACAACGTATGCATGTGCGTGTAGTTCATACGCATACTATCATTTTACCAACAAAAAAACCACGTTCTCACTTTTCATCTAAAGGCGCTGTCACACTGTTGCGTATGGCACCAGCGTATGATTTGCGTATTAAAATTTTAAAAATATTTTGCTTACGCACAACAAGCCCTTGAAAATACAGAATTGTGCGTATACTTACCGTATTGAACCTATTTGTAGCGTATGGGTAGCGTACGGCAAGCGTATAGCCTGCGTATAGCCTGCGTATGACCAGCGAATGTCAGCAAATGTCAGCGTCTACCAGCGTATGATCAGCGTATGTCAGCGTATAACCAGCGTATGGCCTCGTATGGCCGGCGTACTATGCGTATGGATAGCGTATTAGTAGCGTATGATTAGCGTATTCACCGCGCATGCCCAGCGTGCCGCCTATCACGTGACAAGTGGCTATAAGCGGCGGTATTTTCACATTGCAAAATATCTTGATGCTGCCGAGAATGCCTGCGCTGACCTAGAAATTGGCCTGGATGAGCTCACCCCTATACCCCCTCATCCCCTCTTCAGCCTCACGCAAGTGACCTCAGTACCCGGACGGCGCCCTCCTTGAGTCCCTACAGAAGAGAGTTGCCGAGTCACGCACCATCCTCAAGGACCTTTCCAAAGCCCAGAAGCAGCCCATCACAGCCCGAACAGCCTTTGCCAACTACGTTCGAGACAGCCTGCTGACCATGTCCAAGGCCAAGTACAAGAAGACAAGGTCCACCATCAACAGGTTGCTGTCTGACCTGATGGATGAGGACAGTGATGATGACATTCCAAGTGCCATGGGAGCTCCCCCATCCAAGAAAACCAGCAAGCCCGCCACTCTCAAGCACCTCACCAACTGCGGCCCAGTTCAGCACCGTCCTTTGGCTCTAACGGCTCCTCAGCACCATCAACCTCCGAGCAGTATCAGCCAGCTCCCCACATGTGGAGAAACGTGCCTCCAGCATCATCAGTGTGAGGTTCACAATCTATGGAGTACAATGAGCAGTACCACCAGCAACCCTTACAGAATCCACATCAGTAGATGCCTCCACATCCTTCTCTACATCAGATGATGCCTTCTCCTCAGCAACCTTCTCAGCAAACTCAGCAGCAGCAGCAGCAACAGCGCACCCCACCACCCCCACAGTGTCTGCCGCCTTGGGTTCTGCTGCCCAGGTACTGAGGAACCAGCCCAGCCCAGTCCAACCCAGCCCAGTTCAGGCACAGCCTTACAGACCAGCTTCCCGAACATTTCCGGTCTGTTCAACATCTAAGGACTTAGTGGCTACCTGGATTCTCCTCTTGATCTCGGTTCTCAGGATGGGGAACTCCCAACACCAAAAGGAAAGAAGTCGTGACTATTGTGATAAAGTAACGGGCTATACATCAAGTCAAAGTAGTGTAGTGTAGTTTACAGTGTAGTCAAATTAAATTTCAATTAAACAAGTATGATAAACACCCAATGTTTTTTCCAAAAAAAATGTTCAATAATAACGACACGTGATAATAAAGGTACATAGTAATAACATTTAACAAAAAACAGTCTCTAGGATGACACAACAGTGACTACATTAACAGTCACTACAACAACAGTGTTGTCAGTCACTACAACAAGAGTCACCACAACAACAGTCACCACAGCCAAATCCTCTAAATCGTCTTGTCTTGCCATGGAACGAACTGCATCTGCTGGGGAGTTGGCCCAGTGCTTCAGGAGGTTCCTCTGCACCTTTCCTTTCTTGGTGGAGATGTTACTGCCAGCAATGTGTGTCGTACACGTTGCTCTCCTTTCTCAATGCTCCAGGGATGAAGTCACGGTTCATGTTCACTGCACGGTCGAGCTGCTGGTTCTGGAGTCCAGGGTACCGTATCCTCACCAGATTGTGAAGGACAATGCAGGCTTTCACGATGACCTTGATAGTAGAGGGGATGGTGCTGCATGGTAGTCAGCAGAACTTGGAAGCGGTTCGCTAGGATGCCAAAGGCATTTTCTACCACCCTTCTGGTGCGGAAAAGCCTGTAGTTATCATCTCTTCATCGTCTAGCCCCCGGAGCCTGTATGGCTTCATCGTGGTGTCTCGAAGGGCAAAGGCGTCGTCGCCGATGAAGATCGAAGTAGAGAACATCCTGGCAGTCATTCGGTAGAGGATCGGGGGCAGGGAATCCTATGGTACCGTCTTCAACACATTCCTTGGTTTCACAGTTATTGTGATGCTGATCCTGTACCACCGACGTCTGCCCAGATGAACTTGGACTTCGCGTCTACAAGGGCCATGAGTACAACATAAGCATGAAGTTCTTGAATGGTCTTTGGTCCTCGTTTCGGAGCTCCACCAAAAGCTTGTCGTAGAGGTCAAACTGCCGTCGCCTGCCGATCCATGGTCTCACCTAAACTTCACGTCTTCTTCTTCTTCTCCTCCTCCTTCTTCAGATTATGTTCTGTTGAATCTGGTGAACTGCAAGATCGATCAGATCATGCTAGTGCTGGAGAAGAGCTAGCTCCATCCTCTCTGGTCTAAGGTAAAAGAGGAACTGAAGAAGAGCTAGAAATAGGAGCCTATATATATATATACATTCTCAAAACGCTGGCAATACGCTGGGATATACGCTGGCCATACGCCAATAATACGCTAGTTGTACGCTAAATACGTTACTCAATCATCAGGCATATGCCAATATGTCTATATACGTTGCAGATACGTCAGACATACGTTAGAAGTACGTTACTCATACGCTATCAATGCGCTATCAATACGCTAGCTGTATGGTAAACCTTCATGCCAACCTATGACAAATTATGTCCAGCGTACTCACTACTCACTTTGTATCAACCAGGCAGACCGGGATTAAGATCTGCCAATGATAAACTTCTTCTCTCTATTCCTACAGGTTCAAAATCCCTTGGGGATAAATCTTTTTCAATAGCAGGCCCCAAATTATGGAACACTATTCCCATCAACATCAGGGACGCCCCATCTCTCACCATTTTCAAAAAACGTCTTAAAAGTTTCTTATTCATAACATTATAGTCCTCTCTTGTACAGCGCTTTGATCTATCTTGTAAACGCGCTCTATAAATACTTTATTATTATTATTATTATTACTCGACCTATGCGTAACCTACCTCTGGCGTAGCTCTGGCGTATTCAGCGTATGCATAGCGTATGCCTAGCGTATACTTAGTGTATGAACCATACGCAGGCATACACACACAATATTTAAAGGGTAACTGAAATTCGAAACTTTAATATGGCGAAATATACGCTTTAATAACGCTGAATACTTAACAACTGCAAAAACTTCTTATTTGTTTAGGTTTGCTCATTAATCGTGATCCTAAAATGAAAAGTAATATGCGCCGTGCCCCGCCAACAAAAGATGACGTCACGGTAAGAATATAGCGTGGCTATACCAGGCTAAGCCTAGCCTTGAATACAAGGCTGCACTGTATCCGCAACGTGGGATCATCGTTTGTCATAACACCAAACGTGTAAATAGCCCGCAATGCATTATTATAGGGAACCAGCTGAGTACCGGTATGTATAATAATGCATTGCGGGCTATGTACACGTTTAGTCTTGTGGCAAACGATGATCCCACGTTGCGGATACAGTGCAGCCTTGTATTCAAGGCTAGGCTTAGCCTGGTATAGCCACGCTATATGCTTACCGTGACGTCATCTTTTGTGGGCGGGGCACGGCGCATATTACTTTTCATTTTAGGATCACGATTAATGAGCAAACCTAAACAAATAAGAAGTTTTTGCAGTTGTTAAGTATTCAGCGTTATTAAAGCGTATATTTCGCCATATTAAAGTTTTGAATTTCAGTTACCCTTTAAGCATGGTTAAAAAATTAGTTCGGCCTCGGCGTATCCCAGCGTATATCAGCGTATGCCACCGTGCTTGTAACGTATACAACCTATCCCTAACGTACCCCTACCGTATGTCAGGGTAGGCCTGCGTATGAGTGATATTTTAATACGCAACTCATACGCTTGTGCCATACGCAACAGTGTGACAGCGCCTTGCGCATGTAAGTGATTTCACGTATTCAAAACCAAGTTTACCCCAAATGTTGAAAACATTTTAAGACGATTACCTTGGGAAACCAACAATAGTAAGAAATCATTTTTGTTATTTTATAAAAACACTAATTTAATATGCCTTGTAGATTAGCTACCTTGTGGTTTAGCGCTATTGTTCGTAATCGTCGGTATCGACCGCTTTCGGTTTGCCGCATACATACCTACGTAGTTCATTAATCTATCACCGCGTTTACACTTGATCCTCCTACAAGGATCCAAGGAGGATCAGATCCCGAAAGCGAGATCAAGCATTTTTGTGCCGCGTTCACACTTAAGTGTGATCTCGCATTGATCTCGCATAGTTAAACGGAAGTTCAGTTCAGCTGACGGCAAAGGTTACTGTGCGAGGTCATTGATTGTGCGCGCGCATGTTGTTTTGTTCGTTGCGTTGCGCCATTTTTTTATTTGGTGTACATGTGTGTGTACATTGTATACAACCCCCCATATACATGTACATTACACAGCGTTGGCCGGCCACGGACGATGACAGGTGGTAGGCAAAGCGTTGTTTACAATTTCTTGTTTCGCGGGTTTTTTTTATGACCTGACACACCGGATGTGAGCAGCTTAAATTGCAGGATCTGATCTCGATCTGCGTTCACACTTGTTTTTTGATCGCATTTGCGGGATCTGATCTCCATTTGATCTCGCAATAAAGGGAGATCAAAAAGGAGGATCTGATCCTGATCCTGATCGCGTTCACACTAGCCGGTGATCTCCCTTTGATCGCCCTTTCGAGATCAGATCCTCCTTTGATCCTCCTAGCAGGATCAAGTGTGAACGCGGTGTATGTCAGCGGTTTATTTGTTATAAAGGGTCAATTTCTCATAGTTTGGCCAGGGTTGGTTCAGATAGACAGCCTGTTCCATTGTGGTCATCAAAAAGGAGTTGAATCACTTTGTTTTTATCACTCGTGAGAGTTCATGATGCCAGTGTCATATTAATATCAGGTTGAACCCTCTCACGTGACCGGTCACTCTTCTAATTATCTCCACTTAGTCATGCGCAATACTATACAAATGAGTCCGGATTTTATAAAGTCTGAAATTCATGCCAAAATAAAACCAGACGTCCAAATGTTGGTCAAATGTCCCTCGGGCAATTATGGTATGCAAGTCGTCTCAGTACAGTGCAAATCCCCTCAACTCCTACCACTGTACCGTTTGGGAACGTAATCCTGTTCGGAAGTCCTAATGATGAGAACAGTCGAAGACTCGGGCTTATCAAATCGGATAATCTTATGTATTACTCGGATATGTACGTATACGATGTGATCTCCTCAATATACATTGTAATACAGTGGTCCTACATAATATTTTCGTCTGCATTGTCATTTATTGCTCATTCCCTTCTTATTGAATATTTTACTGAGGTTCAAAGCAACCACAGACTGAGTGAAAATGCTACCAACATCCAACGAATGTCGCTGGGTCAAAATTCTCGAGATTATCTTGATACGACTGTTTACACGCAATGTCTCAATGTCAAAACTTTCGTTATGTATAGGCTACTACTTGTTGTTTTAACCTTCCAAGAAGTATACATGTAGATACAATAATAACATATATAGAACAATTACATTTCATCTCCAGCCACTAGACACATTTTGTAATTCACAAATCACATACATGCAATCGAAATGAAGAAAACATGACTTTGAAAAAGAGAAGTAATTTACCTATAGCCAGAAATTTGATATTTCAGCAAGTTCAGTCACATTCTTCAAACACAAATATCCGAGGCTACTTCCCCCCCCCCCCCCCCCCGCCCTTTGTTTCACGCCCCTTGTTTCACGTTTATTTCACAGTTCGCCCCAACTAGTCGATATTCTGTCACAAATTATGGCATTTACATAATTTCTAAATTCAAAAGGGTTTTTCTTGTCAGGAAATGACATAGTTGCTTTGATATAAAATCGTCAATATATGTTAGAAGCCTCTTAGTGCTTTTTTAGGATGCCAAGTGCACCCCTGGAACCTGTCTTGTAGAACGATTATAGAATGCATTAAAACGAATGGTAATTAATTCACTGTAAACCTGCTTTTAAGTTGTAACCGAAGCATTCATAAATCATTCAATTGCAAGCGAAAGGAAGAAAGTGTAACTATTAAAAAGAAAAGAAGTTAACCTCCCCAGCCACAAAGATAGATTTTACAAAGTTCATTTCGCATACAGGTATAAGTGAATATAGAACCAACTTTCGTTTTATTGGTTACAAGTTTTCCGCCCTTTTTTTAAGTTTATTTTTATCGTCAGATAAAAACAATGTATATTCTTATATATGTTTTCTTACTATTGTAATGTTCACATCTCTTTCATTCCTTTGCAGGAGTCAAGTGGTAAAGTCAGGGTAAGTTTATGCTGTCGTTAGAGAGGTTGAGATTTATATGCATGTGCGTGTATACGTAAGCATACTATCAGTTTACCAACAACAAAGACACGTTCTCAGTTGTCATCTTAAGCGCATGTGTGTGATTTCATGGGTTCAGAACAAGTTTACCCCAAATGTTTACAACATTTTAAGACGATTGCCTTGCGATACCAACAATAGTATGAAATCAGTTTTGTTAATATATAAATATGCTGATTTATGATGCCTTGTAGATTGGCTACCTTGTGGTTTAGCGCTATTGTTCGTCAGTATCGATCGCTTTCCATTTTGCCGCATACATACCTACGTAGTTAAAGAGTCAATTTCTCATGGTTTGGCCAGGGTTGGTTCAGATTAGACAACCTGTGCCATTATGGTCATCAAAAAGGAGTTGAACCACTTTGTTTATCACTCGAGAGAGTTCATGATGCCAGTGTCATATGAATATCAGGTTGAACCCTCTCACGTGACTGGTCACTCTTCTAATTATCTTCACTTAGTCATGCGCAATACTATACCAATAAGTCCGGATTTTATAAAGTCTAAAATTCATGCCAAAATAAAACCAGACGTCAAAATGTTGGTCAAATGTCTTCCAGGCGATGAGTGTATACAAGTCGTCTCAGTACAGTGCAAATCCCTCAACTCCTACCACTGTACCGTTTGGGAACGTAATGTTGTTAGAAAGTCCTAATGATGAGAACAGTCGAAGAACATCGGGCTTATCAAATCGGATAAACTTATGTATTACGCGGATATGTATGTATACGTATTTATTTAATTTTGATCTTCTCAATATACATTGTAATACAGTGGGCCTACATCATATTTTCGTCTGCGTTGTTATTTATCGCTCATTCCCTTCTTATTGATTATTTTACTGAGGTTCAAAGCAACCACAGACTGAGCCAAAATGCTACCGACATCCAACGAATGTTGCTGCACGAAAACCTAACACATTTACCAGGACAATAAGGTCTTTTTGCGTACACTAAGAGTAAATAGAATCCACCATCTAATAATGATCAATACTCGAATAGAGATAATTGCAGTGTCGTTGATTGCAAGTTGCCATCCATGTTTTGTTGTGTTTGTTCGTTCGTATTATTATTATTAAGGTATTAATTTGTTCAATCTTGTCAAATACGTTTTCTCACTATTCTTTTATTTTGTTTTCTATTCGCAGCATAACATTTGTTTTGAGTGTATCAATGTAGCTGATATACTGAGATTCAAAATAACCACAGACTCAGTGAAAATGCTACCAACTTTCGAAGAATGTCGCTGGGTCAAAATGATCGAGATTATCTTGATACAACTGTTATGTCTCTGGGCGATGAGGAGTTTTCTGTCTAGAATTATTCCATACCTGACATGTGAACAACAATGTGTCAACTGATGGATGCAGTACACATCCAAAGTCAGTTCCCCCCTCTCTGAAAAAAAGAACTTTAGAGGGAATTGAGGTTAGAGTTATTCATGTTTGTGTACAAAAGAAGGGGGACACTTGAGTGGACCAGAATCCAAATTTGAGGTTAAAAACATTAATAGTACTTACTAGCCAAAGTGTTGTTAACTACATGTTTTGTACCTGAATGTCCACAGTATCGTATCGTGGTGTGCGTGCGTGTATGTTTTTATGACATGCCCTCCAATATTTGCAGGCCCTGAAATATTTCATAAATCTTCGAATCTTTCGTAGGCCCCCAAATATTTTGTGGGCCCCAAATATTTTGTGTCGAAAAATAGCATCGAAGCGGACTCGTCGTTTCCATCTGAAAACAACATTATTTTTGTAATTTGAGTTGAATTTCTTTTAGAGGACGCAACTGTATATAGGTCTCAATTAGCCCTCTCAAAAGGTTTTATCTTCAGTTCAACATTTTGTCATGTAAAAGTTACTACTTGTTGTTTTAACCTACCAAGAAGTATACATGTAGATACCATAATACTATAGAACACTTACAATTCACCTCCAGCTAATAGACACATTTTGGAATTTTGGAAAAATCATACCGAAGCATTCATAAATCACCCCATTGCAAGCGAAAGGAAGAAAGTGTAACTTTAAAAAGAAAAGAAGTTAACTTCCCGAGCCAGAAATATATCTTTACTGTATTAAAGTATTACTGTTCCCCCAAGCCTCGCTTCACTCAATCTTTATGTTTTTGTGATTTAATTACACGGCGGAGTTTTGCGTTTTTCTTGAAGGAGGATTTAACAGGTTCAACTTCTTTATACAATTATGTCATTGGATTAAAAACAATCCGGAGCAAAGGAGGAAATATTCAGAAGAAAACGTTGAAACTTTGTAATAATATATTTTTGGGGACGTAAGATGAAGACAAAGTGTCGAATCCGCTGCCATTTTCTTGTTTTTCCCCCCTTTATACACAAAATTGAACTGTATCAATCAATGTTTTTCTAACATTTCTGTTTTGTTTCTTTACATGGCTCATCACGCAAGTTAAAAGAGGTAGTGTACATTCGATTCGCCTTTACTGTTTAACTTTAGAGTTCATATAAGTATATTTTACGGTTTTGCCATATCTGGTCGAAAAAAAATTGTCATCTGTGTATATGCAATTTTTCTTCGTTAGTTGAACTCTGCCTGAAAATCATTGGTTCCATATAAACTCTTACATTGTTCAAGTAAAGTGCAGGGCTGCAATATTAATTCTTTTGACCTAATGTCGTGCAAGACCATCTCCACTTTAAACTACACTGTTAATCCATTTTACCGAAATGTCAAGTACACTCATGGACCCTGTCTTGTAAAACGATTATAGAGTTAATAGAAACGAATGGTAATTATTTCACTGTCAACCTGCTTTAAGGTTTCAACCGAAACATTTCCATGCTGCACAAAAACATATTTACCGGGGAAAAAAAGGCTGAAAAGTGGCATCTTAGTTTTTTTGTAACGACTTTGTGCCATGCCATGTTTGAGTTCTTGTTGCATATAGATATTATTGAATATAGAACCAACTATGTTATACTATTATGATCAATGCACGATCAATGATTTTAAAGGAAACCAGACTAGTTGCCTTGTTTTTAACTAAAAACTAGTGTTTTTTCACTCCTGTTTTTGATAGTCTGCTTTTACTCGTGAGGTTCAGCTACGTATGACTTACTTTCCATTACCTTCCATTGAAATTGAATTGGCTGAAAACGAACTCAATGTGCTTTTTCCGATATTTTGTTCCTTTTACTCACGATAATATGGGCTGGCCCTCCCTCTCTGATTATAGGAAGCCAGTGATGAGCGTATATATGTGTATGTATGGGCGTCCGGGCCGAATTTGTATCCCAGTCCGCCCATGTTGAGGTCCTTTTGCGTACACTAAGAGTAAATAGAATCTAATTATGACCAATACTCGAATAGAGATAATTTGAGTGTCGTTGATTGCAAGTTGCCACCCATGTTTTGTTGTGTTAGTTAAGTCGTATTATTATTATGGTATTTATTTGTCCACGCTTGTCAAATACGTTTTTCAACTATTCTTTTATTTAGTTTTCTATTCGCAGCATAACATTTGTTTTGAGTGTATCAATGTAATTGATATACATGTACTGAGATTGAAAATAACCACAGGTACAGTGAAAATGCTACCAACATCCAACGAATGTCGCTGGGTCAAAATGATCGAGATTATCTTGATATGACTGTTTACGCACAACGTCTCTGGGCGATGAGGAGTTTTCTGTCTATAATTATTCTTTCATCTGTTTTAATGAAGTATCAGGTGAAGACGTAAGACAAATACAAAGTGTTCAATTCTAAGCCATTTTCTTGATATTTTCTTTCTATATACGCACAATTAAACTTTATCAAATAATGTTATTCTCATATCTCCTTCTCTTTCTCTTTACAGCCCGCATCCTTGCCGCCACGGGTAAAGGTACATTCGATTCGCCTTCACTTTTTAACTTCGGAGTTCATCTAAGTTTATTTCAAGGTTTCGCCATAATCTGGTCGATATTGTGTCACTAATTATGGCATTTACATAATTTCTAAATTCAGAAGAATTTGTTCCTGTCAGGAAGTGACATAGTTGCTTCGATATAAAATCGTCAATACATGTTGGGAGCCTCTGGGTGCCAAGTACATCCCTGGATCCTGTCTTGTAAATATTTCACTGTCAACCTGCTTTAAAGTTGTAACCGAAGCATTCATAAATCACACAATTGTCAGCGAAAGGAAGAGAGTGTAACTTTAAAAAGGAAAGAAGTTAACCTCCCGAGCCAGAAATAGATATTTACAAAGAAAAGCAAGTCCAGTCAAATTTCCTTTAACAACAACAAAACTTCTGATTATTACTGTTACCCCAAGCATGGCTTCACTCGATCTTTATGTTTTCGTGATTTCATTACACGGCGGAGTTTTGTGGTGGTTTTATTTATTTATTTTTTTTTGGGGGGGGGGGGGGGGGTGGGGAGGGCGATATTACAGGTTTAACTCCTTTTTAATATTATGTCATTGGAATTAAACAAAATTAATCCATAGGAAAGGAGAAAATATCCAGAAGAAAATGTTGATACTTTGTAATAATATATCCATTGAGACGTAAGATGAAGACAAAGTGTTGAATCCTGTGCCATTTTCTAGGGTTTTATTCCATGATACACACAATTAAACTTTATCAAACTTTATAAACTTTTGTTTCTTTACAGGGCCCACTATATGCGGGGCCATCGGTAAGTGTACATTCGATTCGCCTTTACTGTTTAACTTCGGAGTTCATATAAGTATATATTTCACGGTTTCGCCATATCTGGTCGATTTACTGTCATCAGTGTATATGCGATATTTCTTCGTTCGTTTAACTCTGCCTGAAAATGATTGGTTCCAAATAAACTCTTACAGTGTTGAAGTCACTATTGCAGGGCTGCAATATTATATCTTTTGACTTAATGTCTTGCAAGACCAAACTCCACTTTAAACTACAGTGTTAATCAATTTTACCAAAATGTTGGTGAAATTGTATACAAAATGTTTTAAAATTAGTATTACTGTTTCCCCAAGCCTTGCTTCACTCAACCTTTCTGTTTTCGTGATTTTATTACACAGCGGAGTTTTGCGTTTTTCTTGGATTGCGATTTCACAGATTTAACTTCTTTATACAATTATGTCATTGGAATTATAAAAAATTCCAGAGGAAAGGAGGAAATATCCGGAAGAAAACATTGAAACTTTGTAATAATATATACGTAAGATGAAGACAACGTGTTGAATCCTGTGCCATTTTCTTTGTTTGTATTCCCTTTATACACACAATTCAACTGTATAAATTAATGTTTTTCTAACATCTCTTTTGTTTCTTTACAGCCTCCACCCATGCCGCCACCGGTAAGTGTACATTCGATTCGTCTTCACTGTTTAACTTCGGAGTTCATATAAGTATATATTTCACGGTTTCGCCATATCTTGTCGATATACTGTCATCAGTGTATATGCGATATTTCTTCGTTAGTTTAACTCTGCCTGAAAATCATTGGTTCCAAATAAACTCTTACAGTGTTGAAGTCAATTTTGCACCGAATCATTTCCATGCATGCTGCACGAAAACCTAACATATTTACCGGAGGAAAAGAGTCTAAAGAGTGGCAGAACGATCTTCAATTTTTTTTTAACGACTTTGTGTTATGCCATGTTTGAGTTCTTGTTGGATACAGATATGAGTGAATATAGTATACAAATATTGACTGCTTTGAGTGGTATAGTAAAACTAGCCTCCCGAGGTGATCCATGGAGCATTCTATTTTCCCGAGGCGAAGCCGAGGGAAAATAGAATGCTCCATGGATCACCGAGGGAGGTTAGTTTTACTATACCGCGAAATAAAGCAGTCAATATTTGTTTTATAACACCTCACTCACAGATTCTGCACAATTTAAGCTTCCTGAAAGTATAGTAATGACAACAAATGTCCGAATTCAGTGATCAAACTGAACCTGAATTGTACGTTAGAAATGTACGTTAAATTTGCGTTTTGAAAGGGCCCCCGACTATTTGTATCTTCGTTCCCTTTTTTCTCCATCATACGTGTACTTTGTTGCCTTGATGAACGGGTGCGAGGGTGATAGAGCAATGTTTACGCAATGCACCGAAACACACGTCTGGGTTTCAGTCACGCTTTCGTTGCTATGCGCATAGTACGTGTGTTGCTATGCGCATAGGCCTAGTACTTTTTCAGAACGAGGCTGCGTGGTATAGTCTTTTTGGAGCGCAAGTAAAAAATAGTAAAAATAGCAAGTGACACGTGACGCGCTCTCGGCCAATCAAGACACAGAATCTGTGAGTGAGGTGTTATAAAACCAACTATGTAATACTATTATGATCAATACACGATCAATTATTTTGAAGACAAATCTCTGTTGTTTCTTTACAGCCTCCACCCATGCCGCCACGGGTAAGTGTACATTCGATTCGCCTTCACTGTTTAACTTCGGAGTTCATATAAGTATTTATAACACCTCACTCACAGATTATGTGTCTTGATTGGCCGAGAGCGGGTCACGTGTCACTTGCTATTGTTACTATTTGTTACTTTCGCTCCAAAAAGACTATACCACGCAGCCTCGTTCTGAAAAAGTACTATGCGCATAGCAACACACGTACTATGCGCATAGCAACGAAAGCGTGACTGAAACCCAGACGTGTGTTTCGGTGCATTGCGTAAACATTGCTCTATCACGCTCGCACCCGTTCATCAAGGCAACAAAGTACACGTATGATCGAGAAAAAGGGAACGAAGAGGTTCAGTTTGATTACTGAATTCGGAGATTTTTTGTCATTACATGTACTATACTTTCAGGAAGCTTAAATTGTGCAGAATCTGTGAGTGAGGTGTTATAAAACAAATATTGACTGCTTTATTTCGCGGTATAGTAAAACTAGCCTCCCTCGGTGATCCATGGAGCATTCTATTTTCCCTCGGCTTCGCCTCGGGAAAATATAATGCTCCATGGATCACCTCGGGAGGCTAGTTTTACTATACCACTCAAAGCAGTCAATATTTGTATAATATTTCACGGTTTCGCCATATCTTGTCGATATACAGTCATCAGTGTATATGCGATTTTTTTTCGTTAGTTTAACTCTGCGTGAAAATTATTGGTTCCAAATAAACTCTTACAGTGTTGAAGTCAATTTTGCACCGAATCATTTCCATGCATGCTGCACGAAAACCAAACATATTTACCGGGGAAAAGAGTCTAAAGAGTGGCAGAACGATCTTCAATTTTTTTTAACGACTTTGTGTTATGCCATGTTTGAGTTGTTGTTGCATACAGATATTATTGAATATAGAACCAACTATGTAATACTATTATGATCAATACACGATCAATGATTTTGTCAGAAAACCGGACTAGCTGTCTTGTTTGTAACTAAAAACTAGTGTTCCCCCCCCCCCTGTTTTTGATTGTCTGTTTTTACTCATAGAGGTTCAGCTACGTATGACTTACTTTACATTACCTTCCATTGAAATTGAACTAGCTGAAAACGAACTCAATGCGCTTTTCCCGATATATTGTTCCTTTTACTCACGATAATAATGGGCTGACCCTCCCTCTCTGACTATAGGAACCCTGTGGTGAGCGTCCGTTTGTATGTATGAGCGTCCGGGTTGTTTTTGTGTTCCAGTTCGCCCCTGTTGAGGTCCTTTTGCGTACACTATAAAGAGTAAATAGAATCCACCATATAATTATGATCAATACTCGAATAGAGATAATGTAGGTGTCGTTGATTGCAAGTTGCCACCCATGTTTTGTTGTGTTCGTTCGTTCGTATTATTATTAAGGTCCACACTTGTCAAATAGCCTACGTTTTCTTACTATTCTTTAATTTTGTTTTCTGTTCGCAGCATAACATTTGTTTTGAGTGTATCGATGTAGTTGATATACTTATATTCAAAATAACCACAGACTCAGTGAAAATGCTACCAACATCCAACGAATTTCTCTGGGTCAAAATGATCGAGATTATCTTGATATGACTTGATACAAAATGGTAATTACTTCATTGTCAACCGAAACATATTTACCGGAAAATGTGTCTGAGGAGTGGCAAAACGGTCTTCATTGTTTTAAACGACTTTGGGCATGCGTTGCAACCCCCGCAATTATATTGGTCATTTTAACAAAAATATTGCTCAAAATAACAAATATTTAGGTTATAATTAACCAATATATTTGTAGGACACATATCCACCAATCAATTAGTTATTAGTTAGGGTGTAGTTGTAAATTGTGGAAGCAATTCTCTCTGTCAGGAAACTTTAGTTCGCTGAAATGCAAGATTTTCTTTGACGAAACTCCAATTTAAATGTATAGTAATAAATTCATTTTAGCGAAAATTTAAGCCGAACCAAACAAAATGTCATCAAGCAGTGGGTTTGTAAGTTTATGCTATCATTAGAGAGGTTGAGATTTTACAACGTATGCGTGTGCGTGTTTACGTAAGCATATACGTATGCATTTATTACCAACACAAAAACACGTTCTCACTTTTCATCTTAAGCGCATGGTGATTTCATGTGTTCCAAACCAAGTTTACCCTAAATGTTGACAACATTTTAAGACGATTGCCTTGGGATACCAAGAATAGTATGAAATCAGTTTTGTTATTTTATAAATACACTGATTTATGATGCCTTGTAGATTGGCTACCTTGTGGTTTAGCGCTATTGTTCGTCAGTATCGATCGCTTTCCATTTTTCCGCATACATACGTACGTAGTTCATTAATCTTAGTCGGATTTGTTATAAAGAGTCAATTTTTCATGGTTTGGCCAGGGTTGGTTAAGATTAGACAACCTGTTCCATTATGGTAATCAAAAAGGAGTTGAATCACTTCGTTTATCAGTCGTGAGTGTTCATGATTCCAGTGTCATATGAATATCAGGTTAAACCCTCTCACGTGACCGGTCACCCTCCTAATTATCTTCACTTAGTCATGCGCAATACTATACCAATAAGTCCGGATTTTATAAAGTCTGAAATTCATGCCAAATTAAAACCAGACGTCCAAATGTTGGTCAAATGTCCTGCAGGCGATTATGGTATGCAAGTCGTCTCACACAATGAAAATCCCCTCAACTCATCATACCACTGTACCGTTTGGGAACGTAATGTTGTTCGGAAGTCCTAATGATGAGAACAGTCGAAGAACATCGGGCTTATCAAATCGGATAATCTTATGTATTACGCGGATATTTACGTATACGTATTCATCTAATTGTGATCTCCCTAACATACCTTGTAATAATGTTAATGTTAATGTTAATGTTAGTTCTTAAATAGCGCTTTAGACTCCCACAATGTGGGTGTATCAAAGCGCTTTACAACTATTATCCCTGTTCACCAGGAACGAGACCATTTCTGCAGCAGCTCAAGATCAGCGCATGTAGTCTCTACCTTCACAGGTACCCATTTATACTCCTGGGTGGAGAGAGGCAATTGTAGCAAAGTGTCTTGCCCAAGAACACAAGCACCATGTTCCCTGCCAGGGTTCGAACCCACGTACCATCGTACATGAGTCAAACACGGTAACCACTGGACCACAGTGCTCTACAGTTGGTCTACTTAATATTTTCCTCTGCTTTGTCATTTATCGCTCATTCCCTTCTTATTTATTATTTTACTGAGGTTCAAAGCAACCACAGACTCAGTGAAAATGCTACCAACATCCGACGAATGTCGCTGGGTCAAAATGATCGAGATTATCTTGATACGACTGTTTACACGCAATGTCTCTAGGCGATGAGGAGTTTTCTGTCTAGAATTATTCCATACCTGATATGTGAACAGCAATGTGTCAGCTGATGGATGCAGTACACATCCAAAGTCAGTTTCCCCCTCTCTGAAAAGGAACTTTAGAGGGAATTGGGGTTAGAGTTATACATGCTTGTGTACAAATGAAAGGGGACACTTGAGTGGACCAGAATCCAAACTTGGGGTTGAAAACATTAACAGTACTCAGCCAAAGTGTTGTTAACTACATGTTTTGTACCTGAATGTCCACAGTGTCGTATGTATGTATGTGCGCGTTTGTTTATGGTGTAAATGGATGCCTTTCTGATGCCAAGTACACCCTCTGGATCCTGTCTTGTAGAGCGATTCTAGAATTCATTTAAAATAATGGTAATTATTTCACTGTCAACCTGCTCTAAAGTTGTTACCGAAACATTCATAAATCACCCAATATTGCAAGCGAAAGAAAGAAAATGTAACTTTAAAAAAGAAACAAGTTAACCTCCCGAGCCAGAAATAGATATTTACAAAGAAAAGCAAGTCCAGTCAAAATTCCTTTAACAACAACAACAACAACACTGAGTATTACTGAGTATTACTGTATTACTCTTACATTGTTCAAGTCAATTACAGGGCTGCAATATTATTATTTTTGACTTGATGTCGTCCAAGACCAAACTTCATTTTGAACTACAGTGTTAATAAATGTTACCGAAGTGTCAAGTACACTCATGGATCCTGTCTTGTAAAACGGTTATAGAATGCATAAACACGAATGGTAATTATTTCACTGTCAACCTGCTTTACAGTTGCAACACAAACATTTCCATGCTGCACAAAAACCTAACATATTTACCGGGAAAAGTCTCTGAAAAGTGGCCGAACGATCACGACTTTGTGCCATGCCATGTTTGAGTTCTCGTTGCATACAGGTATGAGTGAATATAGAACCAACTATGTAATACTATTATGATCAATACACGATCAATGATTTTGTCAGGAAACCAGACTAGCTGCCTTGTTTGTAACTAAAAACTAGTGTTTTTCCCTCCTGTTTTTGATAGTATATTTTGACTCATAGAGGTTCAGCTACGTATGACTTACTTTCCATTACCTCACGATAATGGGCTGACCCTCCCTCTCTGACTATATGAACCCTGTGGTGAGCGTCCGTGTGTATACTTTATGTATGAGCGTCCGGGGCCAAATTTGCTCCCCAGTTCGCCCCTGTTAAAGTCCTTTTGCCTACACTAAGAGTAAATAGAATCCACCATCTAATTATGATCAATACTCGAATAGAGATAATTGCAGTGTCGTTGATTGCAAGTTGCCACCTATGCTTTGTTGTGTTCGTTCGTTCGTACTATTATTAAGGTAATAATTTGTCCACGCTTGTCAGATTTTTTCTCATTATTTTTTACAGTCTGCAAACTGCTTACTGGCTGGAATGACCTGAAATATACAAATCAAATAAGTTAAGAGGGCCTAATATTTCGATCTTGCTTGTCAACTTGCTTTAAAGTTGTAACCGAAGCATTCATAAATCACCCAATTGCAAGCGAAAGAAAGAAAGTGTAACTTTAAAAAGGAAAGAAGTTTACCTCCTGAGCCAGAAATAGATATTTACAAATAAAAGCAAGTCTAATCTAATTTCCTTTAACAACAACAAAACTTCTGAGTATTACTGTTCCCCCAAGCATGGCTTCACTCAATCTGTCTGTTTTCGTGATTTCATTACACGGCGGAGTTTTGCGTTTTTCTTGGATTGCGATTTTACATATTTAACTCCTTTATACAATTATGTCATTGGAATTATAACAAAATTCCAGAGGAAAGGAGGGAATATCCAGAAGAAAACGTTGAAACTTTGTAATAGTATATATTTATTGAGACGTAAGATGAAGACAAAGTGTTGAATCCTGTGCCATTTTCTTGGTTTGTATTCCCTTTATACACACAATTAAACTATATACATTAATGTTTTTTCTAACATCTCTTTTGTTTCTTTACACAGCCTCAACACAGGAAAGCATGGGTGAGTGTACATTCGATTCGCCTTCACTGTTTAACTTCGAAGTTCAAGTATATTTCACGGTTTTCCATCTGGTCGATATAGTTACTGTCATCAGTGTATATGCGATATTTCTTTGTTAGTTTAACTCTGCCGGAAAATCATTGGTTCCAAATAAACTCTTACAGTGTCGAAGTCACTATTGCAGGGCTGCAATATTAATTCTTTTGACCTAATGTCTGCAAGACCAAACTCCACTTTAAACTACAGTGTTAATCAATTTTACCGAAATGTTCAATACACTCATGGACCCTGTCTTGTAAAACGATTATATAATGCATACAAACAAATGGTAATTACTTCACTGTCAACCGAAACATATTTACCGGAAAAAGTGTCTGAGGAGTGGCAAAACGATCTTCATTGTTTTAAACGACTTTGTGCCACGTTGCAACCCCCGCAATGATATTGTTCATTTTAACAAAAATATTGGCAAAATAACAAATATTTAGGTTAAAATTAACCAATATATTGGTAGGACACATATCCACCAATCAATTAATTATTTCCAACCAATCTGTTTTAGGGTGTAGTTGTAAATTGTGGAAGCAATTATTTCTGCCAGGAAACGTTAGTTCGCTGAAATGCAAGATTTCCTTTGACGAAAGTCCACTTTAAATTTAGTGTTACTCCATTTTACCGAAAACAAATGTAAGCCGAACCAAACAAAATTTCATCAAGCAGTGGGTTTGTAAGGTTATGCTGTCATTAGAGAGGTTGAGATTTTACAACGTATGCATGTGCGTGTAGTTCATACGCATACTATCATTTTACCAACAAAAAAACCACGTTCTCACTTTTCATCTAAAGGCGCTGTCACACTGTTGCGTATGGCACCAGCGTATGATTTGCGTATTAAAATTTTAAAAATATTTTGCTTACGCACAACAAGCCCTTGAAAATACAGAATTGTGCGTATACTTACCGTATTGAACCTATTCGTAGCGTATGAGTAGCGTACGGCAAGCGTATAGCCTGCGTATAGCCTGCGTATGACCAGCGAATGTCAGCAAATGTCAGCGTCTACCAGCGTATGATCAGCGTATGTCAGCGTATAACCAGCGTATGGCCTCGTATGGCCGGCGTACTATGCGTATGGATAGCGTATTAGTAGCGTATGATTAGCGTATTCACCGCGCATGCCCAGCGTGCCGCCTATCACGTGACAAGTGGCTATAAGCGGCGGTATTTTCACATTGCAAGATATCTTGATGCTGCCGAGAATGCCTGCGCTGACCTAGAAATTGGCCTGGATGAGCTCACCCCTATACCCCCTCATCCTCTCTTCAGCCTCACGCAAGTGACCTCAGTACCCGGACGGCGCCCTCCTTGTGTCCCTACAGAAGAGAGTTGCCGAGTCACGCACCATCCTCAAGGACCTTTCCAAAGCCCAGAAGCAGCCCATCACAGCCCGAACAGCCTTTGCCAACTACGTTCGAGACAGCCTGCTGACCATGTCCAAGGCCAAGTACAAGAAGACAAGGTCCACCATCAACAGGTTGCTGTCTGACCTGATGGATGAGGACAGTGATGATGACATTCCAAGTGCCATGGGAGCTCCCCCATCCAAGAAAACCAGCAAGCCCGCCACTCTCAAGCACCTCACCAACTGCGGCCCAGTTCAGCACCGTCCTTTGGCTCTAACGGCTCCTCAGCACCTTCAACCTCCGAGCAGTATCAGCCAGCTCCCCACATGTGGAGAAACGTGCCTCCAGCATCATCAGTGTGAGGTTCACAATCTATGGAGTACAATGAGAAGTACCACCAGCAACCCTTACAGAATCCACATCAGCAGATGCCTCCACATCCTTCTCTACTTCAGATGATGCCTTCTCCTCAGCAACCTTCTCAGCAAACTCAGCAGCAGCAGCAGCAGCAACAGCGCACCCCACCACCACCACAGTGTCTGCCGCCTTGGGTTCTGCTGCCCAGGTACTGAGGAACCAGCCCAGTCCAACCCAGCCCAGTTCAGGCACAGCCTTACAGACCAGCTTCCCGAACATTTCCGGTCTGTTCAACATCTAAGGACTTAGTGGCTACCTGGATTCTCCTCTTGATCTCGGTTCTCAGGATGGGGAACTCCCAACACCAAAAGGAAAGAAGTCGTGACTATTGTGATAAAGTAACGGGCTATACATCAAGTCAAAGTAGTGTAGTGTAGTTTACAGTGTAGTCAAATTAAATTTCAATTAAACAAATATGATAAACACCCAATGTTTTTTCCAAATAAAATGTTCAATAATAACGACACGTGATAATAAAGGTACATAGTAATAACATTTAACAAAAAACAGTCTCTAGGATGACACAACAGTGACTACATTAACAGTCACTACAACAACAGTGTTGTCAGTCACTACAACAAGAGTCACCACAACAACAGTCACCACAGCCAAATCCTCTAAATCGTCTTGTCTTGCCATGGAACGAACTGCATCTGCTGGGGAGTTGGCCCAGTGCTTCAGGAGGTTCCTCTGCACCTTTCCTTTCTTGGTGGAGATGTTACTGCCAGCAATGTGTGTCGTACACGTTGCTCTCCTTTCTCAATGCTCCAGGGATGAAGTCACGGTTCATGTTCACTGCACGGTCGAGCTGCTGGTTCTGGAGTCCAGGGTACCGTATCCTCACCAGATTGTGAAGGACAATGCAGGTTTTCACGATGACCTTGATAGTAGAGGGGATGGTGCTGCATGGTAGTCAGCAGAACTTGGAAGCGGTTCGCTAGGATGCCAAAGGCATTTTCTACCACCCTTCTGGTGCGGAAAAGCCTGTAGTTATCATCTCTTCATCGTCTAGCCCCCGGAGCCTGTATGGCTTCATCGTGGTGTCTCGAAGGGCAAAGGCGTCGTCGCCGATGAAGATCGAAGTAGAGAACATCCTGGCAGTCATTCGGTAGAGGATCGGGGGCAGGGAATCCTATGGTACCGTCTTCAACACATTCCTTGGTTTCACAGTTATTGTGATGCTGATCCTGTACCACCGACGTCTGCCCAGATGAACTTGGACTTCGCGTCTACAAGGGCCATGAGTACAACATAAGCATGAAGTTCTTGAATGGTCTTTGGTCCTCGTTTCGGAGCTCCACCAAAAGCTTGTCGTAGAGGTCAAACTGCCGTCGCCTGCCGATCCATGGTCTCACCCAAACTTCACGTCTTCTTCTTCTTCTCCTCCTCCTTCTTCAGATTATGTTCTGTTGAATCTGGTGAACTGCAAGATCGATCAGATCATGCTAGTGCTGGAGAAGAGCTAGCTCCATCCTCTCTGGTCTAAGGTAAAAGAAGAACTGAAGAAGAGCTAGAAATAGGAGCCTATATATATATACTTTCTCAAAACGCTGGCAATACGCTGGGATATACGCTGGCCATACGCCAATAATACGCTAGTTGTACGCTAAATACGTTACTTAATCATCAGGCATATGCCAATATGTCTATATACGTTGCAGATACGTCAGACATACGTTAGAAGTACGTTACTCATACGCTATCAATGCGCTATCAATACGCTAGCTGTATGGTAAACCTTCATGCCAACCTATGGCAAATTATGTCCAGCGTACTCGACCTATGCGTAACCTACCTCTGGCGTAGCTCTGGCGTATTCAGCGTATGCATAGCGTATGCCTAGCGTATACTTAGTGTATGAACCATACGCAGGCATACACACACAATTTTTAAGCATGCTTAAAAAATTAGTTCGGCCTCGGCGTATCCCAGCGTATATCAGCGTATGCCACCGTGCTTGTAACGTATACAACCTATCCCTAACGTACCCCTACCGTATGTCAGCGTAGGCCTGCGTATGAGTGATATTTTAATACGCAACTCATACGCTGGTGCCATACGCAACAGTGTGACAGCGCCTTGCGCATGTAAGTGATTTCACGTATTCAAAACCAAGTTTACCCCAAATGTTGAAAACATTTTAAGACGATTGCCTTGGGAAACCAACAATAGTAAGAAATCATTTTTGTTATTTTATAAAAACACTAATTTAAGATGCCTTGTAGATTAGCTACCTTGTGGTTTAGCGCTATTGTTCGTCGGTATCGACCGCTTTCGGTTTGCCGCATACATACCTACGTAGTTCATTAATCTATCACCGCGTTTACACTTGATCCTCCTACAAGGATCCAAGGAGGATCAGATCCCGAAAGCGAGATCGAGCATTTTTGTGCCGCGTTCACACTTGAATGTGATCTCGCATTGATCTCGCATAGTTAAACGGAAGTTCAGTTCAGCTGACGGCAAAGGTTACTGTGCGAGGTCATTGATTGTGCGCGCGCATGTTGTTTTGTTCGTTGCGTTGCGCCATTTTTTTATTTGGTGTACATGTGTGTGTACATTGTATACAATCCCCCATATACATGTACATTACACAGCGTTGGCCGGCCACGGACGATGACAGGTGGTAGGCAAAGCGTTGTTTACAATTTCTTGTTTCGCGGGTTTTTGTTATGACCTGACACACCGGATGTGAGCAGCTTAAATTGCAGGATCTGATCTCGATCTGCGTTCACACTTGTTTTTTGATCGCATTTGCGGGATCTGATCTCCATTTGATCTCGCAATAAAGGGAGATCAAAAAGGAGGATCTGATCCTGATCCTGATCGCGTTCACACTAGCCGGTGATCTCCCTTTGATCGCCCTTTCGAGATCAGATCCTCCTTTGATCCTCCTAGCAGGATCAAGTGTGAACGCGGTGTATGTCAGCGGTTTATTTGTTATAAAGGGTCAATTTCTCATAGTTTGGCCAGGGTTGGTTCAGATAGACAGCCTGTTCCATTGTGGTCATCAAAAAGGAGTTGAATCACTTTGTTTTTATCACTCGTGAGAGTTCATGATGCCAGTGTCATATTAATATCAGGTTGAACCCTCTCACGTGACCGGTCACTCTTCTAATTATCTCCACTTAGTCATGCGCAATACTATACAAATGAGTCCGGATTTTATAAAGTCTGAAATTCATGCCAAAATAAAACCAGACGTCCAAATGTTGGTCAAATGTCCCTCGGTCAATTATGGTATGCAAGTCGTCTCAGTACAGTGCAAATCCCCTCAACTCCTACCACTGTACCGTTTGGGAACGTAATCCTGTTCGGAAGTCCTAATGATGAGAACAGTCGAAGACTCGGGCTTATCAAATCGGATAATCTTATGTATTACTCGGATATGTACGTATACGATGTGATCTCCTCAATATACATTGTAATACAGTGGTCCTACATAACATTTTCGTCTGCATTGTCATTTATTGCTCATTCCCTTCTTATTGAATATTTTACTGAGGTTCAAAGCAACCACAGACTGAGTGAAAATGCTACCAACATCCAACGAATGTCGCTGGGTCAAAATTCTCGAGATTATCTTGATACGACTGTTTACACGCAATGTCTCAATGTCAAAACTTTCGTTATGTATAGGCTACTACTTGTTGTTTTAACCTTCCAAGAAGTATACATGTAGATACAATAATAACATATATAGAACAATTACATTTCATCTCCAGCCACTAGACACATTTTGTAATTCACAAATCACATACATGCAATCGAAATGAAGAAAACATGACTTTGAAAAAGAGAAGTAATTTACCTATAGCCAGAAATTTGATATTTCAGCAAGTTCAGTCACATTCTTCAAACACAAATATCCGAGGCTACTTCCCCCCCCCCCCCCGCCCTTTGTTTCACGCCCCTTGTTTCACGTTTATTTCACAGTTCGCCCCAACTAGTCGATATTCTGTCACAAATTATGGCATTTACATAATTTCTAAATTCAAAAGGGTTTTTCTTGTCAGGAAATGACATAGTTGCTTTGATATAAAATCGTCAATATATGTTAGAAGCCTCTTAGTGCTTTTTTAGGATGCCAAGTGCACCCCTGGAACCTGTCTTGTAGAACGATTATAGAATGCATTAAAACGAATGGTAATTAATTCACTGTAAACCTGCTTTTAAGTTGTAACCGAAGCATTCATAAATCATTCAATTGCAAGCGAAAGGAAGAAAGTGTAACTATTAAAAAGAAAAGAAGTTAACCTCCCCAGCCACAAAGATAGATTTTACAAAGTTCATTTCGCATACAGGTATAAGTGAATATAGAACCAACTTTCGTTTTATTGGTTACAAGTTTTCCGCCCTTTTTTTAAGTTTATTTTTATCGTCAGATAAAAACAATGTATATTCTTATATATGTTTTCTTACTATTGTAATGTTCACATCTCTTTCATTCCTTTGCAGGAGTCAAGTGGTAAAGTCAGGGTAAGTTTATGCTGTCGTTAGAGAGGTTGAGATTTATATGCATGTGCGTGTATACGTAAGCATACTATCAGTTTACCAACAACAAAGACACGTTCTCAGTTGTCATCTTAAGCGCATGTGTGTGATTTCATGGGTTCAGAACAAGTTTACCCCAAATGTTTACAACATTTTAAGACGATTGCCTTGCGATACCAACAATAGTATGAAATCAGTTTTGTTAATATATAAATATGCTGATTTATGATGCCTTGTAGATTGGCTACCTTGTGGTTTAGCGCTATTGTTCGTCAGTATCGATCGCTTTCCATTTTGCCGCATACATACCTACGTAGTTAAAGAGTCAATTTCTCATGGTTTGGCCAGGGTTGGTTCAGATTAGACAACCTGTGCCATTATGGTCATCAAAAAGGAGTTGAACCACTTTGTTTATCACTCGAGAGAGTTCATGATGCCAGTGTCATATGAATATCAGGTTGAACCCTCTCACGTGACTGGTCACTCTTCTAATTATCTTCACTTAGTCATGCGCAATACTATACCAATAAGTCCGGATTTTATAAAGTCTAAAATTCATGCCAAAATAAAACCAGACGTCAAAATGTTGGTCAAATGTCTTCCAGGCGATGAGTGTATACAAGTCGTCTCAGTACAGTGCAAATCCCTCAACTCCTACCACTGTACCGTTTGGGAACGTAATGTTGTTAGAAAGTCCTAATGATGAGAACAGTCGAAGAACATCGGGCTTATCAAATCGGATAAACTTATGTATTACGCGGATATGTATGTATACGTATTTATTTAATTTTGATCTTCTCAATATACATTGTAATACAGTGGGCCTACATCATATTTTCGTCTGCGTTGTTATTTATCGCTCATTCCCTTCTTATTGATTATTTTACTGAGGTTCAAAGCAACCACAGACTGAGCCAAAATGCTACCGACATCCAACGAATGTTGCTGCACGAAAACCTAACACATTTACCAGGACAATAAGGTCTTTTTGCGTACACTAAGAGTAAATAGAATCCACCATCTAATAATGATCAATACTCGAATAGAGATAATTGCAGTGTCGTTGATTGCAAGTTGCCATCCATGTTTTGTTGTGTTTGTTCGTTCGTATTATTATTATTAAGGTATTAATTTGTTCAATCTTGTCAAATACGTTTTCTCACTATTCTTTTATTTTGTTTTCTATTCGCAGCATAACATTTGTTTTGAGTGTATCAATGTAGCTGATATACTGAGATTCAAAATAACCACAGACTCAGTGAAAATGCTACCAACTTTCGAAGAATGTCGCTGGGTCAAAATGATCGAGATTATCTTGATACAACTGTTATGTCTCTGGGCGATGAGGAGTTTTCTGTCTAGAATTATTCCATACCTGACATGTGAACAACAATGTGTCAACTGATGGATGCAGTACACATCCAAAGTCAGTTCCCCCCTCTCTGAAAAAAAGAACTTTAGAGGGAATTGAGGTTAGAGTTATTCATGTTTGTGTACAAAAGAAGGGGGACACTTGAGTGGACCAGAATCCAAATTTGAGGTTAAAAACATTAATAGTACTTACTAGCCAAAGTGTTGTTAACTACATGTTTTGTACCTGAATGTCCACAGTATCGTATCGTGGTGTGCGTGCGTGTATGTTTTTATGACATGCCCTCCAATATTTGCAAGCCCTGAAATATTTCATAAATCTTCGAATCTTTCGTAGGCCCCCAAATATTTTGTGGGCCCCAAATATTTTGTGTCGAAAAATAGCATCGAAGCGGACTCGTCGTTTCCATCTGAAAACAACATTATTTTTGTAATTTGAGTTGAATTTCTTTTAGAGGACGCAACTGTATATAGGTCTCAATTAGCCCTCTCAAAAGGTTTTATCTTCAGTTCAACATTTTGTCATGTAAAAGTTACTACTTGTTGTTTTAACCTACCAAGAAGTATACATGTAGATACCATAATACTATAGAACACTTACAATTCACCTCCAGCTAATAGACACATTTTGGAATTTTGGAAAAATCATACCGAAGCATTCATAAATCACCCCATTGCAAGCGAAAGGAAGAAAGTGTAACTTTAAAAAGAAAAGAAGTTAACTTCCCGAGCCAGAAATATATCTTTACTGTATTAAAGTATTACTGTTCCCCCAAGCCTCGCTTCACTCAATCTTTATGTTTTTGTGATTTAATTACACGGCGGAGTTTTGCGTTTTTCTTGAAGGAGGATTTAACAGGTTCAACTTCTTTATACAATTATGTCATTGGATTAAAAACAATCCGGAGCAAAGGAGGAAATATTCAGAAGAAAACGTTGAAACTTTGTAATAATATATTTTTGGGGACGTAAGATGAAGACAAAGTGTCGAATCCGCTGCCATTTTCTTGTTTTTCCCCCCTTTATACACAAAATTGAACTGTATCAATCAATGTTTTTCTAACATTTCTGTTTTGTTTCTTTACATGGCTCATCACGCAAGTTAAAAGAGGTAGTGTACATTCGATTCGCCTTTACTGTTTAACTTTAGAGTTCATATAAGTATATTTTACGGTTTTGCCATATCTGGTCGAAAAAAAATTGTCATCTGTGTATATGCAATTTTTCTTCGTTAGTTGAACTCTGCCTGAAAATCATTGGTTCCATATAAACTCTTACATTGTTCAAGTAAAGTGCAGGGCTGCAATATTAATTCTTTTGACCTAATGTCGTGCAAGACCATCTCCACTTTAAACTACACTGTTAATCCATTTTACCGAAATGTCAAGTACACTCATGGACCCTGTCTTGTAAAACGATTATAGAGTTAATAGAAACGAATGGTAATTATTTCACTGTCAACCTGCTTTTCAACCGAAACATTTCCATGCTGCACAAAAACATATTTACCGGGGAAAAAAAGGCTGAAAAGTGGCAGAACAATCTTAGTTTTTTTTTAACGACTTTGTGCCATGCCATGTTTGAGTTCTTGTTGCATATAGATATTATTGAATATAGAACCAACTATGTTATACTATTATGATCAATGCACGATCAATGATTTTAAAGGAAACCAGACTAGTTGCCTTGTTTTTAACTAAAAACTAGTGTTTTTTCACTCCTGTTTTTGATAGTCTGCTTTTACTCGTGAGGTTCAGCTACGTATGACTTACTTTCCATTACCTTCCATTGAAATTGAATTGGCTGAAAACGAACTCAATGTGCTTTTTCCGATATTTTGTTCCTTTTACTCACGATAATATGGGCTGGCCCTCCCTCTCTGATTATAGGAAGCCAGTGATGAGCGTATATGTGTATGTATGGGCGTCCGGGCCGAATTTGTATCCCAGTCCGCCCATGTTGAGGTCCTTTTGCGTACACTAAGAGTAAATAGAATCTAATTATGACCAATACTCGAATAGAGATAATTTGAGTGTCGTTGATTGCAAGTTGCCACCCATGTTCTGTTGTGTTAGTTAAGTCGTATTATTAGTATGGTATTTATTTGTCCACGCTTGTCAAATACGTTTTTCAACTATTCTTTTATTTAGTTTTCTATTCGCAGCATAACATTTGTTTTGAGTGTATCAATGTAATTGATATACATGTACTGAGATTGAAAATAACCACAGGTACAGTGAAAATGCTACCAACATCCAACGAATGTCGCTGGGTCAAAATGATCGAGATTATCTTGATATGACTGTTTACGCACAACGTCTCTGGGCGATGAGGAGTTTTCTGTCTATAATTATTCTTTCATCTGTTTTAATGAAGTATCAGGTGAAGACGTAAGACAAATATAAAGTGTTCAATTCTAAGCCATTTTCTTGATATTTCCTTTCTATATACGCACAATTAAACTTTATCAAATAATGTTATTCTCATATCTCCTTCTCTTTCTCTTTACAGCCCGCATCCTTGCCGCCACGGGTAAAGGTACATTCGATTCGCCTTCACTTTTTAACTTCGGAGTTCATATAAGTTTATTTCAAGGTTTCGCCATAATCTGGTCGATATTGTGTCACTAATTATGGCATTTACATAATTTCTAAATTCAGAAGAATTTGTTCCTGTCAGGAAGTGACATAGTTGCTTCGATATAAAATCGTCAATACATGTTGGGAGCCTCTGGGTGCCAAGTACATCCCTGGATCCTGTCTTGTAAATATTTCACTGTCAACCTGCTTTAAAGTTGTAAAGCATTCATAAATCACACAATTGTCAGCGAAAGGAAGAGAGTGTAACTTTAAAAAGGAAAGAAGTTAACCTCCCGAGCCAGAAATAGATATTTACAAAGAAAAGCAAGTCCAGTCAAATTTCCTTTAACAACAACAAAACTTCTGAGTATTACTGTTACCCCAAGCATGGCTTCACTCGATCTTTATGTTTTCGTGATTTCATTACACGGCGGAGTTTTGTGGTGGTTTTTTTTTTTTTTTTTTTTGGGGGGGGGGGGGGGGTGGGGAGGGCGATATTACAGGTTTAACTCCTTTTTAATATTATGTCATTGGAATTAAACAAAATTAATCCATAGGAAAGGAGAAAATATCCAGAAGAAAATGTTGATACTTTGTAATAATATATCCATTGAGACGTAAGATGAAGACAAAGTGTTGAATCCTGTGCCATTTTCTAGGGTTTTATTCCATGATACACACAATTAAACTTTATCAAACTTTATAAACTTTTGTTTCTTTACAGGGCCCACTATATGCGGGGCCATCGGTAAGTGTACATTCGATTCGCCTTTACTGTTTAACTTCAGAGTTCATATAAGTATATATTTCACGGTTTCGCCATATCTGGTCGATTTACTGTCATCAGTGTATATGCGATATTTCTTCGTTCGTTTAACTCTGCCTGAAAATGATTGGTTCCAAATAAACTCTTACAGTGTTGAAGTCACTATTGCAGGGCTGCAATATTATATCTTTTGACTTAATGTCTTGCAAGACCAAACTCCACTTTAAACTACACTGTTAATCAATTTTACCAAAATGTTGGTGAAATTGTATACAAAATGTTTTAAAATTAGTATTACTGTTTCCCCAAGCCTTGCTTCACTCAACCTTTCTGTTTTCGTGATTTTATTACACAGCGGAGTTTTGCGTTTTTCTTGGATTGCGATTTCACAGATTTAACTTCTTTATACAATTATGTCATTGGAATTATACAAAATTCCAGAGGAAAGGAGGGAATATCCGGCAGAAAACATTGAAACTTTGTAATAATATATACGTAAGATGAAGACAACGTGTTGAATCCTGTGCCATTTTCTTTGTTTGTATTCCCTTTATACACACAATTCAACTGTATAAATTAATGTTTTTCTAACATCTCTTTTGTTTCTTTACAGCCTCCACCCATGCCGCCACCGGTAAGTGTACATTAGATTCGCCTTCACTGTTTAACTTCGGAGTTCATATAAGTATATATTTCACGGTTTCGACATATCTTGTCGATATACTGTCATCAGTGTATATGCGATATTTCTTCGTTAGTTTAACTCTGCCTGAAAATCATTGGTTCCAAATAAACTCTTACAGTGTTGAAGTCAATTTTGCACCGAATCATTTCCATGCATGCTGCACGAAAACCTAACATATTTACCGGAGGAAAAGAGTCTAAAGAGTGGCAGAACGATCTTCAATTTTTTTTAACGACTTCGTGTTATGCCATGTTTGAGTTCTTGTTGGATACAGATATGAGTGAATATAGTATACAAATATTGACTGCTTTGAGTGGTATAGTAAAACTAGCCTCCCGAGGTGATCCATGGAGCATTCTATTTTCCCGAGGCGAAGCCGAGGGAAAATAGAATGCTCCATGGATCACCGAGGGAGGCTAGTTTTACTATACCGCGAAATAAAGCAGTCAATATTTGTTTTATAACACCTCACTCACAGATTCTGCACAATTTAAGCTTCCTGAAAGTATAGTAATGACAACAAATGTCCGAATTCAGTGATCAAACTGAACCTGAATTGTACGTTAGAAATGTACGTTAAATTTGCGTTTTGAAAGGGCCCCCGACTATTTGTATCTTCGTTCCCTTTTTTCTCCATCATACGTGTACTTTGTTGCCTTGATGAACGGGTGCGAGGGTGATAGAGCAATGTTTACGCAATGCACCGAAACACACGTCTGGGTTTCAGTCACGCTTTCGTTGCTATGCGCATAGTACGTGTGTTGCTATGCGCATAGGCCTAGTACTTTTTCAGAACGAGGCTGCGTGGTATAGTCTTTTTGGAGCACCACACGTACTATGCGCATAGCAACGAAAGCGTGACTGAAACCCAGACGTGTGTTTCGGTGCATTGCGTAAACATTGCTCTATCACCCTCGCACCCGTTCATCAAGGCAACAAAGTACACGTATGATCGAGAAAAAGGGAACGAAGAGGTTCAGTTTGATCACTGAATTCGGAGATTTTTTGTCATTACATGTACTATACTTTCAGGAAGCTTAAATTGTGCAGAATCTGTGAGTGAGGTGTTATAAAACAAATATTGACTGCTTTATTTCGCGGTATAGTAAAACTAGCCTCCCTCGGTGATCCATGGAGCATTCTATTTTCCCTCGGCTTCGCCTCGGGAAAATAGAATGCTCCATGGATCACCTCGGGAGGCTAGTTTTACTATACCACTCAAAGCAGTCAATATTTGTATAATATTTCACGGTTTTGCTACCAGTACATGCAGTCAGTTTCCCCCTCTCTGAAAAGGAACTATAGAGGGAATTGGGGTTAGAGTTATACATGCTTGTGTATAAATGAAAGGGGACACTTGAGTGGACCAGAATCCAAACTTGGGGTTGAAAACATTAAAAGTACTCAGCCAAAGTGTTGTTAACTACATGTTTTGTACCTGAATGTCCACAGTGTCGTATGTATGTATGTGCACGTTTGTTTATGGTGTAAATGGATGCCTTTCTGATGCCAAGTACACCCTCTGGATCCTGTCTTGTAGAGCGATTCTAGAATTCATTTAAAATAATGGTAATTATTTCACTGTCAACCTGCTCTAAAGTTGTTACCGAAACATTCATAAATCACCCAATATTGCAAGCGAAAGAAAGAAAATGTAACTTTAAAAAAGAAACAAGTTAACCTCCCGAGCCAGAAATAGATATTTACAAAGAAAAGCAAGTCCAGTCAAAATTCCTTTAACAACAACAACAACACTGAGTATTACTAAGGGAATAAATGTGTGTTCGAGAGGTTTTAATCACTCTGTTTAATACCGATTGGAGTCTGGGTGCTGATAATTACCCGAGCCGAAGGCGAGGGTAATTATCAGCACCCAGACTCCAAGAGGTATTAAACAGAGTGATTAATACCGACCGAACACACATTTATTCCCATTCATAAATACCTTTTTGGTAAAATTCAGCCCCAAAAGCCCAGAAAATCCCGGAAAATTGTCGCAAGTAAATTTCGGTGTTTCGCCATTCTGTCTGTGTCAAATGACATGTTTCCGCCTCTGTCGCTCTCTACACAATACATGCAATAAAGCGTATTTACTGTGAACCAGACTATTACTGCCATTGGCAACCTCGTTCCCAAGGTGTCGAGCTGTACGCGCTCAACACTACCCGCTCTTATTATTGGAGACAAGGTACAGTTCAGGGTTGGAAATAAAGTGAGCCCTGGGGACGGAATGTTGTTTCCAGCTATGTTTAAACACTTCCAGCCATGTCTTTATCGTCCGTTTAATACCGGCCACGTGACGGGCTCTCGACCAATAGGAATGCCTAAACTGTCCCAGGTATTTATGAATGAGTATTACTGTATTACTCTTACATTGTTCAAGTCAATTACAGGGCTGCAATATTAATTTTTTTGACTTGATGTCGTCCAAGACCAAACTCCATTTTGAACTACAGTGTTAATAAATGTTACCGAAGTGTCAAGTACACTCATGGATCCTGTCTTGTAAAACGGTTATAGAATGCATAAACACGAATGGTAATTATTTCACTGTCAACCTGCTTTACAGTTGCAACCCAAACATTTCCATGCTGCACAAAAACCTAACATATTTACCGGAAAAAGTCTCTGAAAAGTGGCCGAACGATCACGACTTTGTGCCATGCCATGTTTGAGTTCTCGTTGCATACAGGTATGAGTGAATATAGAACCAACTATGTAATACTATTATGATCAATACACGATCAATGATTTTGTCAGGAAACCAGACTAGCTGCCTTGTTTGTAACTAAAAACTAGTGTTTTTCCCTCCTGTTTTTGATAGTATATTTTGACTCATAGAGGTTCAGCTACGTATGACTTACTTTCCATTACCTCACGATAATGGGCTGACCCTCCCTCTCTGACTATATGAACCCTGTGGTGAGCGTCCGTGTGTATGTATGAGCGTCCGGGGCCGAATTTGCTCCCCAGTTCGCCCCTGTTAAAGTCCTTTTGCCTACACTAAGAGTAAATAGAATCCCCCATCTAATTATGATCAATACTCGAATAGAGATAATTGCAGTGTCGTTGATTGCAAGTTGCCACCTATGCTTTGTTGTGTTCGTTCGTTCGTACTATTATTAAGGTAATAATTTGTCCACGCTTGTCAGATACGTTTTCTTACTATTTTTTAATTTTGTTTTCTATTCTCAACATAACATTTGTTTTGAGTGATACACATGGATACGATGTAGTAGATATACTGAGATTCAAAATAACCACAGACTCAGTGAAAATGCTACCAACACCCAACGAATGTCGCTGGGTCAAAATGATCGAGATTATCTTGATATGACTGTTTACACATAATGTCTCTGGGCGATTAGGAGTTTTCTGTTTAGAATTATTCCCTCCTCTGTTTTAATGAAGTATCAATTGAAGACGTAAGATGAAGACAAAGTGTTCAATCCTGTGCCATTTTATTGATATTTCTTTTCTATGTACACACAATTAAACTTTATTAATTAATGTTATTCTCACATATCTTAATTTTTTTTACAAGCCTTAGCAATGCGGAAAATGGTAAGTGAATAAGATTAATACTGCTGCAAACTGCTTACTGGCTGGAATGACCTGAAATATACAAATCAAATAAGTTAAGAGGGCCTAATATTTCGATCTTAACAAGATCTTCTTCAGAGACTAAATGACTGTGTACAAGAAACAAACAAAATGGTAAGAAACAAAATGGTAAGTGTATATTCGATTCGCCTTCACTTTTTAACTTTGGAGTTTATATAAGTTTATTTCACGGTTTCGCCAAATCTTGTCGATATTCTGTCACTAATTATGGCATTTACATAATTTCAAAATTCAGAAGAATTTCTTCCTGTCAGGAAAATACATAGTTGCTTGAATGTAAAATCGTCAATACATGTTAGGAGCCTCTGGGTGCCTTTTTAAGATGCAAAGTACACCCCCTGGATCCTGTCGTGTAGAACGATTATAGAATGCATTAAAACGAATGGTAATTATTTCACTGTCAACTTGCTTTAAAGTTGTAACCGAAGCATTCATAAATCACCCAATTGCAAGCGAAAGAAAGAAAGTGTAACTTTAAAAAGGAAAGAAGTTTACCTCCTGAGCCAGAAATAGATATTTACAAATAAAAGCAAGTCTAATCTAATTTCCTTTAACAACAACAAAACTTCTGAGTATTACTGTTCCCCCAAGCATGGCTTCACTCAATCTGTCTGTTTTCGTGATTTCATTACACGGCGGAGTTTTGCGTTTTTCTTGGATTGCGATTTTACATATTTAACTCCTTTATACAATTATGTCATTGGAATTATAACAAAATTCCAGAGGAAAGGAGGGAATATCCAGAAGAAAACGTTGAAACTTTGTAATAGTATATATTTATTGAGACGTAAGATGAAGACAAAGTGTTGAATCCTGTGCCATTTTCTTGGTTTGTATTCCCTTTATACACACAATTAAACTGTATACATTAATGTTTTTTCTAACATCTCTTTTGTTTCTTTACACAGCCTCAACACAGGAAAGCATGGGTGAGTGTACATTCGATTCGCCTTCAATGTTTAACTTCGAAGTTCAAGTATATTTCACGGTTTTCCATCTGGTCGATATACTGTCATCAGTGTATATGCGATATTTCTTTGTTAGTTTAACTCTGCCGGAAAATCATTGGTTCCAAATAAACTCTTACAGTGTTGAAGTCACTATTGCAGGGCTGCAATATTAATTCTTTTGACTTAATGTCTGCAAGACCAAACTCCACTTTAAACTACAGTGTTAATCAATTTTACCGAAATGTTCAATACACTCATGGACCCTGTCTTGTAAAACGATTATAGAATGCATACAAACAAATGGTAATTACTTCACTGTCAACCGAAACATATTTACCGGAAAAAGTGTCTGAGGAGTGGCAAAACGATCTTCATTGTTTTAAACGACTTTGTGCCACGTTGCAACCCCCGCAATGATATTGTTCATTTTAACAAAAATATTGGCAAAATAACAAATATTTTGGTTAAAATTAACCAATATATTGGTAGGACACATATCCACCAATCAATTAATTATTTCCAACCAATCTGTTTTAGGGTGTAGTTGTAAATTGTGGAAGCAATTATTTCTGCCAGGAAACGTTAGTTCGCTGAAATGCAAGATTTCCTTTGACGAAACTCCACTTTAAATTTAGTGTTACTCCATTTTACAGAAAACAAATGTAAGCCGAACCAAACAAAATTTCATCAAGCAGTGGGTTTGTAAGGTTATGCTGTCATTAGAGAGGTTGAGATTTTACAACGTATGCATGTGCGTGTAGTTCATACGCATACTATCATTTTACCAAAAAAAAAAATACGTTCTCACTTTTCATCTAAAGGCGCTGTCACACTGTTGCGTATGGCACCAGCGTATGATTTGCGTATTAAAATTTTAAAAATATTTTGCTTACGCACAACAAGCCCTTGAAAATACAGAATTGTGTGTATACTTACCGTATTGAACCTATTTGTAGCGTATGAGTAGCGTACGGCAAGCGTATAGCCTGCGTATAGCCTGCGTATGACCAGCGAATGTCAGCAAATGTCAGCGTCTACCAGCGTATGATCAGCGTATGTCAGCGTATAACCAGCGTATGGCCTCGTATGGCCGGCGTACTATGCGTATGGATAGCGTATTAGTAGCGTATGATTAGCGTATTCACCGCGCATGCCCAGCGTGCCGCCTATCACGTGACAAGTGGCTATAAGCGGCGGTATTTTCACATTGCAAGATATCTTGATGCTGCCGAGAATGCCTGCGCTGACCTAGAAATTGGCCTGGATGAGCTCACCCCTATACCCCCTCATCCCCTCTTCAGCCTCACGCAAGTGACCTCAGTACCCGGACGGCGCCCTCCTTGAGTCCCTACAGAAGAGAGTTGCCGAGTCACGCACCATCCTCAAGGACCTTTCCAAAGCCCAGAAGCAGCCCATCACAGCCCGAACAGCCTTTGCCAACTACGTTCGAGACAGCCTGCTGACCATGTCCAAGGCCAAGTACAAGAAGACAAGGTCCACCATCAACAGGTTGCTGTCTGACCTGATGGATGACGACAGTGATGATGACATTCCAAGTGCCATGGGAGCTCAATAAACACCCAATGTTTTTTCCAAAAAAAATGTTCAATAATAACGACACGTGATAATAAAGGTACATAGTAATAACATTTTAAAAAAAACAGTCTCTAGGATGACACAACAGTGACTACATTAACAGTCACTACAACAACAGTGTTGTCAGTCACTACAACAAGAGTCACCACAACAACAGTCACCACAGCCAAATCCTCTAAATCGTCTTGTCTTGCCATGGAACGAACTGCATCTGCTGGGGAGTTGGCCCAGTGCTTCAGGAGGTTCCTCTGCACCTTTCCTTTCTTGGTGGAGATGTTACTGCCAGCAATGTGTGTCGTACACGTTGCTCTCCTTTCTCAATGCTCCAGGGATGAAGTCACGGTTCATGTTCACTGCACGGTCGAGCTGCTGGTTCTGGAGTCCAGGGTACCGTATCCTCACCAGATTGTGAAGGACAATGCAGGCTTTCACGATGACCTTGATAGTAGAGGGGATGGTGCTGCATGGTAGTCAGCAGAACTTGGAAGCGGTTCGCTAGGATGCCAAAGGCATTTTCTACCACCCTTCTGGTGCGGAAAAGCCTGTAGTTATCATCTCTTCATCGTCTAGCCCCCGGAGCCTGTATGGCTTCATCGTGGTGTCTCGAAGGGCAAAGGCGTCGTCGCCGATGAAGATCGAAGTAGAGAACATCCTGGCAGTCATTCGGTAGAGGATCGGGGGCAGGGAATCCTATGGTACCGTCTTCAACACATTCCTTGGTTTCACAGTTATTGTGATGCTGATCCTGTACCACCGACGTCTGCCCAGATGAACTTGGACTTCGCGTCTACAAGGGCCATGAGTACAACATAAGCATGAAGTTCTTGAATGGTCTTTGGTCCTCGTTTCGGAGCTCCACCAAAAGCTTGTCGTAGAGGTCAAACTGCCGTCGCCTGCCGATCCATGGTCTCACCCAAACTTCACGTCTTCTTCTTCTTCTCCTCCTCCTTCTTCAGATTATGTTCTGTTGAATCTGGTGAACTGCAAGATCGATCAGATCATGCTAGTGCTGGAGAAGAGCTAGCTCCATCCTCTCTGGTCTAAGGTAAAAGAGGAACTGAAGAAGAGCTAGAAATAGGAGCCTATATATATATACATTCTCAAAACGCTGGCAATACGCTGGGATATACGCTGGCCATACGCCAATAATACGCTAGTTGTACGCTAAATACGTTACTCAATCATCAGGCATATGCCAATATGTCTATATACGTTGCAGATACGTCAGACATACGTTAGAAGTACGTTACTCATACGCTATCAATGCGCTATCAATACGCTAGCTGTATGGTAAACCTTCATGCCAACCTATGACAAATTATGTCCAGCGTACTCACTACTCACTTTGTATCAACCAGGCAGACCGGGATTAAGATCTGCCAATGATAAACTTCTTCTCTCTATTCCTACAGGTTCAAAATCCCTTGGGGATAAATCTTTTTCAATAGCAGGCCCCAAATTATGGAACACTATTCCCATCAACATCAGGGACGCCCCATCTCTCACCATTTTCAAAAAACGTCTTAAAAGTTTCTTATTCATAACATTATAGTCCTCTCTTGTACAGCGCTTTGATCTATCTTGTAAACGCGCTCTATAAATACTTTATTATTATTATTATTATTACTCGACCTATGCGTAACCTACCTCTGGCGTAGCTCTGGCGTATTCAGCGTATGCATAGCGTATGCCTAGCGTAAACTTAGTGTATGAACCATACGCAGGCATACGCACACAATTTTTAAGCATGCTTAAAAAAATAGTTCGGCCTCGGCGTATCCCAGCGTATATCAGCGTATGCCACCGTGCTTGTAACGTATACAACCTATCCCTAACGTACCCCTACCGTATGTCAGCGTAGGCCTGCGTATGAGTGATATTTAAATACGCAACTCATACGCTGGTGCCATACGCAACAGTGTGACAGCGCCTTGCGCATGTAAGTGATTTCACGTATTCAAAACCAAGTTTACCCCAAATGTTGAAAACATTTTAAGACGATTGCCTTGGGAAACCAACAATAGTAAGAAATCATTTTTGTTATTTTATAAAAACACTAATTTAAGATGCCTTGTAGATTAGCTACCTTGTGGTTTAGCGCTATTGTTCGTCGGTATCGACCGCTTTCGGTTTGCCGCATACATACCTACGTAGTTCATTAATCTATCACCGCGTTTACACTTGATCCTCCTACAAGGATCCAAGGAGGATCAGATCCCGAAAGCGAGATCAAGCATTTTTGTGCCGCGTTCACACTTGAGTGTGATCTCGCATTGATCTCGCATAGTTAAACGGAAGTTCAGTTCAGCTGACGGCAACGGTTACTGTGCGAGGTCATTGATTGTGCGCGCGCATGTTGTTTTGTTCGTTGCGTTGCGCCATTTTTTTTTTTGGTGTACATGTGTGTGTACATTAATACAATCCCCCATATACATGTACATTACACAGCGTTGGCCGGCCACGGACGATGACAGGTGGGTAGGCAAAGCGTTGTTTACAATTTCTTGTTTCGCGGTTTTTTTTGATGACCTGACACACCGGATGTGAGCAGCTTAAATTGCAGGATCTGATCTCGATCTGCGTTCACACTTGTTTTTTGATCGCATTTGCGGGATCTGATCTCCATTTGATCTCGCAATAAAGGGAGATCAAAAAGGAGGATCTGATCCTGATCCTGATCGCGTTCACACTAGCCGGTGATCTCCCTTTGATCGCCCTTTCGAGATCAGATCCTCCTTTGATCCTCCTAGCAGGATCAAGTGTGAACGCGGTGTATGTCAGCGGTTTATTTGTTATAAAGGGTCAATTTCTCATAGTTTGGCCAGGGTTGGTTCAGATTAGACAACCTGTTCCATTGTGGTCATCAAAAAGGAGTTGAATCACTTTGTTTTTATCACTCGTGAGAGTTCATGATGCCAGTGTCATATTAATATCAGGTTGAACCCTCTCACGTGACCGGTCACTCTTCTAATTATCTCCACTTAGTCATGCGCAATACTATACAAATGAGTCCGGATTTTATAAAGTCTGAAATTCATGCCAAAATAAAACCAGACGTCCAAATGTTGGTCAAATGTCCCTCGGGCAATTATGGTATGCAAGTCGTCTCAGTACAGTGCAAATCCCCTCAACTCCTACCACTGTACCGTTTGGGAACGTAATCCTGTTCGGAAGTCCTAATGATGAGAACAGTCGAAGACTCGGGCTTATCAAATCGGATAATCTTATGTATTACTCGGATATGTACGTATACGATGTGATCTCCTCAATATACATTGTAATACAGTGGTCCTACATAATATTTTCGTCTGCATTGTCATTTATTACTCATTTCCTTCTTATTGAATATTTTACTGAGGTTCAAAGCAACCACAGACTGAGTGAAAATGCTACCAACATCCAACGAATGTCGCTGGGTCAAAATTCTCGAGATTATCATAATATGACTCGGTGCAAAACTTTCGTTATGTATAGGTTACTACTTGTTGTTTTAACCTTCCAAGAAGTATACATGTAGATACAATAATAACATATAGAACAATTACATTTCATCTCCAGCCACTAGACACATTTTGTAATTCACAAATCACATACATGCAATCGAAATGAAGAAAACATGACTTTGAAAAAGAGAAGTAATTTACCTATATCCAGAAATTTGATATTTCAGCAAGTTCAGTCACATTCTTCAAACACAAATATCCGAGGCTACTTCTCGCCCCCCCCCCCCCCCCCCGCCCTTTGTTTCACGCCCCTTGTTTCACGTTTATTTCACGGTTTCGCCCCAACTAGTCGATATTCTGTCACAAATTATGGCATTTACATAATTTCTAATTTCAAAAGGGTTTTTCTTGTCAGGAAATGACATAGTTGCTTCGATATAAAATCGTCAAGTGTATATGAGATTTTTCTTCGTTAGTTTAAATCTGCCTGAAAATCATTGGTTTCGTATAAACTCTTACAGTGATAAAGCCAATATTACAGAGCTGCAATATTATATCTTTTGACCTAATGTCGTGCAGGACCAAACTCCACTTTAAACTACAGTGTTATTCAATGTTACCAAAATGTTGGTGAATTGTTAAAAAATGTTTTAAAATGAGTATTACTGTTTCCACAAGCCTTGCTTTATTCAATCTGTCTGTTTTCGTGATTTTAATACACAGCGGAGTTTTGCGGGGTTTTTTGGAGTGCGATTTTACATTATTTTACTGAGGTTTAAAGCAACCTCAGACTTAGCGAAACTCCCACCAACATGAAACGAATGTCGCTGGGTCAAAATGATCGAGGTTATATTGATATGAAATGAAGAAAACATGACTTTGAAAAAGAGAAGTAATTTACCTATAGCCAGAAATTTGATATTTCAGCAAGTTCAGTCACATTCTTCAAACACAAATATCCGAGGCTACTTCTCCCCCCCGCCCTTTGTTTCACGCCCCTTGTTTCACGTTTATTTCACAGTTCGCCCCAACTAGTCGATATTCTGTCACAAATTATGGCATTTACATAATTTCTAAATTCAAAAGGGTTTTTCTTGTCAGGAAATGACATAGTTGCTTCGATATAAAATCGTCAATATATGTTAGGAGCCTCTTAGTGCCTTTTTAAGATGCCAAGTGCACCCCTGGAACCTGTCTTGTAGAACGATTATAGAATGCATTAAAACGAATGGTAATTAATTCACTGTAAACCTGCTTTTAAGTTGTAACCGAAGCATTCATAAATCATTCAATTGCAAGCGAAAGGAAGAAAGTGTAACTATTAAAAAGAAAGGAAGTTAACCTCCCCAGCCACAAAGAGATATTTTACAAAGTTCATTTCGCATACAGGTATAAGTGAATATAGAACCAACTTTTGTGTTATTGGTTACAAGATTTCCGCCATTTTTTAAAGTTTATTTGTATCGTCAGATAAAAACAATGTATATTCTTATAGATGTTTTCTTACTATTGTAATGTTCACATCTCTTTCATTCCTTTGCAGGAGTCAAGTGGTAAAGTCAGGGTAAGTTTATGCTGTCGTTAGAGAGGTTGAGATTTATATGCATGTGCGTGTATACGTAAGCATACTATCAGTTTACCAACAACAAAGACACGTTCTCAGTTGTCATCTTAAGCGCATATGTGTGATTTCATGGGTTCAGAACAAGTTTACCCCAAATGTTTACAACATTTTAAGACGATTGCCTTGCGATACCAACAATAGTATGAAATCAGTTTTGTTATTTTATAAATATGCTGATTTATGATGCCTTGTAGATTGGCTACCTTGTGGTTTAGCGCTATTGTTCGTCAGTATCGATCGCTTTCCATTTTGCCTCATACATACCTACGTAGTTCATTAATCTTAGTCGGATTTGTCATAAAGAGTCAATTTTTCATGGTTTGGCCAGGGTTGGTTCAGATTAGACAACCTGTTCCATTATGGTCATCAAAAAGGTCATCATATGAATGTGGTCATGTGGTCATCAAAAATGAGATAAACCGCTTTGTTTATCACTCGTGAGAGTTCATGATGCCAGTGTCATATGAATATCAGGTTAAACCCTCTCACGTGACTGGTCACTCTTCTAATTATCTTCACTTAGTCGTGTGCAATACTATACCAATAAGTCCGGATTTTATAAAGTCTAAAATTCATGCCAAAATAAAACCAGACGTCAAAATGTTGGTCAAATATCTTCCAGGCGATGAGTGTATACAAGTCGTCTCAGTACAGTGCAAATCCCTCAACTCCTACCACTGAACGTAATGTTGTTAGAAAGTCCTAATGATGAGAACAGTCGAAGAACATCGGGCTTATCAAATCGGATAAACTTATGTATTACGCGGATATGTACGTATACGTATTTATTTAATTTTGATCTTCTCAATATACATTGTAATACAGTGGGCCTACGTCATATTTTCGTCTGCGTTGTTATTTATCGCTCATTCCCTTCTTATTGATTATTTTACTGAGGTTCAAAGCAACCACAGACTGAGCCAAAATGCTACCGACATCCAACGAATGTTGCTGCACGAAAACCTAACACATTTACCAGGACAATAAGGTCTTTTTGCGTACACTAAGAGTAAATAGAATCCACCATCTAATAATGATCAATACTCGAATAGAGATAATTGCAGTGTCGTTGATTGCAAGTTGCCACCCATGTTTTGTTGTGTTTGTTCGTTCGTATTATTATTATTAAGGTATTAATTTGTTCAATCTTGTCAAATACGTTTTCTCACTATTCTTTTATTTTGTTTTCTATTCGCAGCATAACATTTGTTTTGAGTGTATCAATGTAGTTGATATACTGAGATTCAAAATAACCACAGACTCGTTGAAAATGCTACCAATATATAACGAATGTCGCTGGGTCAAATTGATTGAGATTATCTTGATACGACTGTTTACATACAATGTCTCTGGGCGATGAGGAGTTTTCTGTCTAGAATTATTCCATACCTGACATGTGAACAACAATGTGTCAACTGATGGATGCAGTACACATCCAAAGTCAGTTCCCCCCTCTCTGAAAAAAAGAACTTTAGAGGGAATTGGGGTTAGAGTTATTCATGTTTGTGTACAAAAGAAGGGGGACACTTGAGTGGACCAGAATCCAAATTTGAGGTTAAAAACATTAATAGTACTTACTAGCCAAAGTGTTGTTAACTACATGTTTTGTACCTGAATGTCCACAGTATCGTATCGTGGTGTGCGTGCGTGTATGTTTTTATGACATGCCCTCCAATATTTGCAGGCCCTGGAATATTTCATAGATCTTCGAATCTTTCGTAGGCCCCCAAATATTTTGTGGGCCCCAAATATTTTGTGTCGAAAAATTGCACCGAAGCGGACTCGTCATTTCCATCTGAAAACAACATTATTTTTGTAATTTCAGTTGAATTTCTTTTAGAGGACGCGACTGTATATAGGTCTCAATTAGCCCTCTCAAAAGGTTTTATCTTCAGTTCAACATTTCGTCATGTAAAAGTTACTACTTGTTGTTTTAACCTACCAAGAAGTATACATGTAGATACCATAATACTATAGAACACTTACAATTCACCTCCAGCTAATAGACACATTTTGGAATTTTGGAAAAATCATACCGAAGCATTCATAAATCACCCCATTGCAAGCGAAATGAAGAAAGTGTAACTTTACAAAGAAAAGAAGTTAACCTCACGAGCCAGAAATATATTTTTACTGTATTACAGTATTACTGTTTCCCCAAGCCTCGCTTCACTCAATCTTTATGTTTTTGTGATTTAATTACACGGCGGAGTTTTGCGTTTTTCTTGAAGGAGAATTTAACAGGTTCAACTTCTTTATACAATTATGTCATTGGATTAAAAACAATCCAGAGCAAAGGAGGAAATATCCAGAAGAAAACGTTGAAACTTTGTAATAATATATTTTTGGGGACGTAAGATAAAGACAAAGTGTCGAATCCGCTGCCATTTTCTTGTTTTTTCCCCCCTTTATACACAACATTGAACTGTATCAATCAAACATTTCTGTTTTGTTTCTTTACATGGCTCATCACGCAAGTTAAAAGAGGTAAGTGTACATTCGATTCGCCTTTACTGTTTAACTTTAGAGTTCATATAAGTATATTTTACGGTTTTGCCATATCTGGTCGGAAAAAAATGTCATCAGTGTATATGCAATTTGTCTTCATTAGTTTAACTCTGCCTGAAAATCATTGGTTCCATATAAACTGTTACATTGTTCAAGTAAAGTGCAGGGCTGCAATATTAATTCTTCTGACCTAATGTCGTGCAAGACCAAACTCCACTTTAAACTACACTGTTAATCAATTTTACCGAAATGTCAAGTACACTCATGGACCCTGTCTTGTAAAACGATTATAGAATGCATTAAAACGAATGGTAATTACTTCACTGTCAACCGAAACATATTTACCGGAAAAGGTGTCTAAGGAGTGGCAAAACGATCTTTATTGTTTTAAACGACTTTGTGCCACGTTGCAACCCCCGCAATGATATTGGTCATTTTAACAAAAGTATTGCTTAAAATAACAAATATTTAGGTTAAAATTAACCAATATATTGGTAGGACACATATCCACCAATCATATCGTCACCGTTTTCACGAAGAGGCAAATTGAGCCTTTCACGGTCTGAACAAACTTTCGAGAAAATCGCTTGTAAAGTTCGTCCTTTTTTTGTTTGGCAGTTTCAACCATAAATATCCATAGAATATACAAGATTAAGGTATCATGGGAAAGAAGAGATTCCAATCTTTTTGAATATAGCAAACGTTAAGAAAAATAGGTGATTAGTTTTGCAGAATTAATCAATTAATAGAATTGCCTCTTCGTGAAAACGAAAAAACGATACATTAGCAAATTCGCCCGTGGCTGTGAGAGTCAGAATGTATACATTTCCCCATTGCGCCCCTAATTTGCCTCTTCGTGAAAACGCTAAAAGGCATTCCGCGCCCAATTCGCCCAATTCGCCTCTTCGTGAAAACGCAAAAGGGCACCTGAGGACCAATTCGCCCCTTCATAAACACGTTGAAGTCAACGTTATTTCGAATTCGCCTCTTCGTGAAAACGCAAAAGGGCACTTGAGGACCAATTCGCCCATTCGTTAATTAGGTTAATTAGGATTTTAATGATTTTTTGATGTATAACTTCACCAGGTTGTAGAAATATCAATATTTAATCGTTTTCACACACAAAAATAATTTCGATAAATAGACGATTTTTCATGAAATTCGCCCCTTCGTGAAAACGGTGATTATTTCCAACCAATCTGTTTTTAGGGTGTAGTTGTAAATTGTGGAAGCAATTCTCTCTGCCAGGAAACGTTAGTTCGCTGAAATGCAAGATTTCCTTTCACGAAACTCCACTTTAAATTAAGTCTTAATTCATTTTACCGAAAACAAATTTAAGCCGAACCAAACAAAATGTCATCAAGCAGTGGGTTTGTAAGTTTATGGTGTCATTAGAGAGGTTGAGATTTTACAATGTCCGTGTATATACGTACAAGCATACTATCAGTTTACCAACAAAAAAGACACGTTCTCACTTTTCATCTTAAGCGCATGTGTGTGATTTCATGCCTTCAAAACCAAGTTTACCTCAAATGTTGACAACATTTTAAGACGATTGCCTTGGGATACCTACAATAGTATGAAATCAGTTTTTTTATTTTATAAATATACTGATTTATGATGCCTTGAAGATTGGCCACCTTGTGGTTCAGCACTATTGTTTGTCAGTATCGATCGCTTTCCATTTTGCCGCATACATACCTACGTAGTTAAGAGTCAATTTCTCATGGTTTGGCCAGGGTTGGTTCACATTAGAAAATCTGTGCCATTATGGTCATCAAAAAGGAGTTGAATCACTTTGTTTATCACTCGTGAGAGTTCATGATGCCGGTGTCATATGAATATCAGGTTAAACCCTCTCATGTGACCGGTCACTCTCCTAATTATCTTTACTTAGTCATGCGCAATACTTTACAAATGAGTCCGGATTTCCGCCATGCAATGTTTGAGTTCTTGTTGCATACATATATTATTGAATATAGAACCAACTATGTAATGCTATTATGATCAATACACGATCAATGATTTTGCCAGGAAACCAGACTAGCTGCCATGTTTGTAACTAAAAACTAGTGTTTTTTCCCTCCTGTTTTTGATAGTTTGTTTTTACTCATAGAGGTTCAGCTACGTATGACTTACTTTCCATTACCTTCCATTGAAATTGAATGAGCTGAAAACGAACTCAATGTACTTTTTCCGCTATGTTGTTCCTTTTACTCACGATAATATGGGATGACCCTCCCTCTCTGACTATAGGAAGCCTGTGGTGAGCGTCCGTGTGTATGTATGGGCGTCCGGGGCCGAATTTGTATCCCAGTCCGCCCCTGTTGAGGTCCTTTTGTGTACACTAAGAGTAAATAGAATCCACCATCTAATATGACCAATACTCGAATAGAGATAATTTGAGTGTCGTAGATTGCAAGTTGCCACCTATGTTTTGTTGTGTTCGTTCGTTCGTATTATTATTAAGGTAATAATTTGTCCAGGCTTGTCAAATACGTTTTCTTACTATTCTTTAATTTTGTTTTCTATTCGCAGCATAACATTTGTTTTGAGTGATACACATCGATACGATGTAGTAGATATACTGAGATTCAAAATAACCACAGACTCAGTGAAAATGCTACCAACATCCAACGAATGTCGCTGGGTCAAAACGATCAAGATTATCTTGATACAACTGTTTACACACAATGTCTCTGGGCGATTAGAAGTTTTCTGTCTAGAATCATTTCCTCATCTGTTTTAATGAAGTATCAGTTGAAAACGTAAGATGAATACAAAGTGTTCAATTCTATTTTCTTGATATTTCGTTTCTATATAAACATAATTAAACTTTATCAAATAATGTTATTTTCATATCTCATTTATTTCTTTACAGCCCCTATGCTTGTCGTTACCGGTAAGTGTATATTCGATTCTCCTTCACTTTTTAACTTCGGAGTTCATATAAGTTGATTTCACGGTTTCGCCATATCTTGTCGATATTCTGTCACCAATTATGGCATTAACATAATTTCAAAATTTTGAAGAATGTCTCCCCGTCAGGAAATGACATAGTTGCTTCGATATAAAATTGTCAATGCATGTTAGGAGCCCCTGGGTGCTTTACAGTTCTTTACAGTTCCTACCCATAAGGCCAATAGTAAGTGTACATTCGATTCGCCTTTACTTTTTAACTACGGAGTTCATAACTATATTTCACGGTTTTGTCATATCTGGTCGACATACTGTAATTAGTGATTATGCGAATGTTTTTCGTTAGTTTACTTCTGCCTGACTATCATTGGTTCCATATAAACTCTTACATTGTTCAAGCCAATTGCATGGCCGTAATATTATTTCTTTTGACTTAATGTCTGCAAGACCAAACTCCAATTTAAACTACAGTGTTAATAAATGTTACAGAAGTGTCAAGTACACTCATCGATCCTGTCTTGTAAAACGATTATAGAATGCATACAAACCAATTGTTATTATTTCACTGTCAACCTGCTTTAAAGTTTCAACCGAAACATTTTCATGCTGCACAAAAACCTAACATATTTACGGGGAAAAGAGTCTGAAGAGTGGCAGAACGATCTTAAGTTTTTTAACGACTTTGTGCCATGCTATGTTTGAGTTCTTGTTGCATACAGATATTAGTGAATATAGAACCAACTATGTAATACTATTATGATCAATACACGATCAATTATTTTGTCAGGAAACCAGACTAGCTGCCTTGTTTGTAACTAAAAACTAGTGTTTCTTTCTCTGTCTTTGATAGTTTGTTTTTGCTCATAGAGGTTCAGCTACGTATGACTTACATTCCATTTCCTTCTACTGAAATTGAATGGGCTGAAAACGAACCCAATGTGCTTTTTCCGATATTTTGTTCCTTTTACTCACGATAATATGGGCTGGCCCTCGCTCTCATAAATCACCCAATTGCAAGCGAAAGGAAAAAAGTGTAACTTTAAAAAGAAAAGAAGTTAACCTCCCGAGCCAGAAACATATATTTACAAAGAAAAGCAAGTCCAGTCAAATTTCCTTTAACAACAACCAAACTTCTGAGTATTATTGTTTCTCCAAACCTTGTTTCACTCAATCTGTCTGTTTTCGTGATTTCATTACACGGCGAAGTTTTGCGGGGTTTTTTGGGTTTTTTTGGGGGGCGATATTACAGGTTTAACTTCTTTTTACAATTATGTCATTGGAATTAAACAAAATTAATCCATAGGAAAGGAGAAAATATCCAGACGAAAACTTTGAAACTTTGTAATAATATATCCATTGAGACGTAAGATTAAGACAAAGTGTTGAATCCTGTGCCATTGTCTTGGTTTTTATTCCCTTTATACACACTATTAAACTTTATCAATGAATGTTTTTCTAACATCTCTTTTTTTTCTTTACATGTCTTATTCGGCAAAGAGGGAAAATGTAAGTGTACCTTCGATTCGCCTTCACTGTTTAACTTCGGAGTTCATATAAGTATATTTTACGGTTTCGCCATATCTTGTCGATATACTGTCATCAGTGTATATGCAATTTTTCTTCGTTAATTTAACTCTGCCTGAAAATCATTGGTTCCAAATAAACTCTTATATACAGTGTTGAAGTCAATATTGCAATATTATATATTCTGACTTAATGTCGTGCAAGACCAAACTCCACTTTAAACTACAGTGTTAATCAATTTTACCGAAATGTCAAATACACTCATGGACCCTGTCTTGTAAAACGATTATAGAATGCATTAAAACGAATGGTAATTACTTCACTGTCAACCGAAACATATTTACCGGAAAAAGTGTCTGAGGAGTGGCAAAACGATCTTCATTGTTTTAAACGACTTTGTGCCACGTTGCAACCCCCGCAATGATATTGGTCATTTTAACAAAAATATTGGCAAAATAACAAATATTTAGGTTAAAATTAACCAATATATTGGTAGGACACATATCCACCAATCAATTAGTTATTTCCAACCAATCTGTTTTTAGGGTGTAGTTGTAAATTGTGGAAGCAATATTCTCTGCCAGGAAACGTTAGTTCGCTGAAATGCAAGATTTCCTTTGACGAAACTCCACTTAAAATTTAGTCTTACTTCATTTTACCGAAAACAAGTGTAAGCCGAACCAAACAAAATGTCATCAAGCAGTGGGTTTGTAAGTTTATGCTGTCATTAGAGAGGTTAAGATTTTACAACGTATGCATGTGCGTGTATACGTAAGCATACTATTAGTTTACCAACAAAAAAGACACGTTCTCACTTTTCATCTTAAGCGCATGTGTGTGATATCATGTTTTCAAAACCAAGTTTTGTTATTTTATAAATATACTGATTTATGATGCCTTGTAGATTGGCTACCTTGTGGTTTAGCGCTATTGTTCGTCAGTATCGGTCGCTTTCCATTTTGCCGCATACATACCTACGTAGTTCATTAATCTTAGTCGGATTTGTTATAAAGAGTCAATTTCTCATGGTTTGGCCAGGGTTGGTTCAGATTAGACAACCCGTTCCATTATGATAATCAAAAAGAAGTTGAATCACTTTGTTTATCACTTGTGAGAGTTCATTTTGCCAGTGTCAAATGAATATCAGGTTAAACCCTTTCACGTGACCGGTCACGTGTCCTAATTATCTTCACTTAGTCATGCGCAATACTATACAAATGAGTCCGGATTTTATAAAGTCTAAAATACATGTTAGGAGCCTCTGGGTGCCTTTTTAAGATGCCAAGTGCACCCCCTGGATTCTGTCTTGTAGAACGATTATAGAATGTATTAAAACGAATAGTAATTAATTCACTGTAAACCTGCTTTTAAGTTGTAACTGAAGCATTCATAAATCATTCAATTGCAAGCGAAAGGAAGAAAGTGTAACTATTAAAAAGAAAATAAGTTAACTTCCCCAGCCACAAAGAGATATTTACAAAGTTCATTTTGCATACAGGTATAAGTGAATATAGAACCAACTTTCGTTTTGTTGGTAACAAGTTTAAAGTTTATTTTTATCGTCAGACAAAAACAATGTATATTCTTAAATATGTTTTTTTACTATTGTAATTTTCACATCTCTTTCATTTCCTTGCATTATCTTCAGTACGACAATTTGTCATGTAAAAGTTACTACTTGTTGTTTTAACCTACCAAGAATTATACATGTAGATACCATAATAATATAGAACAGTTACAATTCACCTCCAGCTAATACTATAATAGACACATTTTGGAATTTACAGATCACACCGAAGCATTCATAAATCACCCCATTGCAAGCGAAATGAAGAAAGTGTAACCTTAAAAGGGAAAGAAGTTAACCTCCCGAGCCAGAAATATATCTTTACAAAGAAAAGCAAGTCCAGTCAAATTTCCTTTAACAACAACAAAACTTCTGAGTATTACTTTTTTTCCCAAGCCTTGCTTCACTCAATCTTTATGTTTTTGTGATTTCATTACACGGCGGAGTTTTGCGTTTTTTCTTTGAAGGGCGATTTTACAGGTTTAACTTCTTTATACAATTATGTCATTGGAATTATAAAAAAAGTCCAGATGAAAGGAGGAAATATCCGGAAGAAAACGTTGAAACTTTGTAATAATATATTTCTTGAGACGTTAGATGAAGACAAAGTGTTGAGTCCTGTGCTATTGTTCTTGGTTTGTATTCCCTTTATACACACAATTAAACATTATTATTGAATGTTTTTCTCTTTTGTTTCTTTACAGCCCAGAATCGTTTCGGAATCGGTAAGTGTATTATTCGATTTGCTTCACTGTTTAACTTCGGAGTTCATATAAGTTTATTTCACGGTTTTGCCATATCTTGTTGATATACTGTCATCAGTGTATATGCGATTTTTCTTCGTTAGTTTAACTCTGCCTGAAAATCATTGGTTCCAAATAAACTCTTATATACAGTGTTGAAGTCAATATTGCAGGGCTGCAATATTATATCTTCTGACTTGATGTCGTGCAAGACCAAACTCCACTTTAAACTACAGTGTTAATCAATTTTTCCGAAATGTCAAATACACTCATGGACCCTGTCTTGTAAAACGATTAATAAAATGCATACAAACAAATGGTAATTACTTCACTGTCAACCGAAACATATTTACCGGGAAAAAGTGTCTGAGGAGTGGCAAAACGATCTTTATTGTTTTAAACGACTTTGTGCCACGTTGCAACCCCCGCAATGATATTGGTCATTTTAACAAACATATTAGTCAGAATAACAAATATTTAGGTTAAAATTAACCAATATATTGGTAGGACACATATCCACCAATCAATTAGTTATTTCCAACCAAACTGTTTTTAGGGTGTAGTTGTAAATTGTGGAAGCATATTCTCTGCCAGGAAACGTTAGTTCGCTGAAATGCAAGATTTCCTTTGACGAAACTCCACTTAAAATTTAGTCTTACCTCATTTTACCGAAAACAAATGTAAGCCGAACCAAACAAAATGTCACCAAGCAGTGGGTTTGTAAGTTTATGCTGTCATTAGAGAGGTTAAGATTTTACAACGTATGCATGTGCGTGTATACGTAAGCATACTATCAGTTTTCCAACAAAAAAGAAACGTTCTCAGTTTTTCATCTTGAGCGCATGTGTGTGATTGCATGTGTTTAAAATCAAGTTTAACTCAAATGTTGACAACATTTTAAGACGATTGTCTTGGAATACCAACAATAGTATAAAATCATCAGGTTTTGTTATTGTATAAATACACTGATTTATGATGCCTTGTACTAGATTAGATATACTTTGTGGTTTAGCGCTATTGTTCGTCAGTATCGATCGCTTTTCATTTTTCCGCATACATACCTACGTAGTTCATTAATCTTAGTCAGATTTGTCATAAAGAGTCAATTTCTCATGGTTTGGCCAGGGTTGGTTTAGATTAGACAACCTGTTCCATTATGGTCATCAAAAAGGAGTTAAACCACTTTGTTATCTCTCGTGAGAGTTCATGATGCCAGTGTGATATGAATATCAGGTTAAACCCTTTCACGTGACCGGTCATTCTCCTAATTATCTTCACTTAGTCATGCGCAATACTATACCAATAAGTCCGGATTTTATAAAGTCTGAAATTCATGCCATATTAAAACCAGACGTCGACATTTTGGTCAAATGTCCTCCAGGCGATTAGTGTATGCAAGTCGTCTCAGTACAGTGCAAATCCCCTCAACTCCAACCACTGTATCGTTTGGGAACGTAATCCTGTTCGGAAGTCCTAATGATGAGAACAGTCGAAGAACATCGGGCTTATCAAATCGGATGAACTTATGTATTACGCGGATAATTACGTATACGTATTTATTTAATTGTGATCTCCCCAATATACATTGTAATACAGTGGACCTACATAATATTTTCTTCTGCGTTGTCATTTATTGCTCATTTCCTTCTTGTTGATTATTTTACTGAGGTTTAAAGCAAACACAGACTGACTGAAAATGCTACCAACATCCAACTAATGTCGCTGGGTCAAAATGATCGAGATTATCTTGATATGACTCGGTGCAAAACTGTCGTTTTTGTATAGGTTACTACTTGTTGTTTTAACCTTCTAAGAAGTATACTTGTAGATACCATAATAATATAGAGAACAATTGCATTTCATCTCCAGCCAATAGACACATATTTTTAATTCACAAATCACACACATGCAATCAAAAGGAAGGAAACATGACTTTGAAAAAGATAAGTAATTTACCTATAGCCAGAAATTTGATATTTCAGCAAGTTCAGTCACATTTTTTTTCAATACAAATATCCGAGGCTACTTCTCCCACCCCTCGTTTACGCCCCTTGTTTCACGTTTATTTCACGGTTTCGCCCCATCTGGTCGATATACTGTCTATAATTATGATATTTACATAATTTCAAAATTCAGAAGAAATGTTCCCTGTCAGGAAATGGCATAGTTGCTACGATATAAAATCGTCAATACATGATAGGAGCCTCTGGGTGCCTTTTTAAGATGCCAAGTACACCCCTTGGATCCTGTCTTGTAGAACGATTATAGAATTCATTAAAACGAATGGTAATTATTTCACTGTCAACCTGCTTTAAAGTTGTAACCGAAGCATTCTTAAATCACCCAATTGTAGGCAAAGGGGAGAAACTATAACTTTAAAAAGTAAAGAAGTTAACATCCCGAGCCAGATATTTACAAAGTTCATTCTGCATACAGGTATTAAATTAATATAGAACCAACCAACTATCTAATATGATAACACAAATATACACGATAATACCACCAACGTCCAACGAATGTCGTTCAACGAATGACTGTTTACACAACGACTCCGATGAGGAGTTTAGGATCTAAACATATTTCCTCATCTTGTTTTATTTCATACATAATGAAGTAATTATAACAACTCCTCTACTTTCCCAACGTACTAAAGTATGGTTTATAGTTTTAACTGTTATGTTTGGCATCGGGCGCCATGGAGATATTGTGCTCAAAGCAAAGTAAACATTCAGAAAGCTTCTCTTGATCTGCCTGGACATGTTTATGTTGGCTCGCTATAAAACTCTTACACTGTTGAATTAAAGGCTAGGGCTGGAATATTTCTTTTGACCGAACTCCACTTTAAACAAATCTCTAATCGAACCAAACATGAAACGTTTCTCAAAGATAGGGTTTCAGTTGAATTTCTTTGGAGTGTGCAACTGCCCATGTATCTCAGTAAACCATGTCAAGACATTTCATTTCGGTGAAAAATCTCATTATGTGAACGTTAAAACTGGTTTTAAAATTAAACCTTAAAATGCCAATGTTAAAAATAAGGTTTAAGCATGTAAATGTCATAGTACAGTTACATTTCACCTCCCGCCAGTGTACACATTTTAAAATTAAAATGTCACACACTTGCATACTGAAGGAAGAAAACATGACTTTAAAAACGAAAAGAGATTTACCTATAGTCAGAAATAAGATATTTCTTTCAACAAAAATATCTGAATATACCACTTTTCCCACACCCCTTGTTTCATGTAATCTGTATGTTTTGTCGCAAATATAAATCATCGCAAGTCTGTTGTTGTTTATTTCAAAATAATCCCCAGTTTGCTTTTAACTTTGTATCTGTTTTGGTTGTCAGATAAAAACAATGTATATTCTTGTCCAAGATGTTTTCTCACAATTGTAATGTTTACATCTCCTTTATTTCCTTGCAGGGGTATTCATCAGCAAAGGTAAGTTTATGCCGTCATTATTAATGGCATTTACATAATTTCCGAATGCAATAGAATGTTGCTTTGTCTGGAGGTTGGCGAGGCTGATTGAACGGTGGTTCACTTTAACAAGTTAGCAAGGTTGGTTGAATTATAGTTAATTGTATTACGATAAAGCATAGTTTGCTAAATGTAATGATGGTCAATTAAATAGTAGTTAACTGAAAAGGTTAAGGCATCGTTTTTAGTAGGTTAACGAGGTTAGTTGAACAGCGGTTGTATAAATCATTGTTTACAGTTTGTTAGGGAGATTATTGTTGAACGGTTGGTTGAATGGTGGTTAAGGTGTTACCTGAGTAACGTAAACACGTAGTTTGCTTAATGTAAACGGAGGTCGGTTGAATGATGGTTAACTGCAACGTAAACACATCGTTATTAGTAGGTAATAGCGAGATTGTTGGGGGTTCTACGAACAATGTTATATACATGTAGCATCGTTTATAGAATGTAAGCAAGGTTGGTTGAATGGTCGTTAACTATAAATCAATGTTTGTTCAGCAAAAGGATCCAAAGTCAGTAGATTGGTGGTTCCTCCGTAGCACGCAAACGTAGAAGCAACGTTACATAAACGTTTAGCGCATTATTACTTTAACGTTAAACGTCAACGTTGTAGTTTAAGTTTGCTCATTAATATTATGTTGCATCAACGTTGACAAGGTAACAGGATAACGTGACAACAACGTTATTGTAACCTTTCAGTGTAACGTTTTTTAAACGATGATAAATCGGAAAATAACCAACACGGAAATTTTGAAAACAAAATAGGTACATTAGCGATAACCCAATTATTACTTACATGTTAAATAACCAATATCATAGTTTACAAAATGAAGTTATTTCACTCTTTAATATATTGGACCACCGTTGGCATGGTTATACTGAAAATGTCACAAATATATTGTAGCAGTTCACATTTATATAGTCGACAAATAACCCGCAGTGGGTCGCTGAAATAAACTATTAGTATTAACGTTTATAGTGCAAACGCTTTAACGTTCTTTATTAAACCTTGGTTTAACCAACCTCACTAACCTCCCCCAACTATTACCGAATTGAAACGCGTTTATAACTTTGAAACTAGCATGACGGGAAATTAATCGTTGGTACTAACAGCAACGTTCGATCAACGTTTATAAATTAACTTCTAAGTACACAGTAAATAATAATGATATCATAATCATTTAAAACACGCTTTCCATGTCACAAAGACATCCCAAAGCGCTGTACAAAGATATAACAAAATAATAATAAAAACAAAAAGTAATCTAAAACTATCAATTAGGTGATAAAAAGTACAGCTTAAAAAGATTAGTTTTCAAATTAGCTTTAACAATTTCAAAACTATCAGCAGATCGGGTTGTTGCTGGAAGTCTATTCCACAGACGAGGGGCATATATTGTGAATGATCGATCTACATAGTATTTAGTTTTGCCAAGTGGCTGCTTTAAACATACCACGTCAGAGGTTGTCGAGCGCAGAGTGCGTGTACTCGGTTTAACACTTAGTAATTCACATAAATAACCTGGAGCTATTCCTTTCATAATTATGTAAACAAGACACGCAATTTTAAATTCCACACGCTTATTTACTGGAAGCCAATGTAAACTGTTCAGCACTGGAGTAATATGCTCAGATTTTTTTCATCCTAGTGACAAGGCGTGCAGCTGAATGTTTAATCACCTGTAATTTCCTGAATTCAAACTCGGGCAAGCCAAAAAGCAAACTGTTGCAATAATCAAGTCTTGAAGTAACAAAAGCATGGATTAATTTCTCAGTTGAATTCCGGTCAAGCAGGTTAAGTATTTTACCAATCCTCCATAATGCATAAGACGCTGATAACATGAAACATAAATTCTACGTTAAAACAACGTACGTAAATCAACGAATTACAAATGTATTAACGTAACTATTAAACCAAAACCATATATCAACCAGATGAACCATATGAACCATTTGTCAACGTTAATATAACGACTTGTGCTATCTGGGTACCGAACGACCGATATACCGAACAAAATATATGGATCCTGTGATGTTCGCTGGCGGCGTTCCACTTTACATGAGAATACCGTGGTTCTGATTCGTGAAGCAATTTTTGAATTTGTTTCCGATTGAACATGTGAACTGTTTAATTTTCTTAATACAGTTTAGCGGAAGCCTACGGCCATCGACTGAGGTAAGTGTACGATTCGCATTCTTTTGCAAACTTGTCTTAGATTCAATAGTTTGTTTCAAAGACTCGCTACAATAGGATGTCTATATAATTATGTAGCATATTTTCCATCTTGAAATTACATGGTCAATTATGTTTACGGGTAAGTAAGTAATACTTTTTTGGATGGCAGCAGGGGCAGATAGGCCTACTGCCTGCAGAAGACTGGCTTTTGGGATAGTTATTGGAACACGGTGTTGGTAGTCCACTATCAAGTGATATGCAATTGCGTATCACCATGGGCTACGTACAATATGTATCAGCTATTTGATTACTATAACCAGTCATGTTGTCAAGATGACTGTTTTTAAATCCCTTTGAGAGGCTGGTGTCATATGAAAATCAGACTCCTATGAAAATCAGACTTTTTTCGTATTATTGGTTAAACCCTCTCACGCGACAGATGACGCTCCTAATTATCTCTCATTAATCATGCGCAATACTACCAATGAGTCTGAATTCCATGGAGTCTGAAATTAATGCTACCCCGGATTTTCAAAAAGGACCGCCTCTGTGCATTGAAAGGGGGGTATATATGGCATGTTGGTACCTAAAATAGCTCATCTCAAAGTTGTTATCGTAAATAATTCCAACGATTGTGGCTTGATAATTGACGTATCGATTAAAAAAACAGCACAATTGTTCATTTTATCATTATAAAGCTCTCACATAAACACAAATATATTGCCTATTTGAGAGCTCAGTTGGTAGAGCACCGTAACTGCAATTCGGAGGTTACAGGTCCAAACCCCGCTCCAGTCAATTTCTTTGGTGCACGTTTAAGAATGAAAAAAAACCACCACATTTTGCAGTTCCTCGTTCTTGTTTTCAGGAAACCAGCTTTGCTCTCACAGCGGAGAAATCTGTGAATTTACAATCATCTCCAGGTACGTATATCCATGGATAATATTTACCTATACGCTGATTGGTATGCGTCGAATGTTGGTGGAATGTTCTACAGGGTGTCTCTAAAAAAAGTATATACCCATTTAAAAATGTGTATTGCAAAACTACTGAATATTTTAGAAAAAGCAAAATGTCTGTGAAAAAGGTAGAATGTTCTCTGTCCAATGGTATAATGTTAATTATGTCATTGTCATGGATGACTGAACAAACAAGGCATTTATGAAATGTACAGAAATCAGCACTGAAATATTCAGTAGTTTTGCAATAATATGAATTTGAAAATGGTTATACTTTTTTTAGAGACACCCTGTATGCAGTGTGTATTACGTTAAAATGCAATGTCACCAATTGTAGAGGCAAGATTGTCTAGTAAAAATTGTCAACTTGTTTACAATGTACGAGGCGAATTTTGAACAGAAGGCCACTTAAATCACTAACAGAGTGATTCTACTTAGTGGTTTAATACACTTTTAAAGGTCGTGGTTCATAATTTATGCAAACGCGAATGCGTTGCGAATTTGACGTCATAATAAAACATTTGCTGGAAATTTCGCCGGTGTTGAAATGTGTTCAACTGTTGGCGAATTGGCAGCGCGAAGACTGACGCCATGAATCCCGGGTCGCGTTGGCTTTTTGCGCAGAGTATGAACCGGGCTTAACGTACATGCATCATGATTTGTATTACAGACAGTTCGTCCACTCTGCCAACTCTCCTAAAACGGATCCTCGAGGAACACGACCAATTTGCCAAAGGATGCAGCGAAGAGACGCTGAGGAAGAACACTTTCCAGTTGATGTGCATTGCAATCGGTTACTTCGACCAGTGGGGTGGGAGCCTGTCCTTGAACGAGTACAAAGTCCACCTGTATATCCCCCGTAGGGCACTACCCAAAGGTCGACTGCAGCAGGTGTTCATCTACGTCAACCCCAACGCGCCGACAGTTGATGGGGTCGGTCCGTCGGACTGTGTCCTGTCGCCGATGATCCAGTGCGGTCCAACAGGTCTGAAGTTTCTGGACAGCGTGGTGCTGTCTTACCCACACTTTGCCCAGGAGGGGAGCGGGTGGAAGTTGAACGTACAGTTGTGCAATGACGAAGGAGGCTCGCCAAAATCCTGGGAGACTCTTGATGCAGACGGCGACGGCATGCTGGTGTCTACCAAAGACCAGACCGTCGTACTCCTGATGAAGCATTTCACAGGGGCAGCTTTAGTTGGCGAACCATCCGAAACCAGCACCAAAATAATGGAGGCAGGAGTGTTTGGGAGCCCCTTTGATCCGTCTGAAAATCACTATCCCTTCCGGATCCACCTCTGGAACGATGAACCAGTTGTAAAAGAGGTAACTCCCTGTTTCTTTGTTTTAAGGGTTGACACTTTGTATCTATATTTTGGGGGCACAATGCGAGCGTCGGGACTATTTTGGTATTTTTGTAAATGTAATATCGCCCCAAGCAAAAAAAAGCCACTCTAGGCAAAGGGCTACAGAAAAAAGAAAACAAATCAGGAAAACTGAAAAAAGGAATTGATATTTCTCTTAGCGGTAGGATACACCATTGGTAATTGCTTCAACTTTCAGGAATGGGTGGATTTGGGGGGTTGTATTTTGAAAAAAAGCAAAACAAAAGATTTTTCAGAATAATTACAGGATATCTAGTGCAATAATTTTGCTGGATGCCTGGAATCATTAATTACTTTCAAATAACTACGATATGTTTTAGTAATTTGGTAGTAATTGGTTTTCTCGATATGTGCAAATGGTGTATCCCCCCTTTAAAAGAGGCCAAATCATAAGAAGGGGAAAAATAACTACTTGGCAAAGAGTTTCAAAGAGAGACAGCCCGTGTAAAAAAACACAATTAGAGTATCTCTTTGTCCTATATCTCTACACAGCTAAAGTGTATATAGGTGAGAGGAAGCCGAGAGACTGGGTAAAGGAAAACACACTGACATTATTATTCATTCATAAATGCCTGAGACAATAACCATTCGTATTGGTCAAGAGCTCGACACGTCGGTATGTTTAAACGACCGATAAAACATGGCCCATCAAGTTTTAAACGCATTTTTGGTGTCAGGTCAAATTTGAACTACTATGAAGTTTGGTCCATGACCCTTTCATTTGTTGAAGCCTCACACAACCATGCGCAATTCTAGTCCATATATTAATAGTCCATAATTACTCTGCAACACACATCACTATATATTGAGCATCAGGTGGAACGCGCGCGTCATAATGACACATGCGTGAGGTACATACCTATAGCTGGTTGAACCAAGATGGCGTGTGAGTGGGTGAAGTTGACAGGCCGGGTGCAAGAGGTCCCACAACTCGGCGGCGGTTATTTCCGTCTCCACCTGTTCTGGATTTGTTTATTCCATTGCGATCGGCCAGCTCCTACTTTGAGACCAGTCAGGATTGACACCGGTAAAGTCATGCCAATGAAAGGAATACAACCGATAGGTGATACTGACTTGCCACCTACACTATCACCTCAGGCTGTGACCCCTGGCAGTGCGACGTATCTTTCCGACACCAAAATAGAGCAGTTCGAAAGCTTTGTGCGCGAAGCTCTGATTGAAATACGACAAGGACAGGTGGAGTCACGTAATCGCATTTAACTGCTTGAATCAAACATCAATAAATCAATCTATTTAAACGCATCTAACAAACGCATCGATGCACTCGAATCGAAGGTTAACGACTTTGATCCGATGGCTATGCGTATGTCCGAGTGTGAGAAAGCAATGGCAGAACACCCGAACTGATAAACAAACTCGAGAGATTCCCAGGAGGAATAACCTGCGGGTAATTGGTCTCCCCCAGCAAAAGGGTGAAGATTGCCTGCTATTAGCCAAAAATCTCATCAGCGAGAAGTTCAACATGGTAGACGTTAAACTTAAGAGAGCGCACCGGGATGGCCTCAAAATTGACGGGAAGCCACATCTCCCGATAAAGCTAAATTAATACCAAGACGAAATCAAGATCCTGCAGCAGCAACGACAAGCCCTGTCAAGTGACCCTTCTATTGCGTCGAGGACGTCACCAAACTCGATCTTCATGAAAAGAGGAAGTGGTCATTCATTGACACGCCCTCTCGTGGCATATTCTGGTTAATTTATTGTGTCTCCATGCATCACAGTTAAGCTTGCCTGTATTGATTTCTGTATCTAAATCTGTCTGTTTTATAATTTTGGTCGTTTGATTATGTTTCTGTCGTTTACATTCAAACGTTATTTTGTGACAATGACTGTTATTTGATCTATTTGGCCCGAGTTTGGTTTGTACCTAAGGCACTTCGTTTTGTTTTCATACAGTTTGCCTCTTGTCTGTTTTTATTACTTCTTTTATCCAAGTATTTATTTCAAATGTCTTTCCCCTAATTTGTTGTTTATAATGTTGCCTGATTTTAATGTGGACGATAGTGATGACACTGCCTGCCTAAACTTATTCATAGATAGCTTTAACAACTTGGATATTGACTGCAATTCTTTTTCTATCTTTTACAAGAATTCCAGGAGTCCAAGATTACCTTTCCTGTCTTTCTCATTCATTTTCTGTACTTGGTTTCCCCGAAACTTGGTTCAAAGAAAGTCCTCGTCCTTATGTCAACATGACCCGTTATGACCTTTATTCCTCACGCGCGCTCTCTTAAACTTGAAGGAGGAGCCGCCTTGTTCATCAGTAAGTCCCTGAAATACCATGTGCCTACAGACATCATGCCGTCCTCGCCTGACTATGAATGTGTTTTTGTTGAACTTATCTTTTTAGTTGTTTTGACTTTTTATGAATAGAAAAAAATGTGTTTGGCCTGTATTAAATATATAATTCCATCGGTATAAAACCGACTAATGGGATTGAGCATTAACACATCTAGGCCCATACTTGTAACTTAAAACCGAGTTAAATTTGAACATGGAGTAATTCGTAGGCAGCAAATAAATAGTGAACATATCCTGTTAACTATAATTTGCTTTATTTGTGCTGCTCAGAAAGTAACGGAGATGGAAAACGAAACTGGCTCCAAGCGGTTGGACGTTTACCGATATCTGAAAGTGGGCAGATCAGGAGACGTACAAGCTGAAATCAGGAATATCAAGCCTGACTGGGAACTGGGAAAAAAGGTAGTATACCCGCAGATCAGAGTATTATAGTTTGAGCACTTTCTCATGTCCGAAGTATAGCCTATGGCACCGAGTGAAATTATAAAAAGTCGAGGGACTACATTGTGGCAGCGTGCATTGAGTGCAGGATGGCTGAACATACTAATATCACTCGATCGGGACTACATTGAACATATTGCAACATTTTAAGAGATGTAACTTTTTAATACAAGCTTGTTTTTAATTACTTTGTTTTCGTTATCTTCTTTGTTTTATTACAGGCTTTAATTTGATGTATATATTAGTATATTTGTATACATTTTAAGTGTTACGAACGTTAATGCACATGAAGAGATTTTATGTCCGTTTTTCGAGATTAACTTCCGAGCTCTCGATTAAATCTCGTAAATTCTCTCTCTAACGCCCGAGACTGCCAACTGCAATTAGTACAACTTTGCTGTGTACGTCATTATCGAGTACGCTGCGCTGTGACTGTGTTGACGCAAATATCAAATGTTTTTGACCCACAATGTATTATTGAAACTCCAGATATAAATATATAATAGAAACACAAACTGTATAGTTAATACATGTGTGTGTAATTTTTTCAATTGAAGCACGTAAAGTAAAGGATCACAACGTTTATACAGCATGTATTGCAATTGGTTTTCAAATTATTCCCTTTTTAAAAGAACACTTGAACAAAATGGTCTTTTTCCTCTACAAAATAGAAACAGATAATACCTGTCGAAAGAATCTGGGAGTTACCAATGGACTCGGTGACCTTCAACCTGGAGCGTCAAAATTGGAACGAGGATCCTTATTGCGAGAGTTTCATTTCCCAGTGTGGCACCGGAACGGAAGACGAATCGAGTGGAGACAGCTTTCGATTTACCATTAGACCACCAAAGGTACGACTTGAGGGAGGAATCAGATACAAACTAAAACTGTAACATGCATTCGGTGTACATTTTTTGAAGCTTTTTAGAACGGGGCCGTATCGTAGGTCGGACCGTATCTTAAGTCCAAAATAATTTCGGAATTATGAGGCGCCGGACCTTTGGGGCGTCGGGCCTGTAAGCCTTAATATTTAATTGGGGTGAAATTTTGTCGAACCTATGAGGTGTCGGATTTACGAGCGGACCCCTTTTGATGCTTCCATTATGTTTTCACTTCTTTCTATATTAGGCACTTTACTTCGCAATTCAGCTTTTCAGCGTTTAGCTACCACTACAATAATGGTTTTAGTCCACATGACACTTGCAATATAATGCTTGATTGTGTACACCTACTTTGGCTTATGAACAATTAAGTCTAAAAGTGTAAAACATATGTCCCTCGTGCTGAAAAAGGGTATATTTTATCAATTTTTTACAAAACAGAACGGATCGACACAACAGTCAAACAAGCAGCGTCTGTGCAACATTTGCCAAAAGGTAAGTTTAACAGATTGGAGAGATATTGACTTGTGGCAAAATGGCTTCGACCTCGTTATGTCCTAGTCACATTTACGCCGATTGTGGGAAATGCGCCCGGGAAATCGGGGAAATATTTCGGTCACCGGCGGATCAATTAGAGCTATCGGCCGATTAAAACACGTCGCACGGGCCGCCGCCAACTTTTAACGCAGAGTTATAATTTTCCGATGGCCGGCAGACTTTTTTTTCGACCCAACTCATCGCAAATTAACCGCACGGGACCCGTATAAGGGAGCCGTCCGATAGCCTAACGGCCACCCCAAATTAGGAGATCAGGAAAGGCTTGGGGGCCACCTGGACCGTACGGTGTCCGGGGGTCCTCCCGATGGCCTTATGGGCGCCGAAGTGTAATCGTACGGGATACGTCCGGCCTCCTCTCGTTCACCTGGCGGGCTCCGCCATCGACCGGGTGCCTCAAGGCCTCCGTACCGTGCCTGGACGATGTTCATAGGGCCACCCTACGGTCTCCGTCCGTTGTCCGCACGACTTAATCAGTGGGAATCTAATTTGTGGCCGTGCGGCGCCCGTATCTAATGTGACCGTGACCAAGTGCAACTTGAGACATCTGGGATTTGTGTCCAGTAGCCGGGGCATCGGATGACCGCCCGATACCCCCTCACCACCCGGCGCCGAGGGTTATGCACGACTCTGCCTGGCAGTAGGTTTTTTTTGCAGGGCAAACAAAGAGACAACTACACGTGTTTTGCTTCCCAATAATCCCGGCTTATCTCTCTGGTAGACATAATGGATGTATTCAGGTAAAGTTTATATCAAAGTTATGGTTTCTATATTGTATACCATGCTGGCTCTCTATAGTTAATCTGGATGACCTATTGCATATACAAACATTTTTTAAATGCTCAGACACTGGACAACTGCCGGTACCCCGCCGGTTACCCGCCGGTTGGATAAGTACGTCTTTCTTTACAGTACATAAAGTATTCGGAAGTCTAATAACCGTAAATAGTAATTTTTTGAGCAGAAGCACCCAACCTCGTCCCCATTATTTTCAACCTCGTTTCCAATAGTAATTAGAAACTGTTGCCCATTATCTTGATTCAAAACAACAACGGCGCGCCGTTGATATTTTGACAACGATGCGCGCACACGAATTTGAATATGCGATGTCAATTAGCACGTTCTCTTCACTTCAAAACAATCCCCACTTGTCCAGTTTGCTTTTAGATTAATTATTTAATGTGATAATGAATACTGGCTGATCTCACGCGCGACGAACTAAGTATGTTTACTACAATCACTAATTTTACCCAAAAAAAACCGGCACCCGACTTTACCTAACTTGCATGCATATCCAAACAATCTTTCGAATAACAGGGTGAGAAACCAGGGCCCAATTTAACGGAATTGCTAAGCACACAAAATTGCCGAGCACAAAAAAGTCTTGCTCCGAAAAAACAGGTTACCAGCCAAAACTCTACGTGCTTTTTATGCTAAGCACAAATAAGCTGACTACCAGTCACAAACAACATGAATTACCGGAAAATTTGGTTGGTCACCCTGTTTTTGCCAAAGAAGAATGTTCACCATGCTGAGCAATTTTGTTTTGCTTATTAGCAGCTTCATGAAATTGGCCCCAGGTTTAGATATCATTATTTTGTGACTATTTAGTATACACTTACATCAAAATTATCTGTTATCGATAGCAATTTTCTAGGGAGAGGAATATCAGTTTTTAGAAGGGTTCAAGACAAACTATCTTCCGTTTGTACACAAGTTGTATTTGTATTACGGTAAAAGCTAAACTTTTGCGATGCATACTTGTATTTGCATAGCTATCGATCATGTTTATTGATACAACTGGGCTGAACTTCTTGGATCCTAAACTTATTTATTTTGTTTTGTTTCCAGGATGAAGCCCGCGAAATCTGCCCTTCCTGTAAGGTGAATTAAATCAGACATTTTGTTTCAGACGGTTTTGTCACCTTTCGCTAAATGTTTTTTTGTTTTATTTCTACTAATTATCTCTGCTACATTGTTCTATAACATATCGAATCTGTTTTCTTGAATTTGTTACATTCTTGATAGTCTTAGACATACCTAGAAGCAACAAAACACTGTAAACCCACCGAACGTGAGCCCTTAAACGCGTGACAATTATGTATAAATTGTTGCAAAAGGCGTTTATTTATGAGCTCAAAAGTTAAACACTTTTAAAGTGTATATATTTACTGATAACGTACGTATGTTGACTGATTATCTTTTTAGGAGAAAATGAAGTATGTTCAAATTCGCAAGATGGATGGTGATTATGGAGGCTTGTCAGAGGAGATGGAGGGAGCTCTCTGTCGACAACCAAACACGACCAGAGCGCTGGCGGAGCTAGCAGGTGTCGACCACAACTCCATAAAAACAGAGGATTCCTTAAAGATCTTCTTTGCACGTCAAAGGGCGCATGGCTGCGAAGACGGGAAATCCATTAAGCGTCTGCTGGATTCGTCTCCTGAAATCGCCATGCCCATTTCGAAGAAACTTCGAGTGACAGGTATATAGAAAAAAATATCGGGTGAAAATGACATTTCTCCGTTTTTGACCTAGACAAAATTAGTGTCAGGGAAAATAAAAGCCTAGAGCTGGTTCACCGGAATAACAAAATACAATATTGTTTCATATGTTGTATACAAGACTAATTATTGTTTTATTTGCTCTTGCTCTAGAAACTTTGCCTGAAGGGGGCTCCATATCGACGGAAATGCAAGTCGTGAGTGTTATGCTTGACAGTTTCAACTGGTCTATATAAAGAGGAAACGTACATGTACAACGCTCCATTTTGGTCAATCATTACGGACAGATAATGATCAGTTGCGATGATTGTTTTTCGCTCTTTTATGTAATCCGTCTCTTTTCTTGTTCCCAGGTCTCTTTAGCTTTATGGTTTGTTTTCTTTTCAGTCGGAAATTGCTGACGAGAAATGTTTCCGTCGGCTTGCAGAGAAATTGGGAAAGGAGTGGGAGCCACTGGCCACAGAGTTAGACTTCACCAAGGCGAACCTGTACAAGATTAAAGTGAACAACCAACATGACGTCGGTGAACAGATATTTGAAATGCTTGTGCAGTGGAGGCAGCGATGTGGAAGGTTGGATGGAAGCATCTTAGCTGGGGCTTTGAGGAAGGTTGGGCTACATGATCTGGCACAGCAGTTCGAAGGTGAGTTTTATATTATCCGGCGATTACCATATTTGTTGTTATATATACTTAATTCGGGCGATTCACAATGCAGTGCGCCACCAAGCGTTTGACTCAAAAGAGCCACTTTTAAACTTTACGGTCGACTTCTTCCGTATATCATACTGTAGTGAAATATCTATTCTTCATTGTTCACGCGAGGTACAACACAAACATAAATGTATCCGGAAGCGTCGTTGATTAAAACATTGTTATTTGCAGAACAAAATTGGAGCTTTAATCGTGCGCGTCCAAAAAGACGTAAAAACTGATGAGTTCATGCAAAATGAATACAGTTTTTCAAACTGATGCCGACTTTTTCCCAAGATGCACTGCGGGTATAGCAGGATTTGCGCCTCCAACGGCAGCTTCTAGGTATTGTGAATCGCTCGAATTACCTCTTTATGTTAGTGAAACCAACAAGGATCCCTCAAAAGCGCCACTAAAGGTTTCTTTTGGCTTTCGAGCTATACTTACGGTGCACACTGTAGAAGAAGTTACAGTTTTTGAGGTTGGAGAAAAACCCAAGAAGAACATCGCGACTGAGGCTCGTAAAACCGTGTTCCACTACATTCCATTTAAGTTTTCAACATTAGTTCATGTAACAAAATACACAGCAATTACTTGATCAAATTATTTATTAAGGTTTTTTTTGGTATTTGTTTTACAGAAAATACGAACTAGAAGGACACGTGCATTAATTGTGCGTGAGTTGTTTCTACAAGCACAGCATACTGGTGGATCGATACAGCTGGACTTCCCTAATCAAATATTTTGGGTGGCTTTCAGAAATAAACCGTTAGGCCTACACTATAGGAAATGACATGATGTGATTTTGCATTCAAAGCGGACACGGTCCTTAGCAGGATGTGATTTCAACAAAAGATTTCCAACATCACATCCAAAATGATAGATGAATTTGTGCTTAAAGGTAGGATACACCATTGGTAATTGCTTGAATTATTATGAATGGCCATATTTTTGGGGTTGTGTTTTATAGTAAATACCGTTTAACTGACCTGTCCAAAGTTTTACAGTAATTGATGCAGAGAAAAGCACGAAAAACAGCATTTGTTTTCAACAGGCGTCAAGCATTATTCTTATGCACGATCGCCGTCCGGCGATCGCTATTTTGTTTTTATAACATTCTATTTTTCGGAATAATTACAGGATATCTAGCGCAATCATTTTGCTGGATGCCTAGAATCATTATTTACTTTCAAATGAGTAAGATATTATTTTTTAATAATTCGGTAGTAAATACTTTTGATATCTGCAAATGGTGTATCTTACCTTTAATTAATGTAAGCATTGTCCTGTTTAAGTTACGTACCAAAAACGGTGTGAGATTAGCCCGTTTTCCCACTTTCTTGTCCATAATTTGAGAACAGTTCAGTCGATTTGACGAGGGCGAACGGTAATATCAAGTTTAATTCATTTCATTTTAACTATTTGTGTTTGGCAATTTAATATTTCGTCGTACTTTTTACCCTGAAAATGTGAATCCACGCTAGTTTCTCCGTAAAAACGCGCAGTTGTTCTCCCTTCCAGTCGTAGTTTGTATGAACGTCACTGGTTAAGTCGAGTGACCCAATCCGAGATTGTTCGTTTACTCTCGCGTACTGCGCATGTACAACCGTTACCCCGATTTAGAGGCACGATTAAGCTGGGGTGAGTTATCGAACGCCCTATCCTTGCACTGGAGTAACGGAATATTCGATTGTTTTTGCGGGGAAAAACAATCGAATAATTGAGATCTTAACCTCCATTGTGATACAAAATGTATAAGAATCCTGTTGATTAGTCCGAAAAAACGCGCCGTACTTTGAGATGAAAAAAGAGACCAATAGCAACGTTCGATCTATTGCCAACTGTTTCATCTGCGATGAGCTGCATACCTTGTACGTGTACATTGTTATTCACAGCCGCGTCCCTCAAGGCGACCTGAACATGTTCTGTCAACGGTCCACTCTCTTTTGTGAATATAATTTCCGCGCTGCATATCAATAATCGACCGTATACGGAGTTTGCATTAAATCCAATGTAATCGCCCGACTCTCCCATGAATACACAGCGCACCAGAATAAAAAAAACCTGATGAACTTAACCCTTTGCACTCAGCCCCGCGCTACATCTGACTTATAAGTCCCTTAAAATCTCCTGGGGTCCAAATATTCCCAAAAAATATAGCCCTATTTGTAAGCTTTCCAATGATACAAAATTATATGGGATTTGTACACTGTAAATTATATTTGTTTATAGAAACTAGCAACACGTACACAATCTTCGAAAACAGGCCTGAGTTTAAAGGATTAAGTGGGGGTCACAAATTCATAATTTGGATTCTAACGACTATAAACCGAATTGAGGATGTGAATTTTGGAGCATTTGGATGTGATTTTGGCGATCTTTTGTTGATTTCACTTATACAAAAATATACAGTTATTATATGTTGATGTTATGTTATTGGATGTTATATATGTTAACTAGATTTTGTTTAAAGTAATACTATATTGTGTGTATAATTAATACTAAAGTAATACTAACAAGTAATACTAGATTTGTTTTGGGTGCAAATGAACGGTTAGTTGAGTCATATCCACTTCACACCACGTTATTAACAAAACGTTATGTCACAGTTTATTGCTGTGTCGACTGCCACAAAACAATTTTGTGTTAATTTCGCGCCGGGATTATTTTAACATCACCGAGCCGAGGCGCGGGATTATTTTTAACAAAACTTGATCCGAGGCGAGTTCAGGCTGATGGTACCAGGAAGCACACCCGTGAATTTGTCGGCCTGGCTCGTAACGTGTTTATGCGTCATCCGTTTTAAATCTGGAGAAAAATGTGCATGTATATACGTTCTCCAGCGCGAACTGGTTAAAATGGAAACGTAGACCTGAACAATGCAAGTCAACGCCTTCAGGCTAGTGTATCAATGATCCTTACTATTTTTGTAAGAAATATAACGTATAATTATTGTTTAATTAAAGGGTCTATATGTAATGTGTTTTGTTATTAGCTTAAATGAAAGATTATTTTTAAATGAGTGATTTTCAGTATGTAAGCATTATTAATTTGATTAATGAATATGTAAACAAAATCATAAAGTGTTTTGGGGAAATGGCCCCGCCCTTAGAATGGTACTTCATCATTAGCAAAGAAAATTGGCACAATCGTGACGTACGTTTGGGAACTGGTTGGCCGGCCAGTATAGCTGAGCTACAGCGGCCGTGTTGCTACGCACTGCATAATCGATGCATAATCTTTTATTCCACCGCAGTCTGTTCGATCATCGATTAGTTCCGGATTTTCTTTATTAATAGAGAGGTTTCGCATACGAACGGATATGCAGGTATCGACATAAGTAGGTTTAAATTAAGGCGCATATTATGGTACTCGATCCGGCGTGTAGTGCAGCTTTCCAGAGAGGAATTCCTTTGGATGTCATACTGACCACTGCCCAATGGGCAAGTGGTAGTACTTTTGTCAAGTTTTATAATACAACTATTGTACCAATCAGTCAGAAGTTTGCTGACGGCGTATTAAATTGGGGAGTAAAATAGGCTTCTAATTGTGCAGTTTCTAAACGGTTATACAGAAACATTTCTTTTCGGTCAATGTTTTACATTATAGCACCTCACTCACAGATTATGTGTCTTGATTGGCCGAGAGCGCGTTACGTGTCACTTGCTATTTTTACTATTTTTTACTTGCGCTCCAAAAAGACTATACCACGCAGCCTCGTTCTGAAAAAGTACTATGCCCATAGCAACACACGTACTATGCGCATAGCAACGAAAGCGTGACTGAAACCCAGACGTGTGTTTCGGTGCATTGCGTAAACATTGCTCTATCACCCTCGCACCCGTTCATCAAGGCAACAAAGTACACGTATGATCGAGAAAAAGGGAACGAAGATACAAATAGTCGGGTGCCCTTTCAAAACGCAAATTTAACGTGCATTTCTTTCGTAAACAACGCACTGCTTGCACGTAGGTTGACACTGAATTCGGAGATTTTTTGTCATTACTATACTTTCAGGAAGCTTAAATTGTGCAGAATCTGTGAGTGAGGTGTTATAAAACAAATATTGACTGCTTTATTTCGCGGTATAGTAAAACTAGCCTCCCTCGGTGATCCATGGAGCATTCTATTTCCCTCGGCTTCGCCTCGGGAAAATAGAATGCTCCATGGATCACCTCGGGAGGCTAGTTTTACTTACCACTCAGAGCAGTCAATATTTGTATAATATATTTGTACAACAGTAAATCAGAAACTGGCTGACACTGATAAAAGTTGCAAAGCAACGTTGTTTCCAATTAAATAACAGGACCATGAGAAATGAACTCTTAAATACTGTACGACTCTTCATGTAAGTCCTTCAGTGTCGGTAATTTAATCGGTAGAATTATAATTAAACTTCATTTCATTCGTTTAATATTTTAATTACCCAGTTTTAACGCTGTTACGTAATTCACGAACCTCGCTGTTCGCCATTTTGATTACAAACTAAACCTGTCTGCTAATGCAATGAGATCCATCCACTTGACTTTTATAGTTCCCCGTTATAGCGAAACATTTAACATACGTCACAACAATGGTAATCAACGTTGTTAATACACGGTGTCTACATGAATTCCTCCCCGTGCAGCCATGTTAATTTTGGGCCACCGTAATTTTGGAAGTGGGTATATACAATTCTAACAACAATAGGCCGTTTTTTCATCATCTACACAACCAGAGCATGGAAAAGTACTAAGGCTTGGGGGGGGGGGGCTGAAAAGTGCGCCACCAACGTTGAAATGTATCTAATTCATTCTTCCACGCCCACGAGCCGCACATCTCAAAATACGTATAGATCGCTACCTCGAAGCGCAGCATTGAAACACGTACAAATTATAACTCGATGAGCTCCGTGCATCGCTCCCCGAATTCAGTGATTTCTCACACGTCCGCAAAGCCAGAAACAGTCCCGATCTACACGAATGTTTTGGGGGAGATGCCATTTCGGCCATTTTCTTTCGAAAATAAGACGATAAAACGCACGGGGTTCACAGACAATTTTTTTAAATCCAGTATATCACTGCTACACTCCTTTTTTAAACGTATCCATAGAAAAAAATGAGTGGGTTCGAAGCAGAATTGTCCACAATTTATCGATTATTATTGACCTTTCTAGGGGAGGTATTTGTTTGGGTATTTGTGCACAATCTCCACGCGCATCAACGGTACGTCAAAGTTAATTTTTTTGCGACTGCTTTTTTCATTTTCAATACAATTTTTGTCAGTGGATGATAACAATTAAGGTAAATAACAAACTTGTTTTAACTACAAAAGACAAGATGTTAAGATTGGATTCCCAAAACTCTTATTTTTCGCGTGAGAAAATTGTTCCCTCATATTTTGAGAATGGACGGTACCACAGCGTTTCGCAATCGCAGCCTCGAATCCCCACCCCACCCCCTTCTATGCCCTCCCCTCTGTTGAGGGTCCGTCATAAACACACACCTTGTTGTATGCGCACGCACACCAGGAAATAACCTCAATTTATTTGGACGTCAAAAACTAACTCTCGAAAATTGGAATATAAAATTACAATTTTGAAGGTGCAGTGCTCACAACAACAGCTCGCCAAGGCAACAGTTTAGAGAGCCGCTATTCAGGAAATTGCAGTGAGTAATAAGAAGCATAGCCTATAATAGTTATAGTTTCGCAGCCCAAACTTTGTCCAACTTTTTTTTTTGTCGTTGGGGACATGTTAGAACTATGTGTGGAGGCATTCTGTGCAAAAACCTATGCTATATATTGAACAAAATTATAACTTTCTTGTGATTGTGAATGCTTCTTTATTGTATATACAGAATTGAGCGATAATCTTTTCCCAAATTGGTGCGTGTATTTTGTACAGTAACTTGTAATAAAGGCAAGTTATGTATTCGTTTTTAAAGTCAACTTCCTTTTTACTTGGCCTTACTACTCAACAATCCAAACTATACGACTCCACTCAGCTAGCGAGTGCCGTGCGAACACCCCCTGGTAATTGAATACTTCAAGTGCTCATGGAGCATTCTATTGTCTCGAGGCTAAACCGAGGGAGAATGGAATGATCCATGAGTCACCGAGGGATGCTAGTTTTACTACATAACGAGATAAAGCATTCAATATTTGTTTTATAACACCTCACACACAGATTCTGCTTGGTTTAAACAATTTTAAATTATCTAAATCTAAATACAGTTAAAATGAACTTCGATTTAAATACAAAATTGGTGGAAATGTCTTTGCTCTTTTCTAAATCACCCCTTCACAAAATGTTTGAATCCAGCTCTGTAGCGCTGGCTCTTTGGAACAATACACACAACGCACAACACTGATACTAGCATGCATTTGTACACACTTTCGGAATTGGCCGTGCTCAGAAAAAATAGTAACAATAGAAAATGCCACGTGACTAGCTATTGGCTAATCAAGACACAGAACCAGTTGGTGAGGTGTTATAATACTTACTGATTCATGTGTGCTTAATCTTTTGCGTATCACAGGCTTATATCTAGGAACAAGTTCGGTTGGGGGACTATATCGACTAGACTAACCATTTATTAGTCAATCTAGTTGTCACTCCAACACTGCATGGTTTGACTAGCTAGTCCAACTCACTGACCTCTATACATGGACAGATCATCATTGTTTCATTTTGAAGTCGGCATGCGGAGAAGTGCAACATGGCGGACCCACGACGTGACTCTGTGAGCCAATGAAATGTCCAGGTGTTGGTACGATACGTATTACGTAATGTTTATAAATACAAAATGTACAGAATAAATCCGCTGACCTCCACACCTGGACATTTCATTGGCTCACAGCAGTGACGTCTCGGGTCCGCCATGTTGCACTTCCAGTTCGCGCCGACTTCAAGTGTTAGCACAGCAGCCTATGGACAATGGTCCGTCCAGGTGTAGAGGTCAGTGGTCCAACTGGATCAACCTAGCCAAGGACCATGGTTTATCTAGTCACTCGCGAGTTACGTCACGGTTTTAAGATGGAGGAAAAGTAAACTGGGGCAAGCTTTGCAAAAGGTTACGATACACACATAAATTGCAATAGAATACTTGTTCACCACAGTGCACTTCTATAAGGTCCCTAGAATGACATACTAAAAATCTCAAAAAATCCAAGTGGTGGAAATATGACTAATTTGCATAAATCGATAATCCCTGCCGCGTAATATAATTTATTTCTATATTTATTCCTATATTTGGGTATATTATTATTATATTTTTTTTTTTTAAGTTTCGTTTGGTGATTCTACTTACACATCCTTACTTCAATAACATTTTCTAAAGCATAGGCCTATAAGTATAAGTGACTGAATAATTATGTGAACATAGTAATTATTCAAAACGACAACTTTGGAAACCTTAATGTGCGCACATTGCACTGTCTCCAGATATCATCAAGTAGTCAGTATTAAGCTTCAAATTCACCAAGTTGCTTACTGGCACAGTTATTATATTTTTTAAAACCTTATGGAAAATCATATGAACAATGATAACATTTTGATATTCAGCCCAGCAAACAAAAACTTGGAAAAATGGTGTGTCCATAAATTAGGCGAAACAGTAGTTAAAAGGTTGCCTAACATGGGAGACTTGAACAAGTTGTAAGCAACAAAACAATTTTATTTGGGGGGTTTCCTTGAACTTGTTCAAGTCTCTCACCTTAGGCAACAATTGACCTACTTTTCAACCCAATTTATGGACACACCATTTTCCCCCAGTTTTTGTTTGCTGGGCTAAATATCAAAATGTTATCATTGTTCATATGATTTTCCATAAGGTTTTAATGTGATAACTGTGCCAGTAAGCAACTTGGTGAATTTAAAGCACGTCAATACTGACTACTTGATGATATCTGCAGACAGTGTAATGTACGCACATTTATGGGCTCCCAAAGTTGTCGTTTCGAATAATTACTATGTTTACATAATTATTCAGTCACTTATATGCTTTAGAAAATGTTATTGAAGTAAGGATATGTAAGTATAATCACCAAACGAAACTTTAAAAAAAATACAAATAATAATATACCCAAATATAGGAATAAATATATTACGTGGCAGGGATAAACGATTTATGCAAATTAGTCATATTTCCACCACTTCGAATTTGTGAGATTTTTAGTATGTCATTCTAGGGACCTTATAGAAGTGCACTGTGGTGAAAAATATTCTATTGCAATTTGTGTGAGGTTGACAAAACAAAATGAAGTATTTTCCATGGACTAAACGTGAAGGCCTGTTGTCTGCTCACAAACTAGATTTGACCTCATCGATAGACTAGAGCCGGCGTACGAGTGAAAACACAGACCACCCATGCGTGAAGTTGAATCGGAAATCGACAAAAGGGATTAGTTCAACAGCACCCGAACTTGCTCTGTATGCACATATAATATGAGCACGCAGTCCAGGAAATAACTTCAATTTATTTAGACATCAGTTAAATTGTGATCAACAATTACAATTTCGAAGGTGTAGCTAGATCTCACAACAGCTCGGCAAGACGACAGTTTAGAGGGCCATTATTCAACAAATTGCAGTGAGTAATACTAGATTAAAAAGTCCACATATTTAAGACACGTTTGGTTTTTTTCCGCAGCACAAACTTCGACAACTTTTTTTTATTGGGGGATGCTGCTGTCTGGTTGTTTGACTCTCACACACGATTTGTGTGTGGATGACAATGAAACCAATTTGTGCACAAACCTATGGTGCGCTGTGAACCAGTTAAACTTTTGTTTTTTTCTGAATAATCTTGAAATTGTACATGAAGATTTGATCACTCTTGTTTTTAGTTCGAACATTTATTTGTTGCATGCGTACTGTATTACGTAAAATAAAGGCAAATTAGGCTTATATATTGTCAAAACCATTCGTAATACTTCGGTAATTTTTACAATAATTTATGTTTCTCATTACAATTTATGTTTCCAGGCTATTTTAAAACATTTGTTATTCAAATGCACCGATTCTTACAATTATTTTTGCTTTAACCAAACCATTTTTAGTCATTTACCATTCCATTTCCAATTAAATTAGTTTTATGTGTATTTGAATCGATCACTAATTTATTTAACATAAGTTTGAAATTGATTGATATTAGAGTAATTCGATCGTTAAATGGTGCCTTTCAGCAACAGCTTATACGAAATTGATATGTAATGATGAATGTTCACCCAGAAATGTTTAATTGGTTTGACCAAAATTAGAAATTAAATGGTAAACGACTAAAATAGTTTGGTCAAATCGTGTATATATTTTTTCAGGGGACGAAATTGAATGTGAGAGTTGGTGAATTTAAATGGAAAATGTTTTAAAATAGCCGGGAAAACTATTCTGCTTCAATTGATGATGGAAAAATGTAATGCATGACTGGTTCACAAGTGTCTCAATAGGATTTGTGCCTGAACTGCATTGGTTGTCTGTCATCCATACCCCTGATGCAATGTCAATCATATTTTATTGAACATCCCAACTGTTTAGACCATTGCCTTGCCTTCTGTCATGTCACGTCAGAGGTCATAGATGTGATAACAAATCTGCTAGAAGTTAACCTACCAATCATTGTTTACAGGACTTGCATTTGTGGGCGGGTGATATAAGTTACCATGGACGAACAGAAGGCTCAGCCTACCCCCTCTGCTGCAACAGGTCAGTAAGTAGTGGTGTAAAAGCATAAACTGGTCCAAATTCTATATCAGAGGTAAAACAGTCACAGGCCCCAATTGACAGTCGCAGACTGAGACCTCGGTTGTTATTTTGTTTGATAGAATTGAAAGATACCCACGACATGCACCCCCCCCCCTTTACTTGTGCAATTCTCTTTCCATTCGATAAGGCCCCCTTGAGAGATAGAATGTTCTGTTTGTGCATTTGTCATTTCATTGCTGCATTCCATTTGCTATTTCTAGTAGTTGTCCTGGTTCTTTATCCTTCTGTTTTCTAGTTTGTTCTTGTATTCTAGTTTTGAGTGTTTTTTGTGTAGTCGCGATTGAAAAGTACAGTTTACTTCCCAATAGAGGGGCCAGGTAAATACAATCGCAATGTTGAGCTCCACAACAATAACATTTAAATGATATATTCCAAATAGCCGAACATTTTGGGCACACTTATTATATTTCTGAGAAAAATGAACTTTGATGTAATTTTAGTTTTTTTACTTAGCCTGTACTTTATTTTCTCCTACAAAATATAAATTTGGGGGATGTGATCAGATACTTTATTTAAGGATATTTTAATTCTTGCTTCTGATGTTAGATTCCCAACAACAAACTGGAACCACCGAGAATATTGATACAGTCAGTGGTAGCCAGAACCCTACAATAGCTGGTCCAAGTGCAGTTCACTTCCCAATGGAGGGGCCAGGTAAATACAATTATGTTTGTTATTAACATTAAAGACATTGTATATCAAATGTAATAGTCTTGGAGCCAAGTTCGAAAAGAAGCTTATTTTTAAAGTTCGTTTCACCTTTAAAAGGGAAAGGTTTGGCATTTGTAGGGGGGGGGGGTGTCCCTAAAGTATTTTAAGACCGGTGTAAGCATCCAAGATGGCAGCAAGGTACTTTAATTAACCAATCTCTCAAGGTACCCCTGCCTTGCTACTCCCCCAAATGTCTGTTTTGTAGGAACAAATTATAGGCCGAGTAAAAAACAAAAAATGTACACACCATTTATGTTTCTATTGAAAAACAATGGTCCAAGGATGGTGTTGTTTCTCATTAGACCAATCCACACGTTAACTTTCTCTCGGCTATCAGAACAGGATTTCAATCGGTAATGATTAAAAGAAACAAGAAACAGGTGCTTATACAATCGCAATGTTTAGCTCCACAAAAATGAAATTTGAATGATCTATTCAGAATAACCTGAAATGTTGGGCACAAGTCTTATTCAATTTCTGAGAAAATTGACTTTGATGTAATTATTTTTTGTTTTACTCGTCCTATACTTTGTTTCTACAAAAATAGAAATTTGGGGGATGTTATTAGCTACTTTATTTAAGGATATTTTAATTCTTGCTTCTGATTTTAGATTCCACACAACAAACTGGAACCAGCGAGGACATTGATACAGTCAGTGGTAGCCAGAACCCTACCATTGCTGGTCCAAGTGCAGTTCACTTCCCAATTGAGGGACCAGGTAAATACAATTATGTTTGTTATTAACATTAAAGAAATTGTATATCAAATGTAATAGTCTGGGAGCCCAGTTCGAAAAGAAGCTTATTTTTAAAGTTCGTTTCACCTTTAAAAGGGAAAGGTTTGGCACTTGTACACGGAAGGGGGGTGTCTCTGGGGTATTATAAGACCGGGTGTAAGCATTCAAGGTTGCAGTAAGGTACACTTATTCTATTTTTGACAAAGTGAACTTTGATGTAGTTTTTCTTTTTTTACTCAGCCTATACTTTGTTTCTACAAAAATAGAAATTTGGGGGATGTGATTAGCTACTTTATTTAAGGATATTTTAATTCAAGCTTCTGATTTTAGATTCCACACAACAAACTGGAACCATCGAGAACATTGACACAGTTAGTGGTAGCAACAACATTACCTTTCTTGGTTATAATTACAACTACCTGATAATAATCTTGTTTGTCAAAATGAAAGTAGCTTTATATCAATTCAAATATATTTTGGAGGAGTAGGTGGTAAACCACATAAACATAAACACAACAAAAACTTTTGTTAGTTTGCAAGCTAATTAAGAGTCATTCATTTTCGTTGGTGCAAATATTACAAGCCAGTTGGATATGCTGGACACATTATGAGGGCGGTATTTATAGCGGTGACGTCTTAGAGTTTGTTCCACAGACATAAATAACCTATAGACGGAGAGCAGGGGGCGCCAGAGTGAAATTTCATGAAAGCCCAAAATCGTGGGCAAATTGTATAATTTCTGTAAGAACTCAAAAAAATACAAATTCATAACTATATGCAGCATTTATATAGTTAACAGCTGAAAGTATTTTTAGTCGACATCAGCTGCGTTTTCAACCAAAATTACCAATTTGTGTCCGTCCTCCCGAAGTTTGTCCATAGAGTCGTGCACATTTTTCAATCACTTCCGCCCACGATTTCATACTTAGTCAGGCGCCGTCAAAATGACGGTACCTGGAGGTTGATTTCCATAGCCGCTGTCCGACTTTTGGTTACTGATGTTTGTGGTTTGTTTCTTTATGAACCCAAGCCAAATGTGTACCACTTCTAAAAAGGGTTAAGACGTACATTAATTAATGGATTCATGCACGAATTACATGAATAAACGGTACTATTGTGGGGGAAATAATAAATAATCATGATAAATGTGCGTGATGGTGCGTGAGTTTGTACATTGCGACGGACTTCAACTTATCTTTAATCAAAATTTGAGGAACCAGATTTGCCTTATTTATGGTGTACAACCACAAGATGATAATTTTATATCATCTCAATAAGTCTTGGGAGAATGAGGTCCAGTCATTTTGTTTGTATACCTGCAGTTACCAGCTTTTTGTCTGGATTTCTTTTTGTTGGTTTTAAAAATTGGAATGTACCTTAAGAAAACACTTCACAAGTTTGCATCTAACAGCGCTATAGGCTAGCCATGTATATATTTTGTACCAAACTTATTTGTGTAGCACCATAGATCACAGAGTCATTTCTTTTATTTTAGACTAGTCACAATCCATTTCAGAAACAATGTATTATCGAAGCAAAACTTGTTTCTTGTTTTGGGTTTAAATAGGTATTCCTGCACCAATACCTCAGCTTGGCCAGAGACCAGACCAAGAGCCAACGTTGGCGGCTTCTAGTCCTGAAGGTGAAGATGTAAGTAACAAGACCAGGGATATTTTGAAGAGAGTTTATAAAACAACAGGCAGCTACGTACAGTTGTTGCCTGGCGTTGATAATGACCAGAAGCACATAGCTGGCATATACACTAAAGTAAAGTTAGAAACACGGGAAGGGGTAGCAGTTGTCACTGGCGAGAAAAAGAGAAACTGTAAACTCAACAGATCGAGTATGACAAAATATTCAAATTAAGATCAAGAACCGGGGAACCTATCAAACGCCTCGTTTACTGTGGTATGGGAGGGGTCGGTAAGTCAACCATTTTTGGCAAGATTGTATACGATTGGGCTGATGAAGTAAGCGAAATCCTGAACAGATTCAAGCTCGTCTTTCTTTAAAAGATGTGTGCCATGTTGCAGGAATCTAATCTCGTTGATTCCTCTTTCGATCATCTTCTCGGCAAAGATTCGGGAATAGCAAATGATGAACTTGATAAATCCATCATGACCAACCTAAATGAGGTCTTGATTCTTTTGAATGGTTTCGATAACATTAGGACCAAACCACTCGATGCGGCCTCATTCGGTTCTATCTTCAAAGCGCTCGATAGAAAATACAGCAAATGTCTTATATGTGTCTCAACCCCCCCCCCCCCCCCCCCCCCCCCATTTCATTTTGTTATAACAAACTTAAGCCGAACTAAACAAATGTTATTACTATTTACACGAAATATCGCTAAAATTATTAAAATTATTGACAGAAGGAACACGATTCCAAATCGTGTACAAATCCTATGGAGGCCTTCTGAAAAACAAAAGAAGGATACCAAAGTCGTGAATTTTGTTGCGAATGTTGACGTCAATATTCGCGACTTTAGGGGAAAGTCGTGAGATTTGACGCGAATATCAACGTCAAAATTCGCGACTTTGGGAAAAGTCGTGAAATTTGTCGTGAATATTGACGTCAATATTCACAATCTGCGTTGTCCCTCCAGGGCCACCATACATGCCCTCCAATATTTTGCAGGCCCCAAAATCTGTCATAGGCCCCAAATCTTTCGTAGGCCCCAAATCTTCTGTGTCGAAAAATAGCACCGAAGCGGACTCGTCATTTCCATCTGAAAACAACATTATTTTTGTAATTTCTTTTAGAGGACGCAACTGTATATAGGTCTCAATTAGCCCTCTCAAAAGGTTTTATCTTCGTTGCAACATTTTGTCATGTAAAAGTTACTACTTGTTGTTTTAACCTACCAAGAAGTCTACATGTGGATACCATAATACTATAGAACAGTTACAATTCACCTCCAGTTAATAGACACATTTTGTAATCTACAAATTACACCGACTGGCATTAATAAATTACACCATTGCAAGCTAAAGGAAGAAAGTGTAACTTTAAAAAGGAAAGAAGTTTAGCTCCCGAGCCAGAAATATATCTTTACAAAGAAAAGCAAGTCCAGTCAAATTTCCTTCAACAACAAAACTTCTGAGTATTACTGTTTCCCCAAGCCTTGCTTCACTCAATCTTTCCGTTTTTCGTGATTGTTTTATTACACGGCGGAGTTTTGCGTTTGTCTTGGAGGGCGATTTTACAGATTTAACTTCTTTATACAATTATGTCATTGGAATAAAACAAATTCAGAGGAAAGGAGGAAATATCCAGAAGAAAACGTTCAAACTTTGTAAGATGAAGACAAAGTGTTGAATCCTGTGCCATTTTCCCTTAATACACACTATTAAACTTTACCAATGAATGCCTTTCTAATATTTATTTTTTGTTTCTTTACATGGCTCATCACGCAAGCATCCATGGGTAAGTGTAAATTCGATTCGCCTTTACTGAACTTCAGGGTTCAAGTATATTAACGGTTTTGCCATATCTGGTCGATATACTGTCATCAGTGCATTATGCAATTTGTCTTCGTTAGTTTAAATCTGCCTGAAAATCATTGGTTCCATACAAACTCTTACATTTTTCAAGTCAATTGCAGGGCTGCAATATTATTTATTTTGACTTAATGTCGTGCTAGACCAAACCCCGCTTTAAACTACAGTGTAAATAAATATTACCGAAATGTCAAGTAAACTAATGGATCCTGTCTTGTAAAACGAATATAGAATGCATACAAACGAATTGTAATTATTTCACTGTCAACCTGCTTTAAAGTTGCAACCGAAACATTTTCATGCTGCACAAAAACCTAACATATTTACCGGAAAAAGAGTCTCAAGAGTGGCAGAACGATCTTAATTTTTTTAACGACTTTGTGCCATGCCATGTTTGAGTTCTTGTTGCATACAGATATGAGTGAATATAGAATCAACTATGCAATACTATTATGATCAATACACGATCAATTATTTTGTCAGGAAACCAGACTAGCTGCCTTGTTTGTAACTAAAAACTAGTGTCCCCCCCCCCCCCCTGTTTTTGATAGTTTGTTTTTACTCATAGAGGTTCAGCTACATACGACTTACTTTCCATTACCTTCCATTGAAATTGAATGAGCTGAAAACGAACTGAATGTGCTTTTTCTGATATTTTGTTCCTTCAACAACAACAAAACTTCTGAGTATTACTGTTCCCTCGAAACTTGCTTCACTCAATCTTTCTGTTTTCGTGATTTCATTACACGGCAGAGTTTTGCGTTTTTCTTGGATTGCGATTTCACAGATGTAACTTCTTTATACAATTATGTCATTGGAATAAGAAAAATTCTAGAGAAAAAGGGAAATATCCAAAAGAAAATGTTGAAACTTTGTAATAATATATCCATTGAGACGTAAGATGGAGACAAAGTTTTGAATCCTGTGCCATTTTCTAGGGTTTTATTCCCTTTATACACACTATTAAACGTTATCAATGAATGCTTTTCTCCTATCTCTTTTGTTTCTTTACATGGCTCATCACGCAAGATTGATATGGTAAGTGTACATTCGATTCGCCTTCACTGTTTAACTTCGAAGTTCAAGTATATTTCGCGGTTTTCCATATCTGGTCGGTATATTGTCATCAGTGTGCGATCTTCGTTAGTTTAACTCTGCCTGAAAATCATTGGTTCTATATAAACTCTTACATTGTTCAAGTCAATTGCAGGGCTGCAATATTATTTCTTTTGACTTAATGTCGTGCAAGACCAAACCCCACTTTAAACTACAGTGTTAATAAATGTTCCCGAAATATCAAGTACACTCATGGATCCGTCTTGTAAAACGATTATAGAATGCATAGAAACGAATGGTAATTACTTCACTGTCAACCGAAACATATTTACCGGAAAAAGTGTTCGAGGAGTGGCAAAACGATCTTTATTGTTTTAAACGACTTTGTGCCACGTTGCAACCCCCGCAATGATATTGGTCATTTTAACAAAAATATTGGTCAAAATAACAAATATTTAGGTTAAAATTAACCAATATATTGGTAGGACACATATCCACCAATCAATTAGTTATTTCCAACCAAACTGTTTTTAGGGTGTAGTTGTAAATTGTGGAAGCAATTCTCTCTGCCAGGAAACGTTAGTTTGCTGAAATGCAAGATTTCCTTTGACGAAACTCCACTTTAAATTAAGTCTTACTTCATTTTACCGAAAACAAAATGTAAACCGAACCAAACAAAATGTCATCAAGCAGTGGGTTTGTAAGTTTATGGTGTCATTAGAGAGGTTAAGATATACATGTGCGTGTATACGTAAGCATACTATCCGTTTACCAGCAAAAATACACGTTCTCACTTTTCATCTTAAGCGCATGTGTGTGATTTCATGTGTTCAAAACCAAGTTTACCCCAAATGTTAACAACATTTTAAGACGATTGCCTTGCGATACCAACAATAGTATGAAATCAGTTTTGTTATTTTATAAATATACTGATTTATGATGCCTTGTAGATTGGCTACCTTGTGGTTCAGCGCTATTGTTCGTCAGTATCGATCGCTTTTCATTTTGCCGCATGCATACCTACGTAGTTCATTAATCTTAGTCAGATTTGTTATAAAGAGTCAATTTCTCATGGTTTGGCAAGGGTTGGTTCATATTAGACAACCTGTTCCATTATGATCATCACAAATGAGATGAACCTCTTTGTTTATCACTCGTGAGAGTTCGTGATGCCAGTGTCATATGAATATCAGGTAAAACCCTCTCACGTGGCCGGTCACTCTATAATTATTTTCACTTAGTCATGCGCAGTCCGGATTTTATAAAGTCTGAAATTCATGCCAAATTATCGCTCATTCCCTTCGTATTGATTATTTTACTGAGGTTCAAAGCAACCACAGACTGAGTGAAAATGCTATCAACATCTAACATGTCGCTGGGTCAAAATTCTCGAGATTATCTTGATATGACTCGGTGCAAAACTTTCGTTATGTATTGTTTTAACCTTCCAAGAAGTATACATGTAGATACCATAATAATATATAGAAATTTGCATTTCACCTCCAGCCACTATTTTGTAATTCACAAATCACACACATGCAACTGAAGAAAACATGACTTTGAAAAAGAGAAGTAATTTACCTATAGCCAGAAATTTGATATTTCAGCAAGTTCAGTCACATTTTTTTCAACACAAATATCCGAGGCTATTTCTCTCCCCGCCACTTTGTTTCACGCCCCTTGTTTCACGTTTATTTCACGGTTTCGCCCCATCTAGTCGATATTCTGTCACACATTATGGCATTTACATAATTTCTCAATTCAAAAGGATTTTTCTTGTCATGACATAGTTGCTTCGATGTAAAATTGTCAATATATGTTAGAAGCCCCTTAGTGCCTTTTTAAGATGCCAAGTACACCTCCTGGATCCTGTCTTGTAGAACGATAGAATGCATTAAAACGAATGGTAATTAATTCACTGTAAACCTGTTTTTAAGTTGTAACCGAAGCATTCATAAATCATTCAATTGCAAGCGAAAGGAAGAAAGTGTAACCATTAAAAAGAAAAGAAGTTAACTTCCCCAGCCAGAAATAGATATTTACAAAGTTCATTTTGCATACAGGTATAAGTGAATATAGAACCAACTTTCGTTTTATTGGTTACAAGTTTTCCGCCATTTTTTAAAGTTTATTTTTATCGTCAGATAAAATAGATGTTTTCTTACTATTGTAATGTTCACATCTTTTTCATTCCCTTGCAGGCGTCACTGTTTACTGACTGGGTAAGTTTATGCTGTCATTAGAGAGGTTGAGATTTATATGCATGTGTGTGTATACGTAAGCATACTATCAGTTTACCAACAAAAAAGACACGTTCTCAGTTGTCATCTTAAGCGCATGTGTGTGATTGCATGTGTTCAAAACTAAGTTTATTCCAAATGTTGACAACATTTTAAGATGATTGCCTTGGAATACCAACAATACCAACAATAGTTTTGTTATTTTATAAATATACTGATTTATGATGCCTTGTAGATTGGCTACCTTGTGGTTCAGCGCTATTGTTCGTCAGTATCGATTGCTTTCCATTTTGCCGCATACATACCTACGTAGTTCATTAATCTTAGTCGGATTTGCCATAAAGAGTCAATTTCTCATGGTTTGGCCAGGGTTGTTTCAGATTAGACAACCTGTTCCATTATGGTCACCGAAAAGGAGTTGAATCACTTTGTTTATTACTCGTGGGAGTTCATGATGCCAGTGTCATATTAATATCAGGTTGAACCCTCTCACGTGACCGGTCACTCTTCTAATTATCTCCACTTAGTCATGCGCAATACTATACAAATGAGTCCGGATTTTATAAAGTCTGAAATTCATGCCAAAATAAAACCAGACGTCCAAATGTTGGTCAAATGTCCCTCAGGCAATTATGGTATGCAAGTCGTCTCAGTACAGTGCAAATCCCCTCAACTCCTACCACTGTACCGTTTGGGAACGTAATCCTGTTCGGAAGTCCTAATGATGAGAACAGTCGAAGAACATCGGGCTTATCAAATCGGATAATCGTATGTATTACTCGGATATGTACGTATACGATGTGATCTCCTCAATATACATTGTAATACAGTGGTCCTACATAATATTTTCGTCTGCATTGTCATTTATTGCTCATTCCCTTCTTATTGAATATTTTACTGAGGTTCAAAGCAACCACAGACTGAGTGAAAATGCTACCAACATCCAACGAATGTCGCTGGTTCAAAATTTTCCAGATTATCTTAATATGACTCGGTGCAAAACTTTCGTTATGTATAGGTTACTACTTGTTGTTTTAACCTTCCAAGAAGTATACATGTAGATACCATAATAATATATAGAACAATTACATTTCATCTCCAGCCACTAGACCACATTTTGTAATTCACAAATCACACACATGCAATCGAAATGAAGAAAACATGACTTTGAAAAAGAGAAGTAATTTACCTATATAACCAGAAATTTGATATTTCAGCAAGTTCAGTCACATTCTTCAAACACAAATATCCGAGGCTACTTCTCTCTCCCCCCCCCCCTTTTTGTTTCACGCCCCTTGTTTCACGTTTATTTCACGGTTTCGCCCCAACTAGTCGATATTCTGTCACAAATTATGGCATTTACATAATTTCTAAATTCAAAAGGATTTTTCTTGTCAGAAAATGACATAGTTGCTTTGATATAAAATCGTCAATACATGTTAGAAGCCTCTGTGTGCCTTTTTAAGATGCCAAGTGCACCCCCTGGACCATGTCTTGTAGAACGATTATAGAATGCATTGAAACGAATGTTAATTAATTCCTCCTGTTTTTGATAGTATATTTTGACTCAGAGAGGTTCAGCTACGTATGACTTACTTTCCATTACCTCACGATAATGGGCTGGCCCTCCCTCTCTGACTATATGAACCCTGTGATGAGCGTCCGTGTGTATATATGGGCGTCCAGGGCCGAATTTGTGTCCCAGTTCGCCCCTGTTGAGGTCCTTTTGCGTACACTAAGAGTAAATAGAATCCACCATCTAATTATGATCAATACTCGAATAGAGATAATTGCAGTGTCGTTGATTGCAAGTTGCCACCTATGTTTTGTTTTGTTCGTTCGTTCGTACTATTATTAAGGTAATAATTTGTCCACGCTTGTCAGATACGTTTTCTTACTATTCTTTAATTTTGTTTTATATTCTCAACATAACATTTGTTTTGAGTGATACACATCGATACGATGTAGTAGATATACTGAGATTCAAAATAACCACCGACTCAGTGAAAATGCTACCAACATCCAACGAATGTCGCTGGGTCAAAATGATCGAGAATATCTAGATATGACTGTTTACACACAATGTCTCTGGGCGATGAGGAGTTTTCTGTTTAGAATTATTCCCTCCTCTGTTTTAGTATCAATTGAAGACGTAAGATGAATACAAAGTGTTCAATCCTGTGCCATTTTATTGATATTTCTTTTCTATGTACACACAATTAAACTTTATTAATTAATGTTATTCTCACATATTTTTATTTTTTTTACAGGCCTTAGCAATGCGGAAAATGGTAAGTGTATATTCGATTCGCCTTTACTTTTTAACTTCGGAGTTTATATAAGTTTATTTCACGGTTTCGCCAAATCTTGTCGATATTCTGTCACTAATTATGGCATTTACATAATTTCAAAATTCAGAAGAATCTTTTCCTGTCAGGAAAATACATAGTTGCTTCGATATAAAATCGTCGATACATGTATAGGAGCCTCTGGGTGCCTTTTTAAGATGCCAAGTACACCCCCTGGGCCCTGTCATGTAGAACGATTATAGAATGCAATAAACGAATGGTAATTATGTCACTGTCAACCTGCTTTAAAGTTGTAACCGAAGCATTCATAAATCACCCAATTGCAAGCGAAAGAAAGAAAGTGTAACTTTAAAAAGGAAAGAAGTTTACCTCCTGAGCCAAAAATATATATTTACAAAGAAAAGCAAGTCCAGTCAAATTTCCTGAAGTTGTAGTAAAAATGTTTTAAAATGAGTATTACTGTTTCCCCAAGCCTTGCTTCACTCAATCTTTCTGTTTCCGTGATTTTATTACACAACGGAGTTTTGCGTTTTTCTTGGAGGGCGATTTTACATTATTTTACTGAGGTTCAAAGCAACCACAGACTGAGTGAAACTCCCACCAACATCTAACGAATGTCGCTGGGTCAAAATGATCGAGATTATCTTGATACGACTGTTTACACATAATGTCTCTGGCGATTAGGAAGTTTTCTGTCTTTAATTATTCCCTCATCTGTTTTAATGAAGTATCAGATGAAGACGAAAAATGAATACAAAGTGTTCAATCCTGTGCCATTTTTGTGGTATTTATTTCTGTTATACACACAATTAAACATTTTCAATTTTTTTTTTTAAATCTCTTGTTTCTTTACAGGGCTCAGCAGACGCGGGGCCACCGGTAAGTGTACATTCGATTCGCCTTCGCTGTTTAACTTCGGAGTTTATAAGTATATTTCACGGTTTTGCCATATCTGGATGATATACTGTCATCCGTATATATGCGATATTTCTTCGTTAGTTTAACTCTGCCTGGAAATCATTGGTTCCATATAAACTCTCACATTGTTCAAGTCAATTGCAGGGCTGCAATATTATATCTTTTGACTTAATGTCGTGCAAGAACAAACTCCACTTTAAAGGTAGTATACACCATTGGTCATTGCTTGAATTATCATGAATGAGTAGATTTGGGGGGTTGTATTTATAGTAAATATCGTTTAACTGAGCTGTCCGAAGTTTTAGAATCATGGATGCCGAGAAAAGCATAAAAAACAGCGGTTTTTTTCAACCGGCATCGAGCAGTTATTCTTATGTTATCTTTGTTTTTTCGCGCTCGCCGTCCGGCGATCGCGAATTGTTCATTATAAAATTATATTTTTCGGAAGAATTACAGGATATCTAGCGCAATCATTTTGCTGGATGCCCAGAATCAACATTTACTTTCAGATGAGTAAGATATTTCTTAATAATTCGGTAGTAAATATTTTCGATATCTGCAAATGGTGTATCCTAACTTTAAACTATAGTGTTATTCAATTTTACCAAAATGTCGGTGAAATTGTATACAAAATGTTTTAAAATGAGTATTACTGTTTCCACAAGCCTTGCTTTATTCAATCTTTCTGTTTCCGTGATTTTATTACACAACGGAGTTTTGCGTTTTTCTTGGAAGGCGATTTTACATTATTTTACTGAGGTTCAAAGCAACCACAGACTGAGTGAAACTCCCTCCAACATCCAACGAATGTCGCTGGGTCAAAATGATCGAGGTTATATTGATACGACTGTTTACACTAAATGTCTCTGGCGATTAGAAGTTTTCTGTCTAGAAATATTCCCTCTTCTGTTGTAATGAAGTATCAGTTAAAGACGAAGATGATTACAAAGTGTTCAATTCTGTGTCATTTTCTTGGTATTTATTTCCGTTATACACACAATTAAAATGTATTAATGTTTTTCTAAAATCTCTTGGTTTCTTTACAGGGCTCAGCAGACGCGGGGCCATCGGTAAGTGTACATTTCACCAGTATATTTCATGGTTTTGCCATATCTGGTCGATATACTGTCATCAGTGTATATGCGATTTTTCTTCGTTTGTTTAAATCTGCCTGAAAATCATTGGTTCCATATCAACTCTTATACATTGTCAAACAAGTCAATTGCAGGGCTGCAATATTATTTCTTTTGACTTGATGTCGTGCAAGACAAAACTTCACTTTAAAGATGGACTACAACGAAAACTCACACATTAAATTTATTATCGGACCTTGTTTATGTTGTGTTCAGGTAACACTTTATTGTTACGGTCATGTTTTTCTCTAAATAATTTTGTTGCAATTTGACCGAAAAAATTAGACCTCGATTCTTCGATTTTGAAATTTCCCGCCCTGTACTGGTTCCCGGCAAAGATCCACTGAAAACCACAATGAAATCCACGATATAGTACCAGCGGACTTGTAAACCAGCGAAAAGTGATGACGTACTACCACTGACCTCTATACCCCATATTCTGCCGTGCTGACGCTTGAAGTCGGCGAGCACGCGCGGCGGCCATTTTACACTTCCAAGAGCGATACGGTTCACTATACATTACGTACTGAAGGGCTGTATTGTGTAGACACTATTTTTAATTACCTGGGGCGTGTCGCTTCATTTTTTATTATTATAGGAGACCTTAGAAGTTAAATCAAGCCCCTTGTTTTATTATTCTCCCGAAGGAAAAATAAAAAGCTTTAATAAATGAATAAATTTCTGAACTGATTATCCCTAACGCTCCTCAATCCTCCAAAATCCTCATTGCAATTTTGGAGGATTTTTGAGGATTGAGGATGTATGGGGTTTTAAAAAAATGAGGATTTTGGAGGATTGAGGATGGTTGCTAGCAAGAAAGGCCTAGGGGGTAAGGGTTAATGAATAGATCAGTAAACAATACATTTGTAAATGATGTGCTTTCTTGCAAGATGTTTTGAAAATTCTTTACATTTTGCCATTAAACCATATAGAATTCAAGATAAAAAGGCACTTGTGATGTGGCAAAGGTTTTAAATGGTTTACGAATCATTCCTAATCACTGTATTTTATTTTTTTTCAAAAAAATATTTTATCATCACTGGCACAGATTTGAACTGTATATACTAGAATAAAGAAAATAACATGAGGTAAAATGAATTCTCAATCTTATATTGTACCGGTTTATTGTACAGGGCAATTCAACAATAGCTGTAATGGAATTTCAACCACCTTACGCTATGTGTGCAACACTTAGCATAGTGCTAATTTTTAACAAAGATCTTCCAAGAACGGCTAGCTCAAATTATAAACATGAAATTTATGTCTGCAACAGAAATACATGCACCTCAGTGCTTGGGCATACTCTGTCCTGAAATTGTTACAATTTAATTCTTCTCAATCATGAACAATTATTGAAAAAGAAAAACAAATGTACCTCCCCAGTAATTTTCTCTCGTGTGGAATTACATAGAAAGACATTTTGAAATTGTACGCGAGTGGTAGGACACACAATTTGAATTGATTACTTGAACTCAGAACTCGTATCGAGTAGGAGTGGTCTACATGTATAAAACAAATGAAGGTCTTGGAGACTCTGGTATGTCAGCAGTATCTGGGAGGTTGTTTACTTTATCATCACTTCTGTCTTTTGGGGGGTTTCCTTGGTTTGTGCGAATTCTGTACAAAAAGAATAAACAACAACAGATCTCATAAATATAATAAGTATTTTTAAAAATAAATATGAATATAAAATAACTAAAATATACTTAATTTTAGATTTGTCAAATAAATATTTAATACATGATGTATACAATTTATTTCAAAATTAATTCTCTTCCAACAAACATGGGATTATTTTACAACTTTAATGAAGATAAAGTGAAATAATACGTCAATAATAACAATTCCTTTAGTAATTCTTCAGTTTGAATACAGGCACATGGCTACTCAAAACTGAATGTTTTGAAAAAGATGTTGTTAAAGCAAAAGTAGATAATACAGAGAATACGTGTTTGTAACATATACAATTTAATGTACCTTCTGAAGATGAAGCGGAAAATATAATATTGTAGGGACAGCATCCTTAGTAAGACGAACTGTCTGCCCAGTATTGTCAAAGCAGGTCTCTTCAAAATGATTGACATAGAGTACAGAGCTCTTGTCGGGAGTCCACAAATCTCGCTTCATGTTGACTATCCATACTGCATTCTGCAAGTACAGACCGGCGGCTGAATGGAAACCTGCAGCAAATGTAAGCATACGAGGTAAATTAAATTCGATGTAGAATAATCTACACTACAGTCTACACACTACATGTACATCAGAAGATTTATTTCCAGGGTGGGGTGACTGTAAAATGTGTTCCAGTATTTTTAATTAGATTCAATTCAAAAAATTTTCTGTCAAACAAATTGTCTTCTAATGTGGTACAGTTTTATAACATAGATCTACTAGGCCTATAACAGGTGAAGGAATGTAGGAAATTTAGATACTTCCACCGTTCTAGCGGGGAATCTAGACCACTAGAGTAGACCGATGGTGAAAGTCTGAACAAAATTCATAGGAACTAAAATAAAATGCAACTAAGTTAAAGTAAACAATGTCAATGTCCAAGTTTATTATTATATAAATATAAGAATACTAATTAATTATTGTATGCATAATCTTCAATAGAGTCACTAATAGCATACTAGAGTTAGCATAACGTTGAATGAGGTAAATCTATGATGAATATACATAATACCCTTTTCAAGTAAGACACTCGTCAAACTTAAAGACGTTTATCGTGACTCAAGTTAAAGTTACAATTAACATAACATCAAGATGATAATTATGACTAGACTAATCGTTAGAAATTGAATCTACTTAGTCTAGTCGAAATCTATAGCATAGCATGGCATTGGATTGCTATAGATTATATCGCCTATCAGCAATGAAATGATCAGAATTACATTGAATTGCATTGCCATTGGCATTTGCCATACAGCATACGTACAACATGCATGAAATATAAAACATGGGACTACACAGAGGCGCGCTAGACGGTACGCTAACTACTTCCAATATGCTTTTAAAATACATAGAAAACATAGTTGAACTTACGAATGAAATGTCCGTCCACATCCTTTATAATACCGGTTTGAGCAGTTGATTGCAGCACATGTGGGCATTTTCAACGATTATAAATTTCAGAAACAGAACCTGCACACAAGGCTGCAGTCGAATTGTACACAAATCTGTATTACAACCTTCTTGCACGTCGATTTTTCGGAAGTGCAACATGGCAGACCCACGGCGTCACTTCTGTGAGCCAATGATCCGTCCAGGTATAGAGGTCAGTGCGTACTACCCATGAGCAACAGAGAGTAAACAAAAGACGCCATGTTATTCCGCATTGCATTGTACGGTAAAAATGCACGCACACGATCGACCCGAGTAAATCGTCATGGGTAGTACGTCACACACAAAGTATGAATTATTCATGAGTTAAGGGCTTTTGCTGAAACTGAGTTTTTCTGGGTCGTAGAACGCCGATCAATTTTTTATTTTTTTTGCATGAAGGAACAAGTTTTATTGAATACTAATGATATATTAGTAATCATTATACATTTCTCTAACAAAAACAGCAACACAGCCTTTATCATTATTCCGTTGTAGTCCATCTTTAAACTGCAGTATTAATCAATTTTACCGAAATGTCAAGTACACTCATGGACCCTATATAATTATTATAAAGAATATTTTCCCTCTTGAAATTACATGGTCAATTCATTTTATGGGTAAGTAAGTAATAATCCTTAGAATGGCAGATAGGCCTACTGCCTGCAGAAGACTGGCTTTTGGAATAGTTATTGGAACACAGTGGTGGTAGTCCACTATCAAGTGATCTGCAATTGCGTATCACCATGGGCTACGTACAAGAAGTATTAGCTAACCAGACGTGTTGTCAAGACGACTGTTATTAAATCCCTTTGAGAGGCTGGTGTCATATGAAAATCAGACTCCTATGGAATTTAGACCTTTTTTCCTATTATTTGTTAAACCCTCTCACGTGACGGATCACGCTCCTAGTTATCGCCACTTAAGCATGCGCACTACTACCAATGTGTCTGGATTTCATAGAGTCTGAATTTGCGCTGCATCGGATTTAAAAAAACAAAAACACCTCTGTGTATTGAAAGGGAGTTATATAATTATGGCGTGTTGGTACCTAAAATAGCTCATCGTAATGGCCCTGTCACACCAGAACGTTTTAGGCCAACGCGTGAGTAACGCGTTAAAAATAGTTGATACGATGGCAAACGAAAAGGTCAAGTGGAACCGTGATTTCAGCGTGTCCATAACGCGTTGATAACAGGTTCATAGCGTATGCCAGCGCATGAGTAGCAGGTGAGGAACGCGTATCGCCAGCGTACGCCAGCGCGTGAGTAACGCGTTAGTAACACGCTCGACGACTGAGGAACGACTGCCCAGCGCGTGAGTACTACAACGTACTCACTGACCTCTATAGGCCAGTGAACGTACTGCGTATGTCGTACTGCAACGACCACGTGATTTTTTGTATAAATAGCCGACGCGCTACTACAGTAATTAAGTGATGAAGTGATGAAGAGGTACCAACAGCACCCCATAATACAGATACCACAACACACTGGATAACTGTTTGTTAAAGGGGATAAGGTTCAATTGAAATCTGTTCAGAGAGAGCTTAATCGTGTTATTCGCAAAGAAAAAATTGCTTATAAAGGAAAGATTGAAAAACATTTCATTAATAATGACATGAAAAATGTATGGAATGGTATAAGACTTATGAGTGGGTTTGCTAATGGAAAAAAACAAAGTTGTAATTTGCCCGACGTTTCAGCTTCATATGCTAATGAGCTTAATACATTTTTCAATCGTTTTGATTCTCATGACTTCTCCAGAGAGAAAGAAGAATTAAGAGGGATGCTTTGTCCAGGTGCACAGGTTTCTCTGTTTACTACCAACGAAGAAGAAGTGCGATCACACTTTAAACGCCTTAACTCATGTAAAGGTTCTGGCCCAGATAAATTGATGCCTCGCATTCTTAAATCATGTGCAGATCAATTAAGTTATATTTTTATGACCATTTTTAATATGTGCTTCAACTTGCAGAAGTTACCTGATATCTGGAAGACTTCGTGTATTGTTCCAATTCCAAAGAAGTCTGTTATCGAATGTATGAATGATATGAGGCCTATTGCTCTTACATCTGTCGCCATGAAAGTATTTGAGAAAATTGTATTGAATCAATTGAAGCCTATTGTCACTACATTTATTGATCCTTTGCAATTCGCTTATATTAGCAACCGTAGTACAGAAGATGCTATTGTTTATAAGTTGGAAAAGCTGTATTCTCATTTGGAGGGTTCTAGAAATGGTAACTCCGTTCGGATAATGTATTATGATTTTTCGTCAGCATTTAACACGATGCAACCTCATCTCCTCGCCAAAAAGTTGTTGAATATGGATGTTCCCGATCAGCTGGTTAGACTTATCCTTGAATTTCTTACAAATCGCAGTCAGTTTGTAAAGTTAAATGAACATGTTAAATCAAGATGCATAATCACCAACACAGGTGCACCTCAAGGTACAGTGTTAGCTCCATTTCTGTTCACGGTATATACTTCTGACTTTCGATCCAGCCATGCTGACTGCCCAGTGATTAAATTTGCCGATGATACTGCATTGTTAGGACTTATTAAACATGATGATGATAGGCATTATATTGCTGAAATTGATTCTTTTGTTAAGTATTGCGGGGATAATTATCTGATACTTAATGTTGCCAAGACAAAAGAACTTGTTATTGATTTTCGTAAAAACAAGATCGAGCCTAGTAATACTGTGATTGATAACCGCCTTGTTGAAAGGGTTCATACATATAAATATCTCGGTGTTATGTTTGATCATAAACTTGACTGGAGTGACCACTTGGATTACGTGATGAAAAAGCTTAACTCGCGCATGTATTGTCTCCGTAAAATGAATGTTTTTAAGGTCAGAAAGGAAATTCTTGTTACATTCTATTTATCCGTGATCTGTGGGGTATGGAGTTATTGTTTGACAGGATGGGGTGGGAATGCTTTGAAAAAAGATAAAGTTCGGATTGATAGACTAGTGAGAAAAGTAGAGAGGATGAGGGGTTTGTGCTTGCAGTCGGTGGACACTCTGTACCGGGAGCGAGTGACTGGTATGTTTGGTCGTATTTTGGACGACGAAAGCCATCCACTATGCGCCGAGCTTGCTGGCCACATTATTCCTAGAAGTGGAAGAATGCGACTACCGGCTGCTCGCACTAATCGCCATCTTCACTCCTTTGTTCCAATGGGAATTAAGTTTTACAATGAAGTTTTTAAAAGATGAATTTTGATGTTTGCCCTTTTTACATGTACATGTATAAATCTTTGTATACCCTTTTTAAATATCTGGATGGTTAGACAGAGGGTGACAGATCGTATAGGTTTTCCCCTTTACGTGTGTTGTTTGTGTGTTCCATATTTGTAAGATTTTAATTGATCCTTTGCGAGCAGTGTAATTTCTTCATTTGAAGACTAATAAAATGTTCTTATGTCTTATGTCTTAACACGCTATCAATACGCTAGCATATGCTAAACGCGTTACCCGGTCGTTAGTCAGTCGTTGCACCCGCTAGAGGGTCGTTACACATACGCTGACCAACGTTGACCAACGCTACAAGCGCGCTACCAACCCGTTACCAATGCGTTGGGGGCACGCTAGGGTTACGCTAGCCCTTCAACCAGCCTGTCGCCAGCGTACGCAAGCATATGAGTAGCGGGTTGGTAACGATCGTCTAGCGCGTTCGACGCGTGAGTAACGACCCTCCAGCGCGCCGCCAGCGTGTGCAGTCTCCCGCTGGCAAACGCTGGAAATTGTAGGTATGTTGAAAAAAATATTTTTCCCTCGGCGTGTGACAGCGTGTCCCAGCGTGTGAGTAACGCGCTCAGCGTGTTGCTAACGCTGGCCTAACGTTGGTCAGCGTTTGCCAGCGTGTTGCCGAAATTTTAACACGTTACTCACGCGTTGGCCTAAAACGTTCTGGTGTGACAGGGCCATTATAAGTTGTTGTTTTGGCTTGATCATTGACGTATCATTGACGTATCAACTGTTCACTTATCATTATAAAGTTATCATATAAACACAAATATATTGCCTATTTTGGGAGCCGAGAAAATAGGGAGACACCAACACGGGGCTTAGTATAGCTCAGTTGGTAGAGCACCGTAACTTTAATCTGGATGTTACAGGTTCAGACCCCGCTCCAGTCAATTTCTTTGCTGCACGTTTAAGAATAACAAAAAAACATTTTGCAGTTCCTCATTTTTGTTTTCAGGAAATCAGCTCTGCTATAAAAGCGGAGAAATCTGTGAATTTACAATCATCTCCAGGTACGTATATCCACGGATAATACTTACCTATACGCTGATTGGTATGCGTCGAATTTTGGTGGAATGTTCTACAGGGTGTCTCTAAAGAAAGTATACCCATTTTAAAATTTGTATTATTGCAAAACTACTGAATATTTTAGAAAAAGACAAATGTCTGTGAAAAAGGTAGAATGTTCTCTGTCCAATGGGATAAGGTTAATTATGTCATTGCCATGAATGACTAAACAAACAAACAAGACATTTATGAAATGTACAGAAATCAGCACTGAAATATTCAGTAGTTTTGCAATAATATGAATTTGAAAATGGTTATACTTTTTTTTAGAGACACCCTGTATGCAGTCTGTATTACGTTACAATGCAATGTCACAAATTGTAGAGGCAATTGTCAACTTTTTGACAATGTACGAGGCAAATTTTGAACAGAAGGCCACTTAAATCACTAACAGAGTGATTTTACTTAGTGGTTTAATACACTTTTAAAGGCTGGTTCATAATTTATGCAAATGCTAATGCGTTGCGAATTTGACGTCATAATAAGCATTCGCTGCGAATTTCGCCGGTGCTGAAATGTGTTCAACTGTTGGCGAATTGGCAGCGCGAAAACTGACGTCGTGATTCCCGGGTCGCCTTGGCTTTTTTTGCGCAGAGTATGAACCGGGCTTAACGTACATGCATCATGATTTGTATTACAGGCGGTTCGTCCGCTCTGCCAACTCTCCTGAAAAGGATCCTCGAGAAACATGACCAATTTGCCAAAGGATGCAGCGAAGAGACGCTGAGGAAGAACATCTTCCAGTTGATGTACATTGCAATCGGTTACTTCGACCAGTGGGGTGGGAGCCTGTCCTTGTTCGAGTACAAAGTCCACCTGTATATCCCCCGTGGGGCACTACCCAAAGGTCGACTGCAGCAGGTGTATATCTACGTCAACCCCAACGCGCCGACAGTTGACGGGGTCGGTCCGTCGGACTGTGTCCTGTCGCCGATGATCCAGTGCGGTCCAACAGGTCTGAAGTTTCTGGACAGCGTGGTGCTGTCTTACCCACACTTTGCCCAGGAGGGGAGCGGGTGGAAGTTGAACGTACAGTTGTGCAATGACGAAGGAGGCTCGCCAAAATCCTGGAAGACTCTTGATGCAGACGACGACGGCATGCTGGTGTCTACCAAAGACCAGACTGTCGTACTCCTGATGAAGCATTTCACAGGGGCAGCTTTAGTTGGCGAACCCTCCGAAACCAGCACCAAAATAATGGAGGCAGGAGTGTTTGGGAGCCCCTTTGATCCGTCTGAAAATCACTATCCCTTTCGGATCCACTTCTGGAACGACGAACCAGTTGTAAACAAGGTAAACCCCCTGTTTCTTTGTCTTAAGGGTTGACACTTTTTATATATATTTTGGGGGCACAATGCAAGCGTCGGGACTATTTTGGTATTTTTGTAAATGTAATATCGCCCCAAGCAAAACAAAAAGCCACTCTAGGCAAAGGGCTACAGAAAAAAGGTAGGATACACCATTGGTAATTGCTTCAACTATCAGGAATGGGTGGATTTTGGGGGTTGTATTTTGGATGCAGAAAAAAAATCAAGAACATTTTGATTTGTTTAAATAAAATTCAATTTTTCGAAATAATTACAGAATATCTAGCGCAATAATTTTGCTGGATGCCTGGAATCATTATTTACTTTCGAATAACTACGATATTTCTTAGTAATTTGGTAGTCATTGGTTGTCTCAATATGTGCAAATGGTGTATCCTCCCTTTAAAAAAAAAGGCCAAATCATAAGAAGGGGTAAATAACTACTGGGCAAATTGGTCCAAAGAGAGACAGACCGTGAAAAAAAACACAATTAGAGTATCTCTCTGTTCTATATCTCTACACAGCTAAAGTGTATAGGTAAGAGGATGCAGAGAGACTGGGTAAAGGAAAACACACTGACATTAGTATTCATTCATAAATGCATGGGCAATAACCATTCGTATTGGTCAAGAGCTCGACACGTCGGTATGTTTAAACGACCGATAAAACATGGCCCACAAAGTTGTTAACGCATTTCCGGTGTTAGATTATATTTGGAGTCCTATGAAGTCTGGTTTATGAACATTTTATTTGTTGAAGTTTCACACGGCTTGCGCAATTTTAGTCCATATATTAATAGTCCTATATTACTCTGCAACACACATCACTTCATATTGAGCGTCAGGTGGAACGCCCGCATCACAATGAAACATGCGTGAGGTACATACCTACAGCTGGTTGAACCAAGATGGCGTGTGAGTACTAAAGTACTAACGTTGACCATGGAGAAATAAGACACATTGACGGTGCAAGAAGTCCCACAACTCGGCGGTCAATTATTTCCGTTTCCACCTGTTCTGGGTTGTTTTTATTCCATTGCGATCGGCCAGCTCCTACTTTGAAACCAGTCAGGATTGACACCGGTAAAGTTATGCCAAGGAAAGGAATACAACCGATAGAACCGATAGGTGATAATAGGGTGCTTTAGTAACGAGACGGTACGCACAAGGAGACGGTAACGCCAGCGAAAAAAACAAACTGCGCATGCGCCAACCTGAAATCTCTCCGTCCCGTTGATTTTCGGAACGGTACTCGGCCAACATAGCGTTCGTTCCCTAAACACGACGTAAGAGAGAGAGAGCTGAAAAAATAATTTGTATCTAGAAATATCTATGCTGACTATGGAGGGTACTACAATGAATGAAGATAACAACAGGGAATCAATTAGTGTTGGCGATGTCTGTTCGGTAAGTAGCTTATTCTATACCTCAATCTATATACAATAAATTGATGGTTTGGCCGTTTAGGCCCACTTTGGGGGCCCTTTTTCATCGTAATGCATGACGTGCCTGCACGCTGTGCACTGTGCATTTTGCGTCCCTTTTGCGTGCCTTTAGCACCACAGCGAAAGCGCTTAAATATCACGACGGTAACAAGAGTGCGGGACCCGTCACAGTTGGTTAAACACTCCGTCTCCTGTGCGTACCGTCTCGTTACTAAAGCACCCTACTGACTTGCCACCTACACTATCACCTCAGGCTGTTACCCCGGGCAGTGCGACGTATTTTTCCGACACCGAAATAGGGCAGTTCGAAAGCTTTGTTCGCGAAGCTCTGATCGAAATACGACAAGGACAGGTGAAGTTACGTAATCGCATTGAACTGCTTGAATCAAACATAAGTAAATCAATCTATTTCCAAACAAACGCATCGATGCACTCGAAGCTGAACGACTTTGATCTGATGGCAATGCGGATGGCCGAGTGTGAGAAAGCAATGGCAGAACACCCGAACTGGTAAAAGGGTGAAGATTGTCTGCTATTAGCCAAAAATCTCATCAGCGAGGAGTTCAACGTGGTAGACGATAACCCTTTCGCTACCAGAATAAATAATGCACTGAATACCCTCAATACCAGTCCCCTTTGGACACATTTAATTGTATATCGCCCTTATACTTCAGGGGAACATGAGAAAGGAAAATTTGCTTGCCCATCAAATTTAACACAATATTGGAATAGGATGGACCTGCCAATCTGTGTACATGTATTAAGGTATTATTTTGGCAGAGCGGGATTCGAGCCTGCTACATAAAGGGTAATGGCTGAGGAACACGCCAATACCAGCAGGATAATCGGGCGAGGCGCGCAGCGCCGAGACCGATTATCCTGCTGGTATTGGCGTGTTCCGAAGCTATTAGCCTATGTAAAATCCAGGCGTGACGTATTCCTATTGTTCCTGCACGACATTAGTAGCCGGTAATGCCTTGTTAGACAGAAACTCATCATTAACTATCACAATAACTCATCGTTACCAACACAATAACTCATCATTACCAATACAATAAATTGTCATTACCCATACAATGATAATTATTAAACACAACAGTACTGTATCACTGTGCCAACCAAATGGAACATAATGTGTGTCATAGAATAGATACTGTATGTAGTTCACACTGCGGCATTGTGCGGTGCCGTAAATAAGCCACACTGCAGGCCCGTGTACACAGGGGGGTGCGACGGGTACGTACGCACCCCCAAAAATTACCAAAAAGGTCCACAATTGTTGGGGTAAATAATGATATTCGATGTAGAAATAACGGTATTGGCACACAAAAATGGACTTGGCTTAGGCAATAATGTCAACTAAAAAAATCGCACTGCCCCCATACAAAATCCTGCGAACGGGCCTGTGTGACTGACAGTGCACTTACATTGTAGCCTCATTGTACTCGGTCTTTGTTGTTCACATTCTCATTAACAATGGGAGTCTGGGACCTTATTCACGAAGCGCTCTTAGGGCTTAAGAGTTCGTAAACCGCTCGCAAGTCCTTCTTAGTAATTTACGTGGTATTCACCATCCCTTCGTAAATTTAAAGAGCGTGCGTAGAGTCATCGTAACTTGCGGGAGGTCTGAGGCTCCCTTAACGTCCACTTTAGTCTAAGAGATTGTCAATCGGAACGTTGCCGGTCATTCAAAGTTGCTGTAGTTAACCTCAACGAGGCCAATCAGCTTGTCCACTTCATCTCGCTGAAGTTTGCTTTGCATGCACGCTGCTGCTTTTTCTCGAACTTTGCCATCCTTTCAGTGCTCACGTCCCTTGATCTGTGGAGATTGTGTCCGTGCACGGCAGTCGGGCGCCGCCCTAAATAACTTTACATTGCGTAACACCGTCTGCGTAAAGAATGCCCCAGACCATCATATCTTATTTAACGACCACGTAAGTTAAGATCTCGGTAAGTGCATGTTATAAAGGCTTCATGAATACCACTTAGTACGCTCTCAAAGCCCTCGCAAAGTCCTCGTAACTTCTTCGTAAGTCACTCTTAGTGAGCAAATTTAAGAGCGCTTCGTGAATAAGGCCCCTGGATTTTACCCCAGGTTACCGTACAGCACTACCGGCGCTCTATACCAACTGAGCTATCTTGTGCCCAATGTTGGCGGTCAAACATGTTCACGTCCAGCCTTGCCGATTTCTTTATGCACTCTCAAATGTAGGAACTAGTAAAAATGCTCCCCGGTCCCCCCCCCTCCCCCCCCCCCCCCCCCCCCCCCCGTTCAGGGTTGTGTGAAATTGGGTGTGCAGCTCCGCAGGCAAACCGGCTAATTCTCCCACCTCTAACAACATTGCATTGGGGGGAGGGGAGTGGAAAGGAAGTGACGTGGAACTTTGGTGCCAAATGGAGCCCATGGTAGCGAAAGGGTTAAGCTTGAGAGAGCGCACCAGAACGGCCTAAAAATTGACGGGAAGCCACAACATCTACAGATAAAGCTAAATTGCTACCAAGACAAAATCAAGATCCTGCAGCAGAAACGGCAAGCCCTGTCAAGTGACCCCTTCTATTGCGTCGAGTACGTCACCAAACTCGATCTGCATGAAAAGAGAAAGTGGTCATCGCAAGTCTGGGCAACGTACAGGGATGGTAGGAAGTACCGGTTTGTGGGTTGTAAGTGGAGAGGCCCTGGAGGAGCCCCCTTCTATCACCAATCCGATAACATCAGCCTGCACGCTTCCATCTCTTAAATCTTGCTTCAGCTATGAATTGATTTGATATCCTAATTTTAAGAATTTGATTTTAAGAATTAAGAGTTTGGTTTTGTTTATTTTACGTCCTTAACGCTATTTGATCCCTCTTTTTTTTTTGTCTGACGGAGATGTTCTTTTATTTATTTGTCTATTATTTCGGTCCAAGTTTGTAGCTAGAGTGTTGAGTCGGCATATAATGTGTGCGGTCGGAGGCTTTACATTGGGTGTTGGGATTCAATGCATTAAGCTGACGGACTAAACATTCATAGTGTTGAGTTTGTTAGTTTGATGTTCCGACTTTTAGGGGCCTTTAGTGAGTGGTTGATGGCCGCACGCTTGTGATGTTGATTCGGCACTTTGGTTTTAAGCTTGTATTTGCATTTTCAGTTTTGAGTTTTCTATTATATATCTATTATATATACTATTTTATTGTCTATTATATATTCTTTCATCTTCTTTTTGCGAACATTTTGCGTTTCTAACCTTAATTTTTGCCTTTTTTATTTGAAATTTTGCATGATTTTAATGTTTTTGTTTACCTGTTATTTCATTACGTATCATCGTTGTGTTGTTACTTTCTTGATCTTGTAGATGTTTTGTTTTTTCTTTAATAAATTAGTCTAGTTAAATTGTTTTGTTTTTCTTTCATTGACACTCCCTCTCGTGGCATATTCTGGTTAATTTATTGTGTCTCCATGCATCACAGTTAAGTTTGCCTGTATTGATTTCTGTATCTAAATCTGTCTGTTTTGTGTTTCTGTCGTTTACCATTCAAATGTTATTTTGTGAACATGACCGTTATTTGATCTATTTGGCCCGAGTTTGGTTTGTACTTAAGGTACTATCTTTTGTTTACATACAGTTTGCCTCTTGTCTGTTTTTATTTCTTCTTTTATCCAAGTATTTATTTCAAATGTCTATCCCCTAATTTGTTATGTGTATAATGTTGCCTGATGTTAATGTGGATGATAGTGATGACACTGCCTCCCTAAACCTATTCACAGATAGCTTGAACAACCTGGATATCGACTGCAATTATTTTTCTATCTTTTACATAAATTCCAGGAGCCTCTGTAGACATTTCTATGACATCCACGATTACCTTTACTGTTTTTCTCATTCATTTTCTCTACTTGGTTTCCCCGAAACTTGGTTCAAAGACAGTCCTCCTCCTTATGTCAATATGACCTTGTTTATTCCTCGCGCTCTCATAAACTTAAGCCGCTTTGTTATCAGTAAGTCCCCGAGATACCATGTGCGTATACTGACATCATGTCTTCTTCGCCTCACTAGTATTATTGCGTTTTTGTTGAGATCGAACGTACCCATTCTCGTAATGTAATCGTATGTAATGTCTACAGGGCTCCTGGCACTCTTTGAAAAAAAAATCATATTTTTGGTCACTAGGTTTCTTATTTAAACGTTTGTAAACTTGTACCAGCAATATGGAAATAAAATTATGAACTAGAGAGGTGCTCCTCAAAAATACGAGATAAAATTATTTAACAAATATGTTGGAAAATGTACTTATTTTTTTTAGCTGTTTTGGCTTCTTTACCGAAAGGTATTTATAAATATAAAAACTATGTGGTTGACCGGTATTAAATATAAGTATGTATAAAACCGACTTATGGGATTGAGCATTAAAGGTAGGATACACCATTTGCAGATATGGAAACATTTTACTATAGATTTATCAAGGAATATCTTTTCTCAGCACCCTTGATTCTAAAACTTCGGACCTAAAATACAACCAGCACCCAAATCCACCCATTCATAATAATTCAAGCAATTACCATAGCGCATATCCTACCTTTAACACTTACAGGCCCATACTTGTTTAAAACTGGCGGCTCAGTTTAAAATATGTAACTTAAAACCGAGTTAAATTTGAACACGGAGTAATTTGTAGGCAGCAAATAAATACTGAACTTGAGCCTGTACACTATAATTTTCTTTATTTATGCTGCTCAGAAAGTAACGGAGATGGAAAACAAAATGGACTCCAAGCTGTTGGACGCTTGCCGATATCTGATAGTGGGCATATCAGGAGACGTACAGGCTGAAATTGAGAAAATCAAGCGTGGCTGGGAACTGGAAAAAAAGGTAGTATATCCGCAGATCAGAGTATTATAGTGTCGGCACTTTCTCATGTCCGAAGTATAGCCTATGGCGCCGAGTGAAATTATAAAAAGTCGAGGAACTACAATGCGGCAGCGTGCATCGAGTGCAGGATTGCTGAACATACTAATATCCAGGGTTGTAGTCGAGTCCCTGCAAGTCCGTTCACAAGTCATTTCGTGAAGCGAGTCACAATTCCCTTCATAAAGGCAGTTACAAGTAACTGGTTGAACAATGACAAAGAAATGCTTTTGTCAAAGCTGATTTGAATAGTTTGTGATTTGAATTGGAACTGAAGGATTTGTGATGGACTTGCAGGGACTTGCAGGGACTTGCAGGGACTTGCAGGGACTTGTGATGGACTCGACTACATCCCTGCTAATATCACTCGGTTGGGACTACATGTACATTGTAAACTCCTCACAAAAAATATCGGGACACTTAAAAATGAGCCAATAATTAACGGCCCAAAAGGGTATATATTAATCAAAAGCTAATAACCCAGTGCATAATTTTGTTCTGCGTATTTTGACACCTCGATTGTTGAGATACGATGTTGCAGAGCGGAGTTGTTGTCATTTCAATGGTCGTAGGTCCAGTTTCAAAAGTTAACTCCGCTCTGCAACATCGTATCTCAACAATCGAGGTGTCGAAATACGCAGAACAAAATTATGGACTGGGTTATTTGCTTTGATTAATCCACACCATTTCGGGCCGTTTCTGATTGGCTCATTTTTAAGTTTCTCGATACTTTTTGTGAGGAGTATATAATGAATATATTGCACAATTTTAAGTGACGTAACTTTTTAATACAAGCTTGTTTTTAATTTCTTTTTTCCGTTATTATCGTTGTCTTATCACACGCTTTAATTTTATGTATACAAGTATATTTGTATACATTTTAAGTTTTACGGACGTTAATGCACATGAAGAGATTGTATGTCCGTTTTTCGAGCTTCACTTCCGAGCTCTCGTTAAAATCTCGTGAATTCTCTAAATTTTGCTGTGTATGTCATTATCGAGTACGCTGCGCTGTGACTGTGTTGACGCACTTATGCAATTTTTTGGCGCACATTGTATTAATGAAACTACGGAAATAAATAAATAATAGAAACAAATACTATATAAATAATTGTTTAATTGAAGCACGTACAGTAAAGGACCACAACGTGTATAAAGCATGTATCTCAATTGGTTTTCAAATTAAATCCTTTTAAAAATAAATAACACTTAAAAAAAAATGTTTTTTTTTACAAAATAGAAACAGACAATATCTGTCAAAAGAATCTGGAAGTTACAAAGGGACTCGGTGACCTTCGACCTTGATCGCCAAAATTGGAACAAGGATCCTTCTTGCGAGAGTTTCATATCCCAGTGTGGCACCGGAACGGAAGTCGAATCAAGCGGAGACGGCTTTCGATTTACCATTAGACCACCAAAGGTACGACTTGAGGGAGAAATTAGATTACAAACTATAATGTTAACATGCATTCGGTGTACATTTTTAAAGCTTTTTTTGAACGGGGCCGTATCGTAAGTCGGACGTCTCATAAGTCCAAAATAATCTCGGAATTATGAGGCGTCGGACCTTTGGGGCGTCGGACCTGTAAGCCTTAATATTTAATTGGGGTAAAATTTTGTCGGACCTATGAGGTGTCGGGCTTACGAGCAGACCCTTTTTTGAATGCTTCCATTATGTTCCTACTTCTTCCTATATTAGGCACTTTACTTCGCAATTCAGCTTCTCAGCGTTTAGATCCCACCACAATATGGTTTTAGTCCACATGACACTTGCATTATAATGCTTGATTGTATACACCTACTTTGGCTTATGAACAATTAATTCTGAAAGTGTAAAACATATTATTTTTTTCCACAAAACAGAGCGGATCGACGCAACCGTCAAACAAGCAGCGTCTGTGCTGCAGTTGCCATCAGGTAAGTTTAAAAGATTGGAGAGATATTGACTTGTGGCAAAATGGCTTCGACCTCGTTAGAAAACACGTATGTCCAACCGGCGGGTACCCGCTAATTAGCTCATGGTTCGTTGGACACTCTGCCCTACGTCAGAGGGTTATGCATGACTCTGTCTGGCAGTATGAGTTATTGCAGGGCAAACAAAGAGACAATTACACGTGGTTTGCTTCTCAATAATCCAATGTTTGTGTGCTTACTAGCAGCTTTATGAAATTGTCCCCAGGTTTGGATATCGATATTTTGTGACTATTTTGTATACATTCACATCAAAATTCTATGTTGTCGATAGCAATTTTCTATTACACAAGTTGTATTTGTATTACGGTAAAAGCTAAACCCCTGCGATGCATACTTGTATTTGCATATAGCTACCGCTCATGTTTATTGATGCACGTCTACACGCTGGACTAACGGTAAACACGTTAATACAACTGGACTGGACTTCTTGAATTCTAAACTTAGTTATTTGGTTTTGTTTCCAGGATGAAGCCCGCGAAATCTGCGCTTCCTGTAAGGTGAGTTATTCGCTAAATATGTTATTATTTTTCTATTTCTCCTAATAATCTCTGCTACCGGTACATCGTTCTATAACATATCGAATCTGTGTCCATAACTTTGTTGCATTCGTGATAGTCTTAGACATGTCTAGAAGCAACAAAACACTGTAAACCCACCGAACGTGAGCCCTCAAACGCGTGACAATAATGTATAAACTGTTGCAAAAAGGCGTATATTTATGAGTTCAAAGGTTAATCACTTTTAGAGTGTATATATTTACTTATATTGTATGATTATTTGTTTAGGAGAAGATGAATTGTGTTCAAGATCCCAAGAATTCACAGTCTTCGGATGGTGATTATGGAGGTTTGTCAGAGGAGATGGTACGCGCTCTCTGTCAACAACAAAACATGACGAGATTGCTGGCGGAGCTAACAGGTGTCGGCCACATCTACATGGAAACACGGGATTTATTAAAGATCTTCTTTGCACGTCAAAGGGCGCATGGCTGCAAAGACGGGACATCCATTAAGCGTCTGCTGGATTCGTCTCCTAAAATCGCCCAGCCTATTTCGAAGAAACTTCAAGTGACAGGTATATAGCAAAATATCGGGTGAAAATGACATTTCTCCGACTAACTTTATGGGATATTTGTTAACCCGAAATCTGCCAAAACGTGAAGTTTTGACCTAGACAAAATTAGTGCCAGGGAAAATAAAAGCCTAGTTATTGATTTACCGGAATAACAAAATACAAGGTTGTTTCATACGTTGTATAAAAGACTAATTATTGTTTTATTTGCTCTTGCCCTAGAAACTTTGCCTGAAGGGAGCTCCATATTGACGGAAATGCTAGCCGTAAGTGTTATGCTTGACAGTTTCAACTGGTCGATATAAGGAGGAAACGTACATGCAGATAATGATCAGTTGCGATGATTGTTTTTCGCTCTTTTATGTAATCTGTCTCTTTTCTTGTTTTCAGGTCTCTTTAGCTTTATGATTTGTTTTCTTTTCAGTCGGAAATTGCTGACGAGAAATGTTTCCGTCGGCTTGCAGAGAAATTGGGAGAGGAGTGGGAGCCACTGGCCACAGAGTTAGGCTGCACCAGTGCGAACCTGTACAAGATAAAAAAGAACAACCAAAATGACGTCGATGAACAGATATTTAAAATGCTTGTGATGTGGAGGCAGCGATGTGGAAAGTTGGATGGAAGCATCTTAGCTGGGGCTTTGAAGAAGGTTGGGCTACATGATCTGGCACAGCAGTTCGAAGGTGAGATTTCTATTATCCGTCGAATACCATATATATTTAATCACGGTTTTGTTCTGGTAAGGAAACCAACAAGGATCCCTAAACAAGTGCCACTACGCACTCTAAAGGTTTCTTTAGGCTTTCGAGCTATACTTGCTGTGCACACTGTAGAAGAAGTTTTAGAGGTTGGAGAAAAACCCAAGAAAAAATATTTTGGGAGAAACCCAAGGATGTACCCAAGCGGGATTCGGGATTCGAAGCCAGGTCATAGTAAAAGGCGCAGGAAGAACCGCTACACCAGCCCGAATCCCCTACACAAAATAGCTTATTGTACGTTAACATCGCTTGCAAGCTAAATCATAAGTTATTGGAAATAAGCTTTGACAAAATACAATCACCTAGTGTTCCTTGCGCCACTTCTAAAAATCTCTAAGTATTATGACGACAAGGTCCATGTTATCGGCTTGTGCATGATCGTAAATCCAGGTGCACATGCACACAATGCATTGCGCACGTATTGCGCTGTGTTCGATTCGGCAGCTCGCCCTATCTCCTATAGTAACCACGCCTTTATCCCGCAGCCACCAGATCAAGACATTCCTGAACATCTCCAAGCGCTAGACCCAGGTAATGGTATTACCTATAACCCCACGCCTGCAGCCCCTGTCCCAGGTAATGGGATCGCCTATACAATGAGCCAACGTATCCTATCCCCGGATGACACCAAAGTGCTTAAACTTTGCTTCCAGGAAGACCCCACCTATACAGTACAGCCAGGCATCTCGGAAATTGTACACCCTCAGGTATAGGCAACACCAAACACCACACCAAGAACTCCTACCGGTTTACCACCATCCTCCAAAGAATCACCCCCTCTAGCCGAACGACACCATGGTCAGCTTCGACGTCGTCTACCTCCTTACCAATGTCCCCAGGTTCGATGCAAACACAATCGGACTTCAAGCAGACCCCACCCTCAAGGACCGCACCGTCCTCACCCCCGACCTCACCCCGACCTCACCCCCGACCTTACCCCCGACCTCACCCCCGACCTCACCCCGACCTTACCCCCGACCTCACCCCCGACCTCACCCCCGACCTCACCCCCGACCTCACCCCCGACCTCACCCCCGACCTCACCCCCGACCTCACCCCCGACCTCACCCCCGACCTCACCCCCGACCTCACCCCCGACCTCACCCCCGACCTCACCCCCGACCTCACCCCCGACCTCACCCCCGACCTCACCCCCGACCTCACCCCCGACCTCACCCCCGACCTCACCCCCGACCTCACCCCTGAACAGCCGGTTGGAACCTACATGGCATCTCCTATATCCGTATATCTCTATATTTTGTTTTGTCGACGGATACTCTGTGGCAAACTCTTGGTGGCGCACTGCACTGTACGTTGTTATAAAAACATATCGCGTCACCTACTGTCGTCTTTGGCACCACAGTGTGTAGTAATTAGTATTAGTTCATGTAACTGTTACAAAATACACAGCAATTACTTGATCAAAATTATTATTTTTTGTTTGTATTTTTTTTACAGAAAATACGAACTAGCAGGACACGTGCATTATTTCTGTGTGAGTTGTTTCTACAAGCAAAGGATACTGGTGCATCGATACAGCTGGATTTCCCTAATCAAATATTTTGCGTGGCTTTCAGAAATAAACCGTTAGGCCTACATTATAGGAAATGGCATGATGTGATACACCATTGGTAATTGCTTGAATTATTGTGAATGGGTAGATTTTTGGGGTTGTGTTTTATAGTAAATACCGTTTAACTGACCTGTCCAAAGTTTTACAGTAATTGATGTAGAGAAAAGCACGACCGGCGATCGCGAAGTTTTTTTATACAATTTTATTTTGCGGAATAATTACAAGATATCTAGCGCAATCATTTTGCTGGATGCCTAGAATCATTATTTACTTTCAAATGAGTAATATATTTCTTAATAATTCGGTGGTAAATACTTTTGATATCTACAAATGGTGTATCCTACCTTTAATTAATGTAAGCATTGTACTGTTTAAGTTACGTACCAAAAACGGTGTGAGATTAGCCCGTTTTCACACTTTCTTGTCCATAATTTTAGAACAGTTCAGTCGATTTGACGAGGGCGAACGGTAACATCAAGATTATTTCATTTCATTTTAACTATTTGTGTTTGGCAATTTAATATTTCGTCGTTCTTTTTGCTGTGAATCAACGCTAGTTTCTTCGTGAAAACGCGCAGTTGTTCTTCCTTCCAGTCGTAGTTTGTATGAACGTCACTGGTTAAGTCGAGTGACCCAATCCGAGATCGTTCGTTTACTCTCGCGTACTGCGCATGTACAACCGTTACCCCGATTTAGAGGCACAAGTAATGGCACTGTCTTCCACAGAAAAAGTCAAGTGAAACCGTGATTTCAGCGTGTTCATAACGCGTTGGTAACGGGTTCATAGCGTTCGCCAGCGCTTGAGTAACGCTTTAGTAACGCGCTCGACGACTGATAAACGACTGCCCAGCGCGTGAGTAGCGCGTTTCAACGCACGCCAGCGTACTGCAACGACCACATGATTAGTTGTATAAAAAGCCGACGCACTACGACAGTAATGGCCCTGTCACACCAGAACGTTTTAGGCCAACGCGTGGGTAACATGTTGGAATTTCGGCTAAACGCGGGTAAACGTTGACCAACGCTAGGCCAGCGTTCGCAACACGCTGAGCGCGTTACCCACACGCTGGAACACGCTGTCACACGCTGAGGCAAAAATACATTTTCAACATACCTAAAATTGTCAGCGTTTGCCAGCGTGTGACTGCACACGCTGGCGGCGCGCAGGAAGGTCGTTACTCACGCGTCGAACGCGCTAGACGACCGTTACCAACCCACTACTCACACGCTGGCGACCTGCTGTCGTATTTTTACTATAAATCCGTGGTACGTTCCTCAGACGCTTAGCGCGTTCCTCACACGCTACTCACGCGCTGGCATACGCTATAAACCCGTTATCAACCTGTATGGACACGCTGAAATCACGGTTCCACTTTTTTCTATGAAAATTCAGCGATTGCCAACGTATCAACTATTTTTAACGATTTTAACGATCATCTAGCGTGTTCGACGCGTGACTAACGAACCTCGAGCGCTCAGCGTGTTGCTAACGCTGGCCTAGCGTGGGTCAGCGTTTGCCAGCGTGTTGCCAAAATTACAACACGTTACTCACGCGTTGGCCTAAAATGTTCTGGTGTGACAGGGCCTAAGCAACCGGGGTTGTTTAAACGGTGTGTACGTTTTTGGTGATGTGATGTTCATTTTTTGAAACAGAAAAATTAAATATTCAAATAAATATATCTGTAACTCTCCCCACAACCTTGTAACACTGTATTTGTAAATGCTTTCAAATCATGATTGTTACATTCAAAACCTATAGCATGCGTATGTTCGGTTCGTTGTATATGATGAAGGCTTTTGTACATTGCATGGTTTAGATTAGATGGTGATAGTGTTTTTGGTGATGTTTTTGTATCAATACTTGTTGATTAAATGAACTTAAAGACTTTTCTTCAATGGTTGTTTGTAACGTCCAAAACAAGTTCTTATTTCGACGACAAAATAATAAATTTAAAAGGGAACAAAGAAATTGGCAAGGCGGGACTTGAACCTACGCTCTACCAACTGAGCTATCTTGCCCTATGTTGTCGGTCTCCCAAATTGTCAGTATCTTTGTTTGAGGGTGCTTGTCAGAAGTCATAAACACCAGAATCCGTGTGGCCGACGATCACGCCCAATTTTACAATACAACCCGGGAAACGACACTGGGATCACTCAATGAGGATACGACTTTTAATATACAAATAAACCACAAGGGAAACTGACTAGGTAAATTTACATAAATTTAAAAGTGAATAGTGAAAATGGCAAAGCGGGAATTGAACTTGCGATTTTTCGTTAATACCGGACCGGCGCTCTACAGAAAGGGGTATTAAGTCACGCTGTGCACTATCATGTAATGGCCTGCTAAACGTTAAGAGGGCAAACATTTCACCTAAATGTGATTTTTATTTTTTGTCATGAATGACATCTTCAATACCTACAGTTTCGGGTTTCATTTAAAGAAATGTTGATTTTGATGAATAAAGTGGGAAAAAATACCTTTTGTGTGCATCGTTCTGTTGTAGTACAAGAGAGCCGGCTATTTCAAAGCCTGTTTTCTCAGTTGTGTAATTTGAACTCCAAGGAAGTAATCAATACACATATCTCCAAAATGAAAGGGGCTACGCAGCTCTGTTATATACCAAATGAAAGCCCAAGTCGTGGGCTTTTCAACCATGTATATAACTTAATTTCTTTTGTTTGCGACATAATACACCTTTTTGTAGAACCGGTCACAATTAAGGTAGCTAAAGTTGCCTAAAGAAATAAAGTTTGTTTTTGTCTTAAAAATTCATTCAAGATTCTAAACTAAACTAAAGCTAAAGTAAAGCACCCGGAACGTGCCATAAATGACTGCAGGATGTGATGACGATTATAATGCAAATTTGACAGTATTGTAGTCGAGTACTTGTTTACTACCAAAACATTGACAGTAGACAACAAATGAAGTCAGTGTCTGAGAAAAATATTAACTCGGAACTTTGGATGCATAAGATACTGGGAAACGATACCAGAAATATATATGGAAAATACTCAGTAGAGTACTTATTTAAGGTTTTTTTCTTAATTCATTCAAGATTCCTATTGTCCAAAGTTTATAATTTTGTTATCAAAGTATTTAATGTCCAATGTCTGTAATATAGAGCTTTATCTGTACTAGACCATCAAAAAATTGGGTAATTTAGCTGGTACTTGGAAAGTACTCGACTACAACGCTGTAATTTAGACCACAAATTATATTTTTCAAAGATGTTAATAGATGAAACCAGTTTAAATCTGAAAAAACAGCCTTGATGTTAATTTCTGCGATAACAATTCAGTTATTAAAAGTGCCCTATATGTTGTGTATTTTAAGCTTTATTTGAGGTGTTACTGTAATTTCTGTGATGCCAAAATTAAAAGCTTAAAAACATTGAAATAGTCCTTGTGATCAATTCTTTAAATTTCGACGTATGTCAGACACATTTTACCGAGCTGTTGATTGAAAAAGTGAATGCGATACAACAGTAATATGCGACGTTTAATAGTAGGAAACAATAATCTTGACACTACTTCAGCGATTGTGTACAAAGTCCATGGAGAGCCGAGAACATTTGTGACCCAACAGGAGTAAATGAGACACTTTGAGGCAAAAATGAAATTGAGATTTTGATTTCATCATTTAAAGCTTGTTTAGCTTTAAACGATGAAATCAAAATCTCAATTTTCATTTTTGCCTCAAAGTGTCTCATTTACTCCTGCTGGGTCACATTTTTCCTAACAAAATTGGAAGCGTTTCTCAGTTTTAGATTCATGCCTTTTCAATATTTTTGGCACTGGTGGACCTTCAATGAGATGATATATAAAGAAAAAAAAACAGGGTAGATTGCAACATTTATTTCAAAAACAATCACAAACTAATCAAAGGTACACCGCCACCGTAAAAATATTGTACATGTTGATCACGTGGTCGAACGTACGTTTTTGTTTGTTTCACATAAATGCCCTTATAAAATCTTCTTGCTCGAAAGAGAGAAAAAAAGGATTATAGCTATGATCACAACAAAATGTAGCAAGCATTAAACACTCTTTTTCCTAACGAAACTAACCAAATCAAACAAGAAACTCACAAATATGTTAGTTTTTACAGTATTTCCTATTAAATATGTAGTACTTTTGAAAAAAAAAAACATAATCAATATGAAGAAAATACAACAGCAAAGTAAAGTTAATGCTAACTTGTTGATAATCTTCTCATTTTACAAATTAAAAAAACCAAATCATATAAATAATCAAAGTTAAAATCAAATAAAAAAAACTAAACTGATAACTAATTTCTCCAATTTAGTACACATTAAAACATTGCAACCTTTAGAAACAATCTTCAAGAATTTCCGGTAAACCATATTAATTATAAAGCATCTTTTACCAACTGAGAAAATAAGTCGAGTACTTTAAAGTAAAACGTCTCTCAAATACAAGAGTTATGTACCAACAAAAAATTCCCTTCAATTTTTTGTTTTTCATAATCTTAAAAGATTTACCATTACCTGTCTTAAAGGTAGGATACACCATTTGCAGATTTCGAAAAAATTTACTATCGAATTCATTAGGAAATATCTTACTAATTTGAAAGTAAATAATGATTCTAGGCATCTAGCAAAATAATTGCGCTAAATATCCTCTAATTATCCCAACAAATTTAATTTAGAAAGAAAAATTCGCTATCGCCATCCGGCGATTGCAAATTTTTCCTTTACTCCTTTTCTCTGGAGATCTCGAAGCAGGTTGAAAACAATCGCTGTTTTTCGTGCTTTTCTCGGCATCCGTAGTTGTAAAACTTTGGACAGGTCAGTTAAACGATATTTACTATAAGATACAACCCCCCAAATCTACCCATTCATAATAATTCAAGCAATTACCATTGGTGTATCCTACCTTTAACCAGTTCACGCCGGATGACGTATATAAACGCAAAAATGTCCCCAAATTCAAAACGGAAGACGCATAAGTTCAAGTTCGGAAATGTCTGTCAGCAGCGAGCAAGGCCGGAAATGCGTGGGTGTGCTTCCCGGCACTATCAGCCTAAACCCGCTTCGGATCGAGTTTCGTTAAAAATAATCACGCCCGTCGGCTCGGCGATGTTAAAATAATCCCGGCGCGAACTGGTTAAAAGAAAAAAATTCTCAATACAAAAAACATCTAAAGTTTCTAAGGTCATATTTACAAATTCAACTCGCATAAATTGAGTACCTGCAAAAATATTTAGTAAATAACTGATGATACATTGTCTATTGTAACCAGTAAAACAACAGTTTAAACGTGGTATAATCTCGCTTGTAACAGTATAATAAACAGCCTACATAAAACAACAACTGGTTACAAGAACTATCTATTGTAACTAGCAAAACAACAGTTTAAACGTTGTAATCTCGCTTGTAACACTAGAATAAACAGATTTGGTACATAAAACAACAACTGGTAACAAGAACTGTTTATAGTAACTAGTAAAACAACACTTTAAACGTGGTAATCTCGCTTGTAACAGTATAATAAACAGCCTACATAAAACAACAACTGGTTACAAGAACTGTTTATAGTAACTAGTAAAACAACACTTTAAACGTGGTAATCTCGATTGTAACACTATAATAAACAGATTTGGTACATAAAACAACAACAACTGGTTACAAGAACTGTTTATTGTAACTAGCAAAACAACAGTTTAAACGTTGTAATCTCGCTTGTGACACTACAATAAAGAGCCTACATAAAACAACAACTGGTTACAAGAACTGTCTATTGTAACTAGCAAAACAACAGTTTAAACGTTTCAATCTCGCTTGTAACACTACAATAAACAGATTTGGTACATAAAACAACAACAACTGGTTAGAAGAACTGTCTATTGTAACTAGTAAAACAACACTTTAAACGTGGTAATCTCGATTGTAACACTATAATAAAAAGATTTGGTACATAAAACAACAACAACTGGTTACAAGAACTGTTTATTGTAACTAGTAAAACAAGACTTTAAACGTTGTAATCTCGCTTGTAACACTGCAATAAACAGATTTGGTACATAAAACAACAACTGGTAACAAGAACTATATCTATTGTAACTAGCAAAACAACAGTTTAAACGTTGTAATCTCGCTTGTGACACTACAATAAAGAGATTTGGTACATAAAACAACAACAACTGGTTACAAGAACTGTTTATTGTAACTAGCAAAACAACAGTTTAAACGTTGTAATCTCGCCTGTGACACTACAATAAAGAGCCTACATAAAACAACAACTGGTTACAAGAACTATCTATTGTAACTAGCAAAACAACAGTTTAAACGTTGTAATCTCGCTTGTGACACTACAATAAAGAGATTTGGTACATAAAACAACAACTGGTAACAAGAACTGTCTATTGTAACTAGCAAAACAACAGTTTAAACGTTGTAATCTCGCTTGTGACACTACAATAGAGAGATTTGGTACATAAAACAACAACTGGTAACAAGAACTGTCTATTGTAACTAACAAAACAACAGTTTAAATGTAGTAATCTTGCTTGTGACACTACAATAAACAGATTTGGTACATCAAACCACAACTGGTTACAAGAACTGTCTATTGTAACTAGTAAAACAACAGTTTAAATGTTGTAATCTCGCTTGTAACACTAGAATAAACACATAGTAAAGTATTCATTTTACCTGCTCAACTTCAGAAATATAAATATCTCAATTTTCAAAAAGTCAACCTTTCAGCTCAATTTGTGATTAACAGCTCACCCATTGCACGGGCCAGATGGACAAATCAACATCTTATCTTTATTAAGGTTTAGGTGCAGGGTATTCATCCGGCAGAAGAGTGTAGTTGCGACATGTGGGGCATGTACGCTGCTCCTGTAGCCACATCTTAATGCACTGTGGAGAACATCACCAAAAAAAACCAAATCATTTAATGCTAAATTTTAGGCCAGGTTTTTGTTTAATATTGAGATATCGAGGCGCTGGGTAACGCTGATGCGATTTGAGCTCTGATTGGATAGATTTTGTGTGAATAATAATAAATAATAATGTATTTATTTGTATAGCGCAAATTCTATACAAAATATGTGACCCGCTCCATCGTAATCAGGAATATGTCGCTGGGGCCGTTTTACGCAATCGGTCGTTGAAGTGAACGCACGAGTGAAAATCGTGACCAAGTCGTTTTTCTGAACATTGTATTTTTTAGGAAGTGTAGTTATCACAGATTATTGTCATTAATGTCTTGTATGTAAAAACGATCAATAAAGATGAAAATGAAGAAGATTTGTGTGGGCTTCTGAACATTGTATTTTTAGGAAGTGTAGTTATCACAGATTATTGTCATTAATGTCTTGTATGTAAAAACGATCAATAAAGATGAAAATTAAGAAGATTTGTGTGGGCTGTCCGTATGATTTTGGTCAATTTTGTTTATTTCAAAGCTGTTTTTCTCAGAATGTGGATTCAGCAAATAAATATACACCCGTCATCTTCGTCAGACCATAACTCGTTAACCTAAGAAGATACGCACTTGTGATGGGTATCATTAGAAAGCTTATGAGATTTCCCTTTCTCACCATGTGCATATCTCAAAAAGTTATTTCAAGACTTATTCCTGATTTCGATGGGGCGGGTCACATATATTCAAATGCGCTTTACAGAAAATCCTTAAAATACACAAACAATAAAAGTTAAAGTTAAAATAATCGATCAAGTAAAAATACAAAATACAGTAATTAATTTCAAGTTAAGTTAAAACACGATGTCGGAAACCCATACACAGACACACAATAATGAAAACCCTGAGCACTCACCCCACCAACAGCAGTATTAAAGTATCAGTAAAATGCTAATTTAAAGGTAGTATACACCATTGGTCATTGCTTGAATTATCATGAATAAGTAGATTTGGGGGTTATATTTTATAGTAAATATCGTTTAACTGAGCTGTCCGAAGTTTTAGAATCATGGATGCCGAGAAAAGCACGAAAAACAGCTTCTTTTTTTTACCGGCGTTGAGCAGTTATTCTTATGTTATCTTTGTTTTTTCGCGATCGCCATCCGGCGATCGCGAATTTTTTATTATAAAATTCAATTTTTCGGAAGAATTACAGGATATCTAGCGCAATCATTTTGCTGGATGCCCAGAATCAACATTTACTTTCAGATGAGTAGGATATTTCTTAGTAAATCGGTAGTAAATATTTTCGATATCTGCAAATGGTGTATACTACCTCTAAACAAATGAGTTTTCAACAGTGCCTTAAAGTTGTGAACTGTGAACTGGAGGTCACCAGTTCCGCAGCTCAGCTGCGAGGCGCGCAATTAAAAATTTCCTTTACCGTAATCTGTGAAGCTACGATCAGTGTTTCCCAGCGCCCAATATCAGGCCTCAACCTTAAGCTTCAGAGGGTCAAGGCCACTTGGCCTCAAAGGCTCCAAAAAAGAAAGGGGCACCAAGGCCATTGTCAAACTGTTATTTGTTCATCTCTGGATCACCACCGCCCCAAGTCATTCGCCTACATGTATGTAAACGTGCATGTTTATGCCTAGCCCAGTCTATGGCCGGCCGGCCCCGTGTCCATCAGTGCAAAAAAAAAGGGATTTCATGGAATCATTCGGTCTCAAACTCAGCATGCAGGTTCATTTATTATAGCGCATCGATATTTCGCCATAATTAGGACTTTTCCGTGGTTCCGTCTGGTGTAATTAATTTGTCTCTAAATCTGCGTTAAACAAAATTAAAAATATTCGCGATCAACGCAAAACAGCATGGCGGAACAAGTCTGCGCAGGCGTGCACAGCTCGTCGCACCGAACAACAGAGGGCGCTCTGCTAGTGCCCTATGTTGTTCGGTGCGACGAGCTTTGCACGCCGAGCCTGCGCAGACTTGGTCCGCCATATTGTTTTGCGTTAATCGCGAATTATTTTTGGCCAGTCTATTACATGAGTAGTCTGGTACCGTGTTTTTAGTAGTGAACAACTCAACTACGTTTGATATGGTTGCCATGCCACGTTCTCCTCTGCAAGTACTTGCGCGATGCATGGCGCAAGCAGCATTTATGAAAACTAGTGTGCGGGAGAGCGTTCGCTACGTACGTCGAAACAATTTGATCTTCGTAATGGGTCACAACGTTAACAATATTTTTAATAACACTTTCGACTACATAATATAATAGAATCAATGAAAAGGGGCACGACGGCCAAGTGGCCGTAAGGTACGTGTTTTTTTTAAGGGGCTTCACGGCAATTCGCTGGGGCATCGCGGCAATGGCCGCTGGTGGCCGCTGTAGAGGTTGAGGCCTGCCAATATGGGTGGTGGTCACCAGTGAACAAATTACTTAGTATTTCCCAGACAATGAGAAAGAAAGTATTTAAATAGCATATGTGGAAAATTTTCAAAATAAAAACCAGGCGACATGAAAAACGAAGGAAAAAGAAAGTACATTCAATTCGGGCGATTCACAATGCAGTGCGCCACCAAGCGTTTGACTCAAAAGAGCCACTTTTAAACTTTACGGTCGACTTCTTCCGTATATCATACCGTAGTGAAATATCTATTCTTCGTTGTTCACGCGAGGTACAACACAAACATAAATGTATCCGGAAGCGTCGTTGGTTAAAACATTGTTATTTGCAGAAACAAATTGGAACTTTAATCGTGCGCGTCGAGAAAAACGTAAAAACTGATGAGTGCATGCAAAATGAATACCGTTTTTCAAACTGATGCCGACTTTTCCCCATGATGCACTGCGAGTATAGCAGGATTTGCGCCTCCAACGGCAGCTTCTAGGTATTGTGAATCGCTCGAATTGTGTACATACTGCTTGGGCAAATGATTGGGGGGGGGGGGGGACACAAAATACATCAGTTGCCATTTAGTGCCCCCCCCCCCCCCCCCCCTTGAAAAATAAGTGCACCCCAGATGCCCCCCTACAAATTTAACCCTAGTTACACCACTGCATGTTAAAGAGGAAGAGAGCAAGTAGTTGAAATACTCACAGAGGGATGGAACTTGTGTCCGCAGTGCAGAGTGACCGTGTCCATCAGCATCTCCTCATGACAGATAACGCAAGGATCCTCCTCATCTTCCCCTTCCTCCCCGCCTTCTTTCAGCGCCGGTCCCCAGGCTGAGGTCGGCTGGCCTGTAGCCGGCTCCCACTGGTGCAGAGAGAAGGTGCGCGGCGCCGCTGCTGCTGGTTGCTGCCGTTCAGCTTGCTGCTGCATTTTCTGTTTAAACAAATCACCCAAGGTACAAATGCTACTTATATTGCGTTTTGACCTTATAGACCTGGTTTGCAAAAGGGACCCCCGTTACCTCGTCTTGTCTAAGGCCCATCCTGTCTTCAGCCCACTCTTGTCCGGTACATCTGACCTGAAGCTTTGAAGCCCCATGCCCCTTTCAGAGCAGAACAAAGGAAGACTTGTGGCTAGAAATTACCTGGCTTTCCTGTGCCACTGAGGAGGGAGAGGCTTTTTTTATACCAGAGTTGTAAGATTGAAGCGCCCGAGATACTGTTATACCAAATGATTACCTGCAATCGAGCTGCGTTCCTCTGCTGGCTCAGTATAAGCTCCGTGGCTCGTTGGATGATCTCTTCTATAGACAGTCCAGACAGAGAACCCTTGTTGGCTGCTCGGACCTCCTTGATCACTTTGGTCAGCTGTACTCTAAAAACAACCAAACACACAACAAATCCAATCTGTTAAGCCCAAAGCCCTTGATGTTTTTGACAAATCCCCAGCCGAGGCTGTGTCCCAATGACCCGGTTACGGCTAAGACCTCCAAGCCTTTTAGAAAGGGTATCAAATCACTCGGCAGGGCCGAACAATAAAGCAACAAACGGTATTTACCTTCAGCCCAAAGGTATTAGGATTCAGCCCAAACGGTATTCAGCTTCAGCCCAAACGGTATTCAGCTTCAGCCTAAACGGTATTCAGCTTCAGCCCAAACGGTATTAGGATTCAGCCCAAACATACCGGAAGTCACAAGGCTGAATTATCTGCCATTGTGATGGAATTGGTCAAATCTACTAGCGTGGATGACTCACGCCCTACCTTCATGAATGAATGAATGAATGAATGCCATTTCAAGGTGTTGCAATAAACAACCTCTTTTATTTGGCTTCTAGAGTGGGCATCAGAAGCAAACTGTTTGGAGTCTAAAAGCAGGGCCTGAACAATCATTTGCATAACGGTCAACGGTCTAAAGACTAATTTGCATATGTCTAAAGACTAATTTGCATACGGTCGAACGCTTCAAACACCACACTGTACCGTTTCTAAAAGGCTTGCACGCCTATCAGTAATGCACATTTATATGGCAAATAGCTTCAGCCGCTTCTAGGACTGTGTTAAGCCACAGCCGTGACATTGATAAACTTGTGAATGACGCACACATGTGATACACGACAGTGTGAAATCATAGAGGCACGTGTTGATGCCCCCCTGAGTGCTGCGCGCAGAGCAGGACGGATCAGTGCAATTTACTTTGGTTTTACTTGTACGCCCTAATTCTATTATCAGCCTGGTTATAATCATAGTCTTGGTTAATTGTGACCAGCTCTACAAAAAGGGGTCTTAAGTTGCGCTATACACTATCATGTAATGGCCCGCTCAACGTTGAGAGGGTAAACATTTCATCAAAATGTGTTTTTTATTTGTTATCATGATGGAAATCTTTAATACCAACAGTTTAAGGTTTCATTAAAAGAAATGTTGATTTTGATGAATAAAGTGGGAAAAAACGATCATTTTGTGTGCATCGTTCTGTTGTAGTACAACAGAGCCGGCTATTTCAAAGCCCATTTTCCCTGTTGTGTAATTTAAACTCCGAAAAAGTAATCAATATGTAAACACATCGTGTCTTAAAAATGAAAAGGGCTATGGATCTCTATTATATACTAAATGAAAGCTTACGTTGTGGGCTTTCTTACCATGTATATAATTGAAACTCATTTTTTCCCGACATACAGGGGGTAAGACACCTTTTTGTAGAGCCAGTCACAATTAAGTGTTATTGTTACGTAAACTGTAAATCCAACCAACTTCCAGCACCGTCACTGAAGGTAAAAAGGTAAATTTTTGCCATTTCCTAAGCCAAACGCGTTACCTGCTTGTACTAGATTACACTAGGTTGTAATGCACTGTGATCAGCACACGTCACGCTACTAGTAGGCAGTTGCTACTAGATCGGTTGAATTCTGTGGTTAGCAAAGCCGGGACCTTTGGCCCAGTTTTGGAACTCGTCGAATTCTGATCATTTTCTTTTACTCACTTGTTGTACTCGGGGAACATGTTGTGCAGCGGGAAGATGATCTTCTCAAAGTTGGACTTCGGCTGTGGGCCGGTTGGTGGTGCGGCAGACTGGGTTGCGGGCTCAGGCCCCGCCGCTAGGGTAAGGGGAGGGGAAGGGGCCTGCTGGGGCTTGGGTGCACCTTGGAAAACCACACTGGACATCTGCTGTGAACCTGGGGTAGTTGTTTTTAACAATAAAGTGGAAAACAAAGTTGTGATTAAACTTTTCAATGCTAGGCAACGTCAAATTACAGAGGTGTTTTGGCAGTATTTAAGGCATTCTGGCAAAATGAGACAGAACTGGGCACAGGCACTGTGAGGCCCAGTGAGGCCCATAGACGTGAAAACCTTTTGTTGGAACGAAAAACTTAAAAAGTAAAGATTAGGCCACATTGTCACTTTTTGTAATACGTGAAAGGGAACCCATTGTACTTTTCACATTTTTTTGTTTCAACAAAAGGTTGTTGGGCCTCACAGTGAGGCCATAGTCTAATGTCACTGAAAGCTTTAGAAATTCAAGCCTTACCGCTGAGTGAGTTTGAAGTCATTGTTGTCGGCAGGGATTGTCTGAAGGGTTGCGTCACCCCTTGTGGCTGCTGAAACTGCCCACCGGGGGGCAAGATGTGTCCTGGCATCCGTGCGATGCTGGTCACGGACGGCTGCTGGTTGGCCTGCATTTGGGCCAGTGACACAGGCCAGGAGCTGATGGGGGCAGCCTGAGGGGGCTGCTGCGGGGGGCCTTCAATGAGCAAGGCCTGGGCGCCATGATACCCGGGTACCTGGCTGGGAGCACCCATGGACACCGGCACTAGAGGGGGGGTGGCTTTCCGTTCAGGCACCTCCAGGACGTCGATTGCCATGCGAGTAGGCTCTGGCTGTTGCTGCTGTTGTTGTTGCTGCTGCTGCTGCTGTTGCTGCTGCTGTTGTTGCTGCTGCTGCTGTTGTTGTTGCTGCTGCTGTTGTTGTTGTTGTTGTTGTTGTTGTTGCTGCTGTTGTTGTTGTTGTTGTTGTTGCTGCTGTTGTTGTTGTTGTTGTTGCTGCTGTTGCTGCTGCTGCTGCTGCTGCTGTTGTTGCTGCTGCTGCTGCTGCTGCTGCTGCTGCTGTTGTTGCTGTTGTTGTTGCTGCTGCTGTTGCTGCTGCTGGTTGGAGAATCCCGTAGCTGCCACCGATTTCGGCGGCATCTTTGATTGGCCGGCTGCACCTGGAGAGACCCCTGGGCCCCCAGAGCGGGGGCCGCCCACGCGAGGAGCAAAAGGTACACTTACCCCCAGGGGGCCTCTTTGTGGCATTTGAGGTGGTGCCTGAAAATGCAAAAGGGATGATTTAAGAGATTTCAGAGAATATAGAGAATGTTTTCTTTTGCACAGGAAAGTTCCACGTTTTGAGAAAAAACATCGTAGTTATGGACAAGGGCTGAGGTCACCAACCTGGGGCCAATTTTTACGGAGCTGCTAAGCACAAAAATGTGCTTAGCATGAACATTTGTACTGGTAAAAACAAGGTTACAGACCAAATGTTCATGTGATATTTATTGTTTTTGATTGATAATCAGCTGGTTTTTTGCTTAGCATGAAAAACACGTAGAATTTTGGCTGATAACTTGTTTTTAACGAGCAAGACTTTTTTGTGCTAAGCAAATTTTTGTGCTTAGCAGCTCCGTGAAATTGGCCCCAGTACTTCTTTTGTTTACATGACAGCAAGCCAGACGAAATAATTTCACAAGTCGTTTAGTACCAGTACAAGCTTTTTTTTATTTAGTACTGTAGGTTACTATTTGGAGTAATTGCAAATGATCATGAAGATCTCTCTCAAATGACGCCATTTCCTACAGATCAGCCACGTGCATCAGCATTTTGAATGCCAACTTATTTCGAACACATTTTGAGCAACAATCATGTGCATTTGAAACATTTTCCACACTGCGCAACGCTTGCTTGATTGCATAGAGCACACAGTTGCCGTTGAGAGAGATCGTTGAGAGTGATCTTTGAGAGAGATCTATTATGCCTCTTACCTTGCCGGTAAACTTAGCAGGTCTGATTGGTTTTGGAGGCTCAAGCTGGTTGAGGGAGAAGCCGGCTTTAATCTGCTTGATAAGCTCCTCGTACCTAGCCTGCGTGACAGATGAATCCAGACAGAAAAGTGAACAGTTGCAAGCATTGGATGTAGTTTTGCATAAACTCTCTACTGCCTCTCCTAGGTACTGAATGAAATGATCATGAACCGGACTTCATGAGTCCAAATTTAATGCGACTCCGAAAAAGCATTTAAAGGGTCCTAGAAATGTGGTTTTTATTAGTTTAAATGAAAGATTATAACTAATTGAGTGATTTTCAGTTTATAAAAGTTTTATTTTTGGGTAATTAATATGAGAAAAAAAAATAATAAAGTGCTTTGGGGGACCGGCCCCGCCCCTGGAATGGTAGCTTATTAACATGTAAAATTTGCATAATTGTGACGTATGTTCGGAAAGTCTGCGCCCAGCGTGCCCGTGCATGCATGCATCATGTGCCACGCGTATCGATGCAAAATCTTTCAGTCGATGGTCGACTCAAGTTATTGTCAAAGGAATTGTTCCGAGTTTTCTTATTTAAAAGAAGAATGCCAGCCAGATGTGTTGCTGCAGGTTGCAATATGGGGTGAGCATGCACACATTTCCAACTGATCCAAAATAGACGGATTTGGACTGCCAAAGTCCGGCTGACTCGGGCGAAGTGGACAGGCCCGACACCAAGCTCCAAGCTATGTTGCACGTACGTCTAGTGTCCAGACGTATTGTCAGCTACCAGACTATAATTTTGTTTCTTTTGGGGGGTTGCCGAATGTTCGTCACGAACAGCGCCACCATTTGTCAGTGTTTGAACATGTTAATGAGGGGGCCAATTACATTTACGGTGATTAACCCAAATTAATGTCATTTTATACCATTTTATCACCCCTGGTCTTGTTACTTACACACCAAGGCACATTTTAAATTATTAAACAGCAATTCTCCTCGAAAGGTCTGCGTAGAACCTCTAAGCGGCTATGACCGCGGCCTGCTAATCTGTTTGGAATGCTGTATAACACGGCCTGTGTGACAGTTGCACACTCAGGTGCAGCTAACGAAAATAATACCGGCATTAACACCGGCTGAGCCATGTTTTATCGGCCGTTTTAAACTCGACAAATAGGAATAGCTAAACTGTCTAAAGTATTAATGAATAAGGGATAAAACTGACAAGACTTAGGCAATCAGAGTTTCCACACACCTTGTGCACAGCCAACAGAGAACGGTTATCCTTCAGACATTTCTTCCATGCGACGCCAAATTCTCTAAAACTCTCACCGACGTTGGGATTCCTGGTAGGAGCAAATAAAATGCAGACGGTTACAGTGAAGGACAAACATCTAATATTGAATTGACATCTCCCGACGCAAATTACATCTTTTAAAACACTTGGTTGCGTTACCCGCTACTAATCAGATTCCAACCATCCAGCTGACCCGGACTAGCTGGCTGATCGAGTGGTAAGACGTCTGCACCAGAAAGCAGGAGGTCGTTGGTTCGAGTCCTACACGAGTCAGTGATTTTTTTCTAAAGAATCCCTCGGGACAACACTGAGTATACAGTATAAATACAAGTCGTTGAAGGGCCACAATATGTGACCTGCTCCATCGAAATCAGGAATAAGTCTCGAAATGACTTTTTGAGATATGCACATGGTGAGAACGGGAATTTCATAAGCTTTCTAATGATATCCATCACAAGTGTGTATCTGTTTAGGTTAACGAGTTATGATCTGATGAAGATGACAGGTGTATATTTATTTGCCGAATCCACATTCCGAGAAAAACAGCTTTGAAATAAACAAAATTCACCAAAATCATACGGACAGCACACACAAATCCTCTTCATTTTCATCCTTATTGATTGTTTTTACATACAAGACAATAATGACAACAATCTGTGATAACTACACTTCCTGAAAATACAATGTTCAGAAAAACGACTTGGTCACGATTTTCATCCATGCGTTCACTTCAACGGCCGATTGCGTAAAATGGCCCCAGCGACTTATTCCTGATTACGATGGAGCGGGTCACATATACATTGGATTGAAAAAACTCACCTCTCAATAACATTCTGGCAACTGGTGATGTGGAAATCACACTCCCGGATGATGGCTTCCAGAGGCAAGACATCCTTGTCACAGCGCAGGCGAAGCACACTGATCTGAAGACAGAAAGGTGAACATAAAATCGTTCAGATAAGAGTTGTAGTCGAGTACTTCCCGAGTCATGATGGGACCAGCCTTTTAAAAGCCAAGCCGAGCAGTACTGTATCTCACTCGTGGCTATTATTAAGAGGGCCTTGTGGGTTAAGAGGGCCCTTTGGGAGTAATATGACCCACATTCTATAATTCGATTATAGAAGGGTGGAAAGTGGTCCTGACTGAGCTAAATAGCTCCTAGGGGACAGCATTTCAGAGAAGGTTTGTTTACTCAAAGACTCCACACAGAGGTTCAAAATGATCAGTCAGGTCGCAGTCTTCGCAAAAGTAGTTTTTTTAATTTGCTACGTATGCATAACTGCATCAAGCATGTGACCCTCGATCGATTTGTAAATTAACATCACATGCACAAAACGTGCAATGTACATTGTAAATGTACATGTATAATCCCCTACACGTATGCGCGCACGTACATGTACATGTACATGTACGCACGTACATGTCCCATGTACGGTTATAAACCAGGTGAATGACGTCATTGAAACAGACATTTCCGAGTGCAAAAGTTTACATTAAAATTTCGCATTAAAATAGAAATCGCTTGTGGGGCCGGCAGAGATGGGAATAGTACGAGTCGAAAGCATAACTCTCCTAGTTTGTAGAAAATGAGACATTTTGTCTCAAAACATCCCGAAACAGTCAGGGCAGAGCTTAACTGAGCATTTCAGTATTCTAAAGGCTGAAAATCAGTAATCTGTTCGATAAATCAGTATTTTTCTGCGCGGCGCTGTCGGAATGCAGTATTTGACTACCAACTGGTAATTTATCTACTTTTATGCATTCTACTTATTGCTTGCAGAGCTGCCAACCTGTTTCAACAACATTTAACAAAAAGACAAAAAAGATGAAATTTTGAAGCCATTTTTAGCGCTCTATCGTGGTACCCTAAATCAGCTGAATCGCAGAATAATCCTTCTGCTCCGCGTGATCGTGAACTTCCAACGAATTCCACGCACATGCATGTCTGGTATCCTACAGCCTGAAGCGCAAAGCATTCATTGAGGGAACCTAGGAAACCAGACTATTAAGCCCAGAGTTGGCCAGACTGTATGGTGGAGAATGCGTACGGAGTCTGTGTCCTGCACTTATTTTTTTTGATCGGTTTTTTTTACTGGAGAAGTGCGCAGTATAAATCTATATTATTATTATTATTTGTCAATGCTTTTGTACCTATACAAAAGACAGAGCCGGGCGATATTCTCCTTTTAATCTATAGTCTATAGATAGGGGGGGGGGGGGGGGGGGCTCTCCCCCAGAATTTATTTACAGTAAAAGCTCTGAGGTGCATTCTGGCACATTATGAGCCTATTTTTCTTATATATTTTGATTGTTTAGATCTATTGGGAATCTTTTACAGAAAGCACCACGCTGCTATTTTGCTCGGATATAAAAAAACATTAAAACAAAAATTCGTACTAGTTGGCAGCTCTGTCAGGGTCACCAAAAACGTGCAGGTATTCTAAATAAAAACTATTTTTAAACCTCATTTCACGAGCCTCGTAAATAGCCTTCACAACAAAATAATCAATGAAAAAAATATTATTCGACACAGAAAATAATACATTTTCACTTAACACCCATGTTGACCCAACACTGCTGCAAAAAAAAGGGACTTATGGCCCATTTTCAGTGGGCACTCCTCCATGCTCACAAAACCTCGTAAAACTTTGTTGCTGCGAGACCATCAATTTGCTGTTCTCAAAAATGTTCTTAAATAGACAAAATGACGTCCTCGAATGGACAAAAATGACACCCTCGGATGGACAAAATTGGTGTCCTCGGAAGAACAAAAATGGTGTGCTCAGATGAATAAAAATGACATCCTCGGAAGAATGAAAATTATGTCATTGGAAGAATGGTGTCCTAGGATGGGGAAAATACATCCTAGGGGTGAGTAGTTACGAACTGAATTCAATAGGATTTCAAATTTTCGGAGTTGTGGGACGAAAAAGTAAATACCAAGGAATTTCTTTTTTAAAGTATGAAAACTAGAAAAAGTTGGAGCAAGGTGGAAAAGCTAGACAAAAGTAGGAGCAAGGTGGGAAAGCTAGAAAAAAGCATCGAGCAAGGTGGGAAAGCTACATGTAGGAAAAAGCACTTAAAGTAGGAATACATAAAAGCCTGAGTTACGGCACCAAGTTGGGGAAGTATGGATTACCTCTGCATCTTGGCATCGTCTAAGCATTGGCTGCTGGGCCTTCTCCAAGATGCTCACCGCTTCCTCTAACTTCAGCTTCTCTGCGGTCCACAAGTCCCTGAAGGGGACACCAAAACAAAAGAAATCAATGCATCACATTTGGCAACAACAGTTTTTTTGTGTTGTGTTAAAGCAAAGTTATCAGACAAAATCGAGACAAATTCAAGGTAAGAGTTGGCAAGCTCTTTTCGTTATCGGGACAGTTTCTTTTCCAATCAGAGGCTTAACAACGACCTAAAGTTGAAGAAATGCACTGGAGTGGGGTTGAATTTGTCACCTTGTGATTTTTGTTCCAGTCAGAAGTTCTTTTTTACAAATCCAGTCACAAGTCTTCATACAGCCAGTCACAAGTAACTGGTTGAACAATGACAGAGGATCACTTTTTGTTTTGAATAAGCTTGCAATTTGAATTGGGACTTGTGATGGAAACTATAGTTCCGGTGCTCTACCAACTGAGCTATCCTGCTTTATAGTTAGCAATTCCCAACGTTGTCGATGTATATTTGTTCAGGGGCACTAGTTTGAAAGCCACAAACTCGCAATGCTAGTAACATTTAGTAATGTTGCAAGCCTTGGAAAAAAAGCAAATGGGGATCTCACTGAGAGAATTTTGCTTTTTATTACAAGTTCTCAAATAAACCACAGCAGAAAACTAGGTTTTGACATCAGATTTGGAAAGAAACTTTTTAAAACTGTGTTTTGCCCTTCGTATAATGTAACCTTTACCCGTTGTATACCCGCAAAGTATTTCAGGCGGATTTCACCAGAAATATCTGTTAGCGTCAGGCCCGCAGCAAGCGAGGCCAGAATAATCAGATGCCGGCCTGAACCCATCTTGGATTGAGGTTCGTGGACAAACTATTCCGTGCCCGAATCTGGTCAATGTCAAAATAATCTCTTAATAATACCTTTCCGAGTTTATTGTCTTCAGCGTGCTCTCGAAAAGTTCATCTTTTGAGGTCATCTGCCTAGTAAAGCTGCAGGAAAAGAAATCATTTTTTTGGGAGGAGGTTATTAACAAAGAATTGTTGTGTGGCCTTGACACTAGGAAATGTCACCATCGTAAACCAACTTTAAAATGTTATTCTCGTAGTCTGGTTCCGGGACCATAGTTCAGAAGAAACGGAGCAATTTATAGGTCAGGGATTTGTTAGGTCAGTGCACTAGCAGTGTAAATTATGAAAAATAAAAGTGTATGTGATCACAGAAGTGGAATTACCTTTTTCAGTTTTTACTGCCATTCTGGAATTTAAATTAGTTTTTGTCCAATTATCATTACGTTTCTCTTCTTTTCATCGAGGAACTGGAGGAAGCAGGCGTGATCCGCAGAAGCAGCAGTCCATTTGCTTCGCCAATTGTGATTGCGTATAAGAAGGATGGTTCACTACGCTTATGCATCGACTATCGTCGCCTGAACAGCAAAACGGTGCGCGATGCATACCCACTCCCGAGAATTGAAGAAGCCCTGGATGCTCTTGGAAAAGCCCGACTCTTTACCACACTAGACCTCACGTCAGGCTACTGGCAAGTCCAAATGGAGGAAAACGACATATCCAAAACAGCTTTCACAACTCCCATGGGCTTATATGAATGTAACCGGATGCCCTTCGGCCTAGTAAATGCTCCGGCCACGTTTCATTGTCTCATGATGAGTTGTCTGGGAGAGCAAAACTATGTCACTTGTCTTCTGTATCTCGACGACATAATCATTTTCTCTGCCGACTTCAAAGAACACCTCGATCGTCTTGCCAAAGTCCTCTCTTGCCTGAAAGAGCATGGTCTTAAACTCAAGCCGTCTAAATGTAACCTTCTCCAAGAAGAAGTGAGATACCTTGGACACGTTGTTTCGGGCAGAGGTATTTCTACTGATCCAGACAAGACTGAGCAAGTACGACACTGGCCAACCCCCACCAACCGCAAAGAATTGCAACGGTTTCTCGGCTTTACTGGCTACTATAGGCGATTCGTCAAAGGTTATTCGAACATAGTCTCGCCTCTCTACAAGCTCACATCCGGTGACCCACGGCGAAAAAAGAAGAAAACCAGGAAGACCCCTACATCAATAACGCCACCATTCATTTGGACCGATGATTGTCAGAGAGCCATGGATCTATTGAAGCAACACTTGACATCCCCACCGATCCTTGCATACGCCAACTACTCACTCCCGTTCATCTTGCAGACTGATGCGTCAGGAGTTGGGCTCGGAGCCGTCCTTAGCCAAGTCCAAGAGGGAACAGAGAGGGTTATCGCGTATGCCAGCAGAGGACTCAGCCCCGCCGAATCTCGCTACCCAGCACACAAGCTAGAATTTTTAGCGATGAAATGGTCTGTTACTGACAAGTTTCGAGAGTATCTCCTGGGCAACACATTTACAGTACTGACTGACAACAATCCTCTTCTGTACGTCACTACATGTACCTCTGCCAAGCTAGATGCTACAGGCCAAAGATGGATTGCTGCGTTGTCCCAGTTCAACTTCACGGTGAAGTACAAACCCGGTAAGAACAACGATGCAGCTGATGCATTATCACGCAAACTGCATTCTGATTCCTCGAGAACCCTCATGGCATTCCAGAAAGATGCCATCACTATACCACCCAACATCGTGCAAGCTATCTGCAACAGTCATTCACCAGAGTTAAGTCCCTTCGTGGAACCTCCCATTGCTAGATGTGAAGTCATGATCCAGAGTCACGCGTCAGTACCACCCGATGAGTTACCTAGAATCTCAGAGAAAGACATCATGTCAGCCCAGAGAAACGATCCCGATATTGCCAGAGTCGTACACTATTTGGAGAAGGGAAGAAAGCCAACCAAAGCAGAGAGAAGTTGTGAGCAGCACGGATGTCTCATCTATCTACGACAATGGGAAAAACTGCACATGAAGGACGGAATACTCTATCGTCTAAGAAAGACCCAGGATGGATCAACAACAGAACAGCTGGTTCTTCCTGAACAATACAGGAACACTGTTATGAGATCTCTCCACAATGACTTCGGTCATCTGGGTTTCGACAGAACGCTCGACTTAGCAAGGAGCCGATTCTTCTGGCCCAAGATGGCAAAGGACATCAAAACCTGGTGCGAACACTGCAAGAGATGTTGCCTGCGAAAAACAACTTCCTCAAAAACTTGTGTTCCTTTGGTCAATAACAACACAAGTGAGCCTATGGAGCTGCTCTGCATCGACTACCTCAAGCTAGAAAAGAGTAAAGGAGGTTATGAAAACATATTGGTCATTACTGACCATTTCACCAAATATGCACAGGCGTTCCCTACTCGTGACCAAAAGGCCGGCACGGTTGCCAAGGTACTCTGGGAGAAGATAATCCAGCACTATGGATTTCCTGTAAGAATACATGCGGATCAAGGGCGCAACTTTGAAAGTCAGCTCATCCGGGAACTTTGTAAGATCGGTGGCATCAGGAAGAGCCAAACAACTCCATACCACCCTCAAGGAAATGGCCTCACTGAACGCTTCAACCATACCTTATTGAACATGCTTGGTACACTCGAAGAAGATCAGAAAAAAGACTGGAAACAATACGTGGGAACTATGACACACGCATATAACTCTACACGCCACGACTCCACCGGTTATGCTCCATTTTATCTAATGTTCGGCAGACATCCAAACCTACCAGTTGATTTGATGTTTCGACTCAAGTCCACACAGGGAGAAGCACCGAATTACGACGAGTATGTAGAGCAGCTGAGGGACAGACTTCAAGCCTCGTACAAAAGGGCTAGCGACTTCGTTAAACAGGCAAAATCGAAACAGAAACGCCTTTATGACAGAGGTTCCTGTATCGCTCCCCTCCGCACAGGTGACAGAGTCCTCGTCCAGAATAAACACCTCGTTGGTACTAGCAAATTAGCCGACAGGTGGGAGTCACAGCCCTATGTTATAATATCCAAGCATCCAGATGTGCCAGTATATACCATCCGTTCCCTTGGTGATGGGAAAGAGAGAAGCGTACACAGAAATTTGCTGACTCCGTGTATGTTTCTACCCATAGAAGAGAACAACACGATAAGAGATGAGCTCCCGATGAAAACTCAGACAGATGTAAATCCAAACACAAAACAAGGAGATGATCAAGTTCCAAACATAGACACGGAGGACAGCGAAGCAAGCGACCAGGAGATAGACATAGCATTTATCCCAGTAGAAACTGTATCTACTCATTTGTCTCCTCCTGTCCTTACTAAAATGATAGATCACGGTATAAGAAACAGTGATGACGTTTTTCCTTCAGTCTCACCACCATCATTAACTCCCGAGATACTGGAAGCGCAGGCTAACGAAGTCACAGATGAGACGAACATCTCCAAAAGTACAGTTAGCCTCTCTCAGCCAAGCCCAAGACCTACCAGAACCAGAAAGCCTGTCAGTAGGTTGACCTATGACTTCCTTGGCCAAACTAAACAACAGCGAGCACAGTATCAATCACATCAAGAGAAGGTTAATAACGGAAGACGCTTGTTCGAAAGGTGGAAGGAACCAAAGATGGCCAAGACAAGACGAAAAGCTTGTCTTCAACTCCTTCTGCAAGAACACAGTCCAATCTAACCACTCTACCCAAATCTGTGTGTATATAGTTAGAAAGTTACCAATGGAATTATAATATTATCTCGATAGAGATCTTCTAAAAATGTGATCTCTAGGTTATTTGTATGTTTTTGCTTACTTATCGTAATCAAAGGTACACGTTTTGATTATTATTTCTTGTATACAGATATTGAAGTTAACGTGTAAATATCTCAAGTATGAAAGTATTTTTTTCTTCAAAAAGACAGGTTTCTAAAGAAATAATTTAATTTCAGTGATTTTTTAAGAAAAAGGGTGGTCTAGTTTAGATAGACGATATTTCTCGTTTTCATGTTATTTATATTTATTGAACACCAGGGGGATTCAATATTTGAGTAATTAATTACAACGATTACATGATAACGTACACATTATGCTTCTGTTTATTATAATAATTTGAATATTTTGTGTTAAATTATTGTTGTGTAAATATAAATAGTTTTGGTAAAAGAAATGCCGAGGACGACATTTTTTCTTTAAGGGGAATAATGTGACGGTTGCAATGCGAACCCTCCCCTCTATATATATTTCTTAAATTACAAAATCCTTTTTCTATTATTGGCAAGCGCCCTCTTGGTTTGTAAACCAGTTCGCGCGCTTTCCACTTTTCGTCATTCTGTACTCAGTCGAAGACCAAGTAACACCATCTTCGATTCCTCAACAGGTAATTCACTTTACATTAATTCTCTTAGGATATTTTCCATCATTGTAACTTTAATTAACTTATATTTACAATAGTACGTGTTTACTCTTTGGTTTAATTTATATCTTTCTTTAGGCTGTTATTTTGTTGATTTTGGAAAGCATATCCTATAGCCAGTATGACGTGACTATAGCGACTGCGTAATTTATGTACTAGAGCCTATTTCAGAATTCCTATTTCCTTATTGTAAAAGTGATTTGTCATTAACGCAGTTGAAGAAGTTCACTAATTCATTTCTATATTTTGTATAAGATTGGAAATGTACTCTATTTAGTGGTTTCCACTGTACATTTGTTACACATTCAAGATGGCGTACGCTGCCGGAATTTAGGCGCGAACCGCGATTATTGTTCAGTTGACTTATCCTTTTTGTATCCCATGTTTTGATTACTTTAATAGCATTTAGTATATTTGTTCTTTTGTATTTTGTATTTTGTATTTATTGATTCTGTACTCAGTCGAAGACCAAGTAACACCATCTTCGATTCCTCAACAGAAATAAACCAGCTAAAACTGAGACTCTGCCTATAGCCCGCATCATTTACGAGATATTTGACCTGCACGCACTCTACACAAACTTGGGCATTTCTAATCAGCAACTTGAGAATACCGTTAGCGGGCCACTCAAAAACAGGGTTTCAAATACACACATAATGGACATGCATTTGTACACATTTGGCAAAATGAGACGGAACTGAAGTTAAAAATGAAGGTTCTCATGCATCAAAAAAGAAGAACGTCATTCTCCTTACGATGCTGTTTGTTGCATTCAAACGGACATTCCATTAACAAGTTATAGCTGTTTAAAGGTGGCATTTATCTACATGTCATAAAAGGCAGATGTTGAGAAAAAGTCATTTGAAGTTTCAAGTATTGCAAATGCCTTATGAAAAAAAATGCCAATTGTTTTCCCAGTAAAAACACGTTTATTCCCCAACTTTCATACTGTTTCTTTACAAAATGTGACCCGCTCCATTGAAATCAGGAATAAGTCTCGAAATGACCTTTTGAGATATGGACATGGTAAGAAAGGGAATTTCATAAGCTTTCTAATGATACCCATCACAAGTGTGTATCTGTTTAGGTTAACGAGTTATGGTCTGATGAAGATGACAGGTGTATATTTATTTGCCAAATCCACATTCCAAGAAAAACAGCTTTGAAATAAAAAAAATTGACCAAAATCATACGGACAGCGCACACAAATCCTCTTCATTTTTATCTTTATTGGTCGTTTTTATTATAAGACATTATAGACAATAATCTGTGATAACTACACTTCCTAAAAATACAATGTTCAGAAAAACGACTTGGTCACGATTTTCACCGATGCGTTCACTTCAACGACCGATTGCGTAAAACGGCCCCAGCGACTTATTCCTGATTACGATAGAGCGGGTCACAAATAGTCTGTAGGCATACCAAAGATTACAAATATCAATAAATCCGAAAATTAAAAAAAATCTCACATTATCCATTATTTTGCAGTTTTCTTGACTATGCTCCGAGCCCAGTTCCGTCTTATCTTACCAGAACGCCTCGCATAATAAATACATACTGTTGTTTATTGCACAACCTACCTGGCCATCTTGCTGTCGTGATCACGGATCTGGTTGTCTTTAGCCCTTAGCTCCTCCTGGCAGCGAACCCTCTCTGCCTCCTGAATCTTCTTGCCCTCCAAGAGCTGACAACTAATCCGTGTGTGCTCCGCCTCGTATTTCTGCATGACAGGATTGAAGCCAGAGCAAAATGTTTAGCAGCTGATTTCATGACTTTAATACGCAACAAATTTGTAAACTTACCATCGAATTTACAAATTTTGGCACAGCTGCGCAACACTGATAATAATAAAAACATCTTCGAAGCGGACAATAACGGCAATTACGATGGCCGTTTGTGTATAATTTTCAGCTCTCTTTCTCAAGAATTTGAAAATACCAATATCCCAATTTTCAGTTTTTCCGACTTTACTCTCATATTGTGGTGAGAGGTCACATTGAACAGAAGCAGTGTGTTTACTTACTGCATTTGCCTGCGTAAGTCTCTTCAATTCTTCCCTGAACCGAGACGTCTCAGTGTCAAATCGGTCTCTGAGACGCGAATGCTTCTCAGTGACATCTTTTAAATTCATCTGGCAAAAGGGGGAAAAAAACCACAAAGTCACAGAGTCGTGTTTTACATAAATACCGAGGACAGACCTTTGTTTCTGTAGTATAAACCATCCCCATTATAAACATTACCATAAACATAAACATTTACCCAAACGACAGAGGATACATTTTTGACAAAGAAACTTTCATCCGATTCTAAGAAGATTTGTGTTCTATCCCGTCTTTTGATCCTTGGTCTTAATATGTACACCTCAACATATCTTCAACATTATTCTAACTGTACTTAATGTACTCCGTCATACAAGATGGATTTCCTTCGGTTTTAAAACTAAAATTTACAAAGATCAACTAACTTACGAGATGCAGGAGTACCAATGTATGAATAAATAATGGTGCTCAGAATAAGCTTTTTGAAATAAAAGAGCATACCTGTAGGCGGAACTCATTGTTCCTTGATTCTTCTAGGATCTTATCGGGCCCAGTCATGATGCCACGTGTTTTAAACACCACTTTTGGACACTGTGTCCATGAACTCTTCATAGCCTTCTTCCTATCGGTGTAACATTTCAAAGCATTGTATAGCTGTGAGTATTTCTTCCACAGCTCGTTATACTTTTCAGAAGTTACCACGCTGCCAGGGGAGTTCTGGGAAGTACTTTGAGTTGCCCCAGATTCTCCATTTGTGTTGAAATCGGTGGCAGCGGTGGCAGTACTGGTGGCAGCAGCGGCAGTACTGGCGTCAGTGGTGGGTTCAGGGGTAGGGTTCTTTGTGTCGGCAGGTTTGTCCGAGTAAGCTGGTCCTTGTTGGGGTTGTTCAGGTGGATTTGGTTTCTTTGTTAAGCCAGAGGCTGTATCGACACACGTTCCTTCATTGGGTACGGGGTTTGAATCCAGAAAGGATTCAAGAACACTTTGCATGTCCAAATCTTCGTCACAGTCCTCGCTGACGTGGATGCCATTCTGTTTGGGCACAGTGGGCTGGAGTTCAGTCTCTTTTTGTATGATAGATGCTTCAGAGAGATTCTGCGAGTCGCAGTCATCAGTTGATGGCTCACTTCTGAGAGAGCTGACACATGATTCCCCGCTCGTGTTGGACGAATTATAACCACTCTCGGCACTACAGGCAGTGCCAGTTTGTGTAACAGGCAGTGATTGTAATTCTGTGTGTGGTTCCGATTCATCAGTCTTAAATTCTGGTTTAACACTAGGGACAACAGAATGAGGTCCCTTTTTCTTATCAGTAGATTTAGAGTCTCTATCAACAACATTCCTAGCAGGTATAACGGTTTCAGTACTAGTATCAGCTATAAAAACAGCACCCGCAGAGGCACCGCTTTTATCAGCGGTCTTGTCACTGGCTTTTTTATTAGAGCTAGCCTTAGACTTGGAATTTGTTTTTGCATTGGGTAAATTTTTTGCCAAATGGGCAACATTCTTATCTCGTACTAGATTCTCTTTGAGCGACTTGTCAAGTGAAAAAAATGAACTCAGAATGCCTTCTTTTGTGAGAATCAGAGTCTGGACACCTTTGGGTTTTTCTTTGGGTTCTTCTTTGGGCTCAGCTCGAGCCTGTGTTTCCGCTACAAGACTTTCTTCTAATTTGCGTTTCGACTTCTCATACTCCTGGTCATCTAAGATTTTTCTACGCAACTCCAATAGTGTTTGTTCGTACTTCTGTCGTCGTTCCTCTTCAAGCCTCTTCTTCTCCTGTTTTTCTTCCTCTTTACGTCTGGTAAACTCTAAGATTGTCTGCCTATTTTTGAGTCGCACCATGTGATGGAGTCTTTCTTCCCCAGTCATGTCAGTTAGTCTTCTGGCGTCTTTGAGTCGCTGCTCCTCTTTGAGTCGCTGCTCCTCTTTGAGTCGCTGCTCCTCTTTGAGTCGCTGCTCCTCTTTGAGTCGCTGCTCCTCTTTGAGTCGCTGCTCCTCTTTGAGTCGCTGCTCCTCTTTGAGTCGCTGCTCCTCTTTGAGTCGCTGCTCCTCTTTGAGTCGCTGCTCCTCTTTGAGTCGCTGCTCCTCTTTGAGTCGCTGCTCCTCTTTGAGTCGCTGCTCCTCTTTGAGTCGCTGCTCCTCTTTGCGTCGCTGCTCCTCTTTGCGTCGCTGCTCCTCTTTGCGTCGCTGCTCCTCTTTGCGTCGCTGCTCCTCTTCTATGAGTTTATCCTCAAAGTGCTCCAAATCCACATAGTATCTGGCATGTTCAAGTAGCTTAAATGCCCCATACATTTCTGGGTTCCTGATAAAGGCCTGGTGAACAGCCCTATCATCAGTAATATCTAGATCCTTGGCTTCAGCGTATCCTCCTTTAAATTCCTTCAGTACTTCCTGTCTGCGCCTCTCCCTCTTTTCAGGATTGTCAGCATAGAGTCTCTCCAGCTCCCCCAGTTTATATTTCTTGGGATTCTTGGGCTCCTCCGTCTCGGTGGCAGGTGCTGGGGCAGGTGCTGCAGCCAGTGGGGCACCCTGCTGTTTTTGTCCCTTTTGTTGTTGCTGAGTGTCATCCTCGGTAAGCACCTCAGTGATGGAAGGAAAGTTCTCGGACATTAAAGAGGCTCCGGCGTTGCTCCAATCGAAGTCGCGGTTACGAGTCTTGGGCTGGGGCGAGGTTGAAAAATTCCCAGCCTGCACTGCTTTGCTCTCCTGCATCATCTCCTGGCACTTAGCCGTGTCCCTCAAGAGGCAAACGTAATCTTCCACCATGCCAAATATTGGAGATTCCAGGAGGAAGTCGCCAAGCCCGCCGTAGCGATGCACAACTGCTTGCAGGTCAGGCGGCATCTGTTGAAGCTCGTCGCCAAGACGCGTGTCTGTGATGGGGATGGGTCCGAGGCGCTGCAAGACATCTTCAAAGTGCCTGAAAAATAAGCATTAAACAAAATGACAGGGGAATTCCTTTTTTTCTTTCCATTTTTTGATTAAAGGTAATAAATGATTGAAATCTGTGACATCAGCCCTTTGTCCGTAGTCTCTAAAACTTGTCAATAACAAAAAAGAAGCAACTGGGAGATGCACAGATTTACAAAATTCAACAAAATAAAAAAATACAGAGATACTGAAAATGCCTTCGAAAGCAACCAAGATGACAGCAAACTTCTGTCAGTATGAAAAGAATCTATCGATAGAACTTTGAGACTCTGAAAAAGTGCAAAATACTTATTTTTGTTAAAGTTTTATACTTTTAAATTGACATTAATGTGAAAGCAAGGAAAGCAGACAGTAGATTTTCCAAGGCAGGGCTTGGGAAAGCTTATGGTACTTTTATATACCATCTGGAGGTCAAAGCAGTACATTCTAAAGACTAGGATCTGCCTCTACAACAGCAATGTAAAGTCTGTATTGTCGTATGGTTCGGAATGACGGCTAGTCATCATGACTGACATGAGAAAATTATTAGTCTGTTTACGGCATCTACAGCCGAATAAGATTTCTAACAAAGAACTTGATAGAAAGACCCATTGTCAGAGCGGTGTGCAAAAGATCCAATGCCGACGTGAATATTGGCTAGTCCGCATTGCTCAGTATGGATCAGAATCGTATCCCTAAAGTTGCTTTAAGATGGACACCACCTGGAAGGAGGATACCAGGAAAGACTGAAACTACCTGGCGAAGAACAGTTAATGGCAGAGCTTGTTGAGATGAACCTAACTTTTGGAGAGGCAAAGTACATTGCAAAGTACAGGACCAAGTGGAAAGAGATCATTGTGGCCTTATTTCTCACTAGGGATGAAGAAGATTAAGTTAGTAACTAATCCTAAAAGGTGACGATAACGTACATGTGTAAAACTGTGATTTGGCTTTTCTCCTCTTCGGTTTTGGCACCGGCTAGGGCGACTTCTGACAGCTGAGTGGGTCTGAAGCCACTTTCCAGCTCACTCGCTGCTTCTTTGAGATGCGCCGGCATGACAAACGGGTTGTGGGGGTCCAAAGCTGAGTATGACCTGGCTCTAAGGAATTTGGAAAGGCAAAATTGTAGGATACAAAGTATGGTTCTCGAACGTCCAATCTCGCCTAAGTTCGTGATTACCTCCATTTTACAACTTGACCTAAACCGACCTTTGACCTCAGTATTGACTTTTACTATTACAATCACATGCAAGTTACCATATTGCATCTATTGTGTGCAATTGAACTTCAAGTTATCAAATGAGGCCAAATTTACGAATCTAGCCTATTAAACACAGGGCTTCAATTGACCTTTGACCTCAGTACTTGACCTTAAAGACAACCATAATATGAAAGTTACATTATTGCATCTATGACCCAAGTTTGATTGGAATTGGACACAAGACCAATTTGTTTCAAAACTTTAACCAAAATGACACAAACATACGGATAACGTGCAGAAATAGTCTCTTTCTAAACTTTCTTCAGACAAGAACAACAATTGAATCAAGAATATTTCAAATTACCCTTCTGGTTTTCCATTGGCCTCTTCGGCATGCCCCGAGGAAAACCTCTGGTGCTGTGACTCATCAGAGAACTTAAACTCAATGGGCATGGAAGTCTTGTCCTAAAGAAATAGGGGAAAAAAATGGTTTACTAAAAAAAAATTGAACTATACAGTGAACCAATACGAGTCATTCTATACATTTATGGTCCACAGTGTTAGAATTTCGGGCCGTTACCTTGTACTTTGTAATCTGCCAATCTGCCAATGCTGGCCGTACAGGCACCAACTTTACATGTACATTTGGACAGGAAGAAGCAATTTAGTGACAAGGTGCCTTGCCTTAAGGGCACACGCACCATACACCCAGGCGGGACTCAAACCCACAACCACCACAAGGCCACGGCACAATTCTGTCTACACTAACGTCCGTCGATATATCGATATTACTCAAATACTCGATATCGCCGATGTCACTTTTTTAATCATATCGAAATATCGAAATTTTGATATATCGAAAATGTTGATGTATCTAAATTTCGATGTTCCTAAATGATATCGAAAACACCGAAAGATTGTCAGATTATCCAGAAAATCTCAGGGCTTTAGTATATTAGAAAAGCTGCCGTCTTTATTTGTAGCTTAAAACATTTGAGTAGGCCTATTAAATAAAATACATTCGACGACCAACTGTGGTTGTGAAGTTGTTCTTTGTGTTTCACCCGCGGCTCGCCGCTATAGTTCACAACCGCTTGCGCAGGAAAATCTCAAAAGAAACCGGTAATGCCGCCGGCCCCAGCCTATCGGTTGTTCGGGACGTACGTAACCCTCCCTTGATCTGATAACATTTTGGGGTGGCCAATCACGAGTCGGGAATTGCGGGGAGCGTTCTCTGCACCCTGCTATTGGCCTAGCAAGCCAGTCTGGATTCCAAGACCGAGCTGTTCATTTGGGGCGCGCCGTCCGTTATCTGGGCTTATTGAGGGCGCCCTTATAATAGGGCGCCCTCAATAAGCCCAGATAACGGACGGCGCGCCCCGCGGAACAATAGCAAGCGGAAGCGGCAACCGTAATCATTTCTTATCTTCGTTGTAAAACCATAAACACGCGGGCTGGCGCAATTTGATATTGTTCGGACCGACAACATGCGCGGAGGATCAAGCCGGTATATGCAACGTACCTATTAAACTGTCGGTCTTCAGTATATTGAGCGCTGTTTTTAGGCTTCATCTTGTACACGGGAAATAATCGATATATCGAGTATACTCGATATTGAATTTCCGATTAATCGATTATTATAAAAAACTGACATCGACGGACGTTAGTCTACACCAGATTGATAACCAGGAGCCAATTTCACGGAGCTGCTAAGCGCACACACAATAATGCTTAGCATTATAATTCTTCCTTGACAATACAGGGTTACAAACCAAATTTCCAGGTGATGTACATTGTTTGTGACTGGTATTCAGCTTGTTTTTGCTTAGCATGAAAAGCAGAGAGTTTTATATGTTATTCTGTTTTTACTGTGCATGTGTTGTGCTTAGCAGATCAACGGAATTGGCCACATATACATTTTTCTTTCAGCTCTACCAAAGGGACCCACCTTTCCTTTCTTCTTACGAGATTTGGATTTGACAGGCTTGTTCTGAAATTAGAAGAAAAAAAATAACAGTGTACAGCCCTGTGTCGTTTCACACTTGCTTCGTGCAAACTGAACTTATTTTGCTCAGCTACAAGTACTACCATTTTGAAAATCTCAAGCATGGCAAATGGCACATTTGCAAAGGGGTTGAGTGCAGGGTTGAACATTTTCAAGTGCGAAACTCTTTGTCTAGCGTGAACAGGGCCGACGAGTTACTATTTGTACGGCCTCGAGGTTAACAAATTACACCCATCTGGGTTAACAAATTACACCCATCTGGGTTACCTTTGCACCCCTTGGGGAACAAAAAACGCCCAAAGACTAATTCACAGCAGACAATCGTATAGTCGTCCTTCTTGAGGACATACAGCGCATTTCCACCTGCACCCCGTCGTCTTCCTCCTCTTCCTCCTCCTCTTCTTCTTTTTTTCCCCTCTTGAGGTTACCACATTACACCCCTCTATGTTATCTTTGCACCCCTTGGGGAACCAAAAACGCCAAAAGACTAATTCACAGCAGACAATCGTATAGTCGTCCTTGAAGACGTACAGTACATTTCCGCCTGCATCTCGTCTTCCTCTTTCCCCTCGTCTTCCTCCTTCTCCCCGTCTTCGTCTTTCTCGTCTTCCTTCTCCTCTTTCACCTACTGCTCTTGAGGGTACCAAATTACACCTGTCTGGGCTACCTTTGCACCCTTTCGGGAACAAAAACGCACATAGACTAATTTACAGCAGACAATCGTATGACGTGTGTCCACCTACCACCGGTTCCTCCTCCAAATCATCCTTCTTGAGGACGTACAGCGCATCTGCCTGCACCTCGTCTTCGTCTTCCTCCTCTTCGTCGTCGTCGTCCTCCTCCTCCTCCTCATCTTCGTTGTCCTCATCTCCGTCCTCGTTGTTAAAGCTGGCCACAGAAGAGGCGTCTCCCCCAGTCGCTGCTTGGCAGGAAGGCTCAAGTCCCGGCATTGTTCCCTGGTTCTCCTCTGCCCTCTTGTCTTTGGCTGAATCGGGAGAAAAGAAATTATAATGCTTTATACAGATATAAAACATGGTTTGAGGGTGGGTAGTCAATATTAGCCTCCAAATTGATATTGGAAGTTGATAAACTAGTCCCTCGACAAAGCTGAGGGAACTGGTTTGTTAACTTCCAATATCAAGGGAAGCTAATATTTACTACCCACCATAATTAAATTATGTTATATTTGTTTCACTTACCTCATACATATTCAGTTTCATTACAATTTAGCTCAGGAAAATGCCGATTACGTGTACTGCTATCTTTTTTTGCCTAGGCAATGTTTGTGCGTGCATACTACACCCGTGTGCTACGATAGCATCATAAAGCACATCGTACTAGACTAGCACACGGGTAATCCATGCGCTAGTGTACTACGCATACGTAATTGTGCGCGAGTACTCGCGTGCACGCGCTTGGCAAATAGCAAAAATAGCGATTGGCACGTGATGATGAAGGGACCAGTGAGAATCTGATTCTCGATCATAAATATGTTTGAGGTATAGTACCATAAATTGACAGGGGGTGATTTGTATGGTTCCGAGTACTTTCTAGATACATTACAAATGATCCTCTAAGCCTATTAGTGGCGATTCTCGACTTGCATTTTTTACTCTCAGTAGCGTCCTGGTCTTCGGTCTCGTTCTCCTCGTCTTCTAGACCCTTCTCCTGATGCTTCTGTTTCTTAGTGGGCTCCTGCTTGCGTGACTTGCGGCTTTTCTTAGCTTGCTGCTTGCTGCATTCATAAAAAGAAAAGAAAATTAGCTGCAGGCTGCGAGTCAAGCCGCAGGCTGCCAGTCAAGCCGCAGGCTGCGAGTCAAGCCGCAGGCTGCGAGTCAAGCCGCTTCCTGAGTTGTTAACATTTTTACATACAAAAAAACCTTTATCATATCCCAAAATTGTATAGCTCAATAACTCTGCACCCTGCTATTCGTCTAGCAAGCGTAAGCGACAACCGTAATCATTTCTTATCTTCGTTGTAAAACCATAAACACTGGGCTGGCTCAATTTGATATTGTTCGGACCGACAACATGCGCGGAGGATCAAGCCGAAAACCGGTATATACATGCAACCCTAATAAACTGTCGGTCTTCAGTATATTGAGCGCTGTTTTTAGGCTTCATCTTGCAAACGGGAAAAGATTGATATATTGAGTACCGTAATTTCCTGCGGTAAAGACGCGGCTTATCTGACTTTCTAGACCACAAAAACATCGCCGCGCCTTATCTTTCGGTGCGCCGTATATGATGTCGCTTGAGTTCAAAGTGATGGTTTTTGTGTGAAGAATTCTTTGAACGCCGCAATCTTACTCAATAATGCGGTCAACCAATTAGCTCAACTCTCCGGACATTGTGACCGTGTTTCCATTAACAATGCCGCGATGTGTTGATCCCCCTACGGGTCGACCGTACATGTATGTGTGTACATGTACATGTACTATGTATACATGTGATTTAGCACTCGGCAGCGTGCGTAGTCTTGTTTGCAAGACGATCTTCGCGATGCGGGGCGCCCTCTAATGTACGCCGTAGACCACGCGCGAATTACCTTCGCTAAGACCAAAGGTCATTGCGTGTATGGTACGGCGTACGTTAGAGGACGCCCGCATCGGCGGCCTACGCGCGCTGCATATACCGCGATTAAGATCGTCTTGCAAACAAGACTACAGCGTGCGCTGCATGACGCGTACAACAGCGATAAAAAGCTGGCCTGTACTATGTGGCCTTTTTCTAAACGTTTTTTCGTCTACGTTCCGGCTTCATGCAATTCACCATCCGAATTACACAGCGCGGAGCATTCACAACGACTGGAAAAAAGACTAGGGGGTGTCGCAATTAGGGATACCCCGCACGCGATCGCTGCATGTGATGTACATGTACTGTGCATGTATGTGCATGCAGTTTATACTGCAGTGATACATGATATGTATTGGCAAAGTAAACCTCGTGCGATATTGTGACTACTGGTTTGAAGTTTTCATACATTGTTTGCGTGCCAGATAAACTCAAGTACTCAGCAAATTCTTGCTTGGAATAGTTGGATCGTTCTAAGGCAACAAAATGACCCCTTTGTGGCGATGTACCTACACCGGGTGGCGCCTGGTGTTCTTCTGGGTGCGTTCAAGCATGCGCTTTATTCGGTGGTGCGCTTTATTTGTTGACGTTTGAAATTTTTTTGGGTGATTTTAGGGACCTGCGCCTTAACCGCCGTGCGGCTTTACCGCAGGAAATTACGGTATACTCAATATTGAATTTCTCGATTATTATCGATTATTATAAAAAAACTGACATCAACGGACCTTAGTTCATGTACACCACAGATTTTATTTATTTGTATGTCTCATTGTCTTATGACAGATGACATCTTCTAACTTCCTTACATCACTCCTTTGTTCTTCTTCTCCTTTGTTTTGACAGCTTCTTCCAATTGTTGCTACAACAATAATGACAAAACAACAATAAAAAAACCTTAATATAAAGTTTGTCTAATTATCACCTCGTAGTACAGTACAGTATAGTACAGTACATGTACATGTACATAATATTATCACCTACAGTACATTGCGATCGAAAGCTAACCGAAAATAGGAAATTATGTTCACAATTTTACTTTTCCTGAGGAATTGAGTTTTCTAGTTCACAAAATGTGAAACAATTTTACAAACTTTTCACACCTTTTCACAAAAGTGAGAAAACATATTCACACCTTTTCACACGGGTGGGAAAATGTGCGCGCGAAACAGGCAAAAGGGAAAAGAAGATGAGAAATAAAATTCTTTTCACAAATTTGTCCATTCCCAGTGTTAACTTTAAATTACAATGTACCGCAGTTTCTTTGGTTGTCATTACAGATTTCTTTGTGAGGTTCTGGATTTAAGAGCAGCTGACAAAGTTTGGGTACATCCTGACAAGTCAAAATTGAGTTTGGAATGTTGAAATATGAGAAAAAATAACTTGATAGTAATATGGAAGGAAATGAAATGATGCAATTAAACATAAAAATCAACTGACCTCTGTTTTGGGCATGCCATCTGGGCCGTAGATCGTCACGCTGATGTAGACACCATCACAGTCCGGCGTGAGACACTTCTTCGACAAAAGCTCCTGCAATCAAAAAAATAATACAGGCACTTCTCAGATGAACAGGGACCAATTTCACGGAGTTGCTAAGCACAAATGGGTAACGTCAGGGTGGTACTCTGCCTTGATCCTCTTCCAGCAGGCAAAGTTTTAAAGATTGTACCCCAAAATGCCCACTTACTACATGGTTTCTTACCCTCTCATGAGTGATGTCAGGCTACTCCACCTTGATCCTCTTCCAACAGGCAAAGTTTTAAAGATTGTACCCCAAAATGCCCACTGACTACATGTCTCTTACCCTCTCATGAGTGATGTCAGGGTACTCCTCTGCCTTGATCCTCTTCCAGCAGGCAGTGTGGTAATCCATGTGACACCTCTCCCTGCACTGCACCTTGACGTAGCCCTTGAAGCCCACGTCGGTCAGGTACATCTCCGGCTTGTAGGGGCAGGAGTCCAGGCGACAGGTGGCGTCAGGGGACGGGGGGTTGCGGCAGGTGTCCTCCAGCTTCTCCAGGGCAATCTGGAGGTTTTTTGGAGAACAAATTAGCTTTTTATTACTGCCCGGTAGTCAAGCAGATTGTGAACAAATTGTTCAATCAAAAGATCAAAACATGACATTTGGCACACAATCATACATTTAGATCTAGAATCGTGTAATCCCAAACGTGTCCTTAAACAATATACGAGACTCGCTTACACTGGTTTCATACTAGACCACAATGTTGCGTGGCGGAAAACGTTCAAGATGGAAACATTTAAATATTCAAAACCAGTATTTTCTTGGACTCGTAGGGATGACTTTAATTTTTTTATTTTTTGTTGTACCCCCCTCTTAAAAAACACCCACAACTCACTTGGACCAGAAAGCAATATCCTATGATGATTTCAGACCTTTCTGAAGATAAATGGGACAAATCCTAAAGAATTTTAGAGAAAATTAATTATGAGACCCCTGTACGTTTTCATTGGGCCATTTTCACTTCTTGCCTCCCGGCCTATAAATTATACGCAAGCCTAGTATTTGTGAGACTGACGAAGCCCAAACCTTCATCTGTCCTTCCTCTGTTTCGCGGATCTTGCGCTTGGTGCCGGGCCAGGTCTCGACAACGATAGGGAAGCGTTCTGCCATGTGCCTGGCTTTCTTCAGTGGCTCAAACACCTCACTGAACCTGCAAAATTCAAATTCACCAATAAAACAAAACATGGTCACCCAATGTTTACTGCATGACAGTGCAGTTTTCAGACAAAAAAGTTGGGGTCAAAAGATCTTGTGAGATAGAAGTCTGTGAACTTGTAAAGGCTCGGCAATAATAAATAATAATCTATAGCACAGACAGACAGAATTCAAGCGAAACTACTGACTTGTTTTGTTTAAAGAGTGCGTAGCTGAGACCGTAGTAAGGAAGTGGAGAGCGAATCCTGCTGTGGCTCTCCAGAATCATCTCAAACTTGCTGGACGCGTCAAGAATCTCCTGCAGGAATGAGATTACCAGGGATGAGATTGTCAATTGTGAGCAGTCATTACATAATGACCTAAAAGTCGGACATTAATACAAACAAAATTGGAGAAAGTTATATATGTGACCTGCTCTGTGAAAATGAGTCAGATGTCGAAAATTTGACAAACAGAGTTATGTATACCATTAGAAAGAGTGCACTGTCCTCTTTAATTTGATGTTGGAGGTCTATAGCATGTTGCGTTCTTGTGATACACCGATTTTAATTTTGACGGTTTTGCGAAATCTAAAAACCCCATTCATGGGAAATCATGCATTCAAAAAAATATTTCCCTTTAGGAGATGTGTGCAATAGAATACAAAACCGTTTTTTTTTCACTAAATCTTAATTTCAATAAAATTTAATTCAGCATGTTTTAATGTAGAAATTGAAAATATAGATCCTAACCAAGGTGAAAATCATGAAATAGGAATATCAAATTTTCGTACGAAAACCCCCCCTCTCCGCATTTATCCACTCAAATCTCGTAAGCGCACTGTGCGACATCCGACTTATTTTCACAAAGCGGGTCACATATCTGGATTTTTCAGAACAAGAGCTTTCTAATAGTATACAACTTTAACTCCCCCAAGCCCATCAAACTCCAACTGCAGGTTTTGTTATACCTCTGTCTTGAAGCTCAGCAGATATCATGAGGATCGAAGATACAAAACAGTCAAGTGAACAAACTGCAGTACGTGGTAAAATAAATTTAATTTAATCACGCGCGTCAAAACAGCTAAAAACAATTCTCTAAAGAATCTTACCTCATCAATTCCAGATTCCAGGCTGGCTATTCCGTAAGCATACAGGAGTGTGACGTAATCTTCTTCGCACAAACCACCATACTGTAAAATAAACAGCAATAAACAGAATAGAAGCAGACCCAAGTACAAAAGCAAGAGAAAAATATCATCATTTTTCTTTTTTTAAGCAGGATAAAAGTTAGCATTCAATTTTTCAAAAAAGCAATCAGAATAAAAATATGCCTTTTGGAACTTCCAGAGGTAGCTTTTGATGATACTCACCCACATTCACAGCACTATAAGACTCCTATAGGTGATTCCATAAATGTGACCCAGCACGAGTAAATGAGACACTTTGCGGCAAAAATAAAAATTGAGATTTTGATTTCATCATTTAATTCCTCGAGTTTGTATTGTTCTTACCTCTAGATCCGACTTGCCGATGTAGTCCATGGCTTGTTTGTAGTATGTGAAGGCCTGGCGTCCTCTCTGCTCCAGTATGGCTTCAGAGCCCAGATGTAGCAACCTCTCCAATTCATTCTCCTGACGCTCTATGGTCTGTTCATGTAGAGACACAACAGTGCTTGTTATACCATGGTATTAACCCTAACCCGGCTGAATCCAACAGGATCTAACCAGTTGACATTTCCTTTGGAAACTGTTAGATGATCATTTGAGATATTCTAAAATGCATTCAGAAACGCATTCTGGTTACTGGTATAATAATACCACGTTCGACTCTGTTTTAAAAATTGGGTCCTGTTGGATATAGCAGGCAAGTAATTTTGGTACCGAACAACTTGGTGAGTTGGTCTGTGTTGGATTGAACAGAAAGACACAATTGTTCAAACTGGACACATTTGTTCAAACTCTTGTTTGTTACCTTTATTTGCTCCTCCTCCTGCCTCCTGACCTCCTCCTCCTGCCTCCTGACCTCTGCCTCCCGCCTCTTTCTCTCCTGCTCCTTGGCCCGCTCCTTCCGCCGGGCATCATCCTCCTTCTGCCTCTCTGCATTCTGTATACGAGCCAGTCGCTCCGCTTCCTCCTTTTCCTTGATCTCCTTCCTAAGGCGCTTCCTCTCCTCTTCCTCTCGCTGCTCCCGGGCGTCAGTCGGGAACCTGGGGGCCGTCACAAGGTTATTGGGCACCTTGATCAGGCCTGTGACTTCGTCCAGAGCCGTCATGTTCTTCTTGCGCAACTTGGGCTTCTCCTCGTGCACTCTTTGCTGCCGTTTCTTTACGTTCCTGGGCTTTTGTCATAAAATACAAGCACGATTTTGTTCAAGAGCCGCAATGTTTGTGACTAAATTTCCAAAATCGTGCATCCCCTCCACACATTATTATAAACAATGGCCAGCTTAGAAAGTACTCGTTCCCTGTGTTAATTCTTGTTTTAATAGACCTCTGTTGCAGTGTGGCCTAGACCAGCTGTGGTGACAGCCAGAAAGTACCAGTTCCCTGTGGGCATTCCTTTTTTATAACACCTCTGTTGCAGTGTGGCTCAGACCGAGTCTGACATGGACCACAGCATGGACAAGACTTTGGTCTTTACCGAGAAATTCCTGAATGTCAAATTTGGTACAAGAAAAAATGCTAGGCTCTTATAGAGCTGCCATCTGAGACGCAGCTAAAAACAACAGGTAACGTTATTTAAATTATATATCATTTGTGAATCATTCTGGAAAAATGAGACGGAACTTGGCAAATTGTAATGGGAAAAAAGGCTAAAAAGCAAAGTTACGTAGACTAGTTGACTAGTTACCCATTCAAACCTGAGTGTGAGGGGTTGATTCTTCCACACTTTCCTGTAGTAACCAACACTTCAAAGGGCCTTGTGATGGGCAATTTGCATTTTTGTTTATTTAAAAAATAAAATGCAACTTTTGTTGATACTACATGTAATTGATATGCGTACTACAAATGTTAAAGAAAAAGTCAAAAAATCTTGGAATAAACAAGTTTTTAGATCCATCCACTTTGATAATAAAAAACAAATTAAATAACCCCTTAAGATATTGATTTCCAAGACTTTTCTAGGATTTTTTTCCCCAATTTTTCATGACTTTTCCAGTACTTTCCAGTACTTTCCAGGACAACTTTCTTTTGTAGGATTTTCCAGGATTTTCCATGACCCATGGGAACCCTGTATAAATTTGAGGGTCCGCTTTTGTTTTTACCGCATCTGCCAAACCAAGCAACAAACTTACCTCAGTGTCAAGTTCGTCGTCAGAGGTGTTCCACGAATACGCGTGGCAGAAAAGGAGGTAACAACAATAAACAGGGATGAAACAGTGGATCAAGACTTGGCTCAGGATCATCAGAACAACGTCCAGGACCAGCGAATAGCTGATAAAGATATCGGCCATGACTACGAAGCTCGGTTCTTAGCTGAGAAATTAACTGACGCAAACCCGCTTTCCAACCTGCGCTTGCCTTTCAACATTTCACCAGAACAACGTTCACGACCAGTGAATAGCTGATGAAGATATCGGCTATGTTGACTGCTATGATCGGCTCTTAGCCGAGAAATGAACTGACGCAAACCCGCTCCGACCTGTGCTTGCCTTTCAAAGGATAACCAGAACAAAATCCACGACCAGCAAATAACTGATCAAGATATCGGCCATGATGACTGCTGGGATCAGCTCTCAACCGAGAAATGAACTGACACAAACCGCTCCTATCTTTATATAAGCACACGAAAACCGAAACCGTGATATATCAACCGGGGCCCATTTTGCCTCCAGAACAGAAACAATCACTTTCGTGATATCTTTATTTCCACCGTTCAATAAGACCAAGGCTAAAAAAAAAAATCACAAAATTAAATCCACTTTAGTTCCGTCTACTGTTTCTCTTGATTTATCAAACATAATGTGACCGAATCCCTCGAAATGAGTCTTAAGGACAAGTTTTCAGATATTAGTTGTTCACATGCAGTAGAAAGCACAACATTTGCTCTTCATTTTGGTTTATCACACAGATTGAAACCTTATAATATAAAGGTGTTATTTGGGTGAAATGGTGAACCATTTTTATTGATTTCTATTGTGTAGGACACTGTTAAAAGGTGTACATGTATGATACATGTACTCAAACGTACTTCTGGCAACTTGCGACTCATTTCGTTGGGTTACAAATGTAGGTCTCATACTTTTGCTTGGTACAATGTACATACAGTGGATTTTTTGTCCACAACGTACAGCAAAAACTGAAAGTGTAACAAGTTTACTTTCATTTTCCCTCTTGAGATCATAAGTTTAATAAGACCAGTGTTAGGAAATCACAAAATCCAATTTTGATTAATTTATCACATCCTCCTATCGTTTTCATTTGGGGCAGGAATATATTTGACTAATGACGCACACTGCTCACATCACTGTGAAAAGGTTTGTGAGATAACAAATTAACACCATGTACATGGATACATGGACATGGATACATGGTGCAAAATACGGTACCCTCTCGAGACGTGAACACAATGGGGACAATGGGAGTGAAAAGGTCTCCAAAGAGAAATTTCCATAGATGAACAGGTCTCCACTAGAAATGTGGGTAAAATGGGAGCATTTTGAAAAACGTGCTCGACTTTCTAACTATTTTGTACATGAGAACAAAGCCATGTCTCCACAGTGATACAAAAATGCGAATGTATGTACATGAATACATGTACATGAATACATGGACATGGACATGGACATGAATACAGCTACAGGATAGGCTACTGTTTTCTTAATTATGTCATTCCCATATGTACATGTATGTCTGGTGTTACATGTATTTGTTGTTTCGTGTGTCTGTCTTTCCTGTATAATTGTAACTGGGGATCTCTACTCGACAAGCTTTGCTTTTTAGGGATCCCCATCCACATATGTGACCTGTTCCAACGAAACCCGGACAAAGTCGACTTTTTAGTTTTTCAGATTTTGCTTTTTTCAAATTCTCTAGGTTCTCAGCTTTAAAATGATGTATCATTTACATATGTACCCCCACCCTATCTTCCCTGGGGTCTGGATTTAGTGATAAAACCCTGACAACCTAATTATGAGATAAACAGCTTTGAAGTTCAGAAAAGCTTATTATTTCTATACACAAATGTTTCACAAAATTGACAAAAAACACACTTCTGGTAGACGGATTTGGTTCAAATTTGAGGAGATTGTAGATTATTAGTGAGTGACTTAGGAAAACCTAAAACCTCAAAATGGTAAAATCCATCCAGAAATGACTTCAGGAGTACATTGTGACAAAACACATTGTGCGACTTTGTCCGGGTTTCGTTGGAACAGGTCACATATTATGTATACAAACCCTTTGGTTGTCTCAATTGTTCATGTGGAAAATAAAGTGAAGTGAATGAATAAATGAATACATGGAAAAACAGACGTAAACCATTGTCCCAGAGTGCACGAAACCCTACTGAAAACGATTTAGAATGACGACTGTCTAATACACACTTTTAAATGAATTGGTTCAAAAAGGTTTTTTAAGAGGAATTAAAGTGCTTTTTAAGGGGAAAATGATTGGCGTCTTAAATTTTTACGACAACAAACCTTGAACTTTAAAGGCCTTTTTCTTAGTATTTTACCTTTTTTGACATGTCTATGAATGCACAGTTAAATGCACACTGACAGATCCACCAGGTCGGGCATGTCATCCAGTGCCACGGTCTCCGTCTGCTTGAACTGAAACCAGTCCTGTATACTACCTTTAACCTCTAGAACTCACCTTGTCTGAATCCATGTCGCTGTCCCCCCCCCAAGTCAGAGCTTGAAGGATCCACCAGGTTGGGCACGTCATCCAGTGCCACGTTGCTTGACCTAAAACCAGTCCTGTATACTACCTTTAACCTTTTATAGAACTCACCTTGTCTGAATCCATGTCGCTGTCCTCCGAGTCAGAGCTTGACGGATCCACTAGGTCGGGCACGTCATCCAGTGCCACGTTTTCCGTCTGCTTGACCTGAAACCAGTCCTGCTGCACCTCCATTTCCTTGATGTGAGGGTCCGCCGGGTTGTACTTCTTGCAATACTCGATAGCCTCGACGTTGGCCAGCATGGCTCGCTTCTGGTAGCCCAGCTCAAACATGGCCTGGGCAAACCGGTAGTGGCCCTAAAAGCACAAAGACGATTACAGTCAATGGAAACGTAGTACATGTATACGTGCAGTGTTGGCTAAAGTCTTAAGTTTCCTGTTTTCTAAAAACAAAATTCTGTTTTCCTAAAATAAAACAGTTTCTTTTTACAATACCTTTCACTTTAGGTTTTCTGTTGCATGTGGATGTGAAGTTCCACTTAGTTAAAGCGCCCTTCAATATTTTGTAGGTCGTGTAGAAGTTGTGAATGCGGGCTATGTGGTAGTTTAGGTTTCAATACAATCTTTGCGGTCATTCCTAGCGTGTCGTACTTACCAGCTTAATACCACGTGCTGCATGCACCCTGCTTATCTTAAAACCAAGATTTCAATGTTTATTTTGACACTAACTCAGCTTGTTCTCAATGAAATACGAATCCCTGCAGTACTGCCGAGTTACCAGTGATGTCGCAGAACGTACGTGGTTTCGTTTGTTTTTGCACGGCGCCGGATCACATGATCTTGTGTATGAAGCAAACAGGCCCCGAAAGACACGTGCGCATTTTGGTCCAAGGAGCCTAGAGTATGTGTGTGTGGGGCCACCTCTTGAACACTTTATTCAGGGTCATCAAGGGGTCATTAAGGTTAATTACGCATATATGTATATATGAATATTGTAACAGTTGCAGGTCCAACAACACTGACCTTTGACCAGGTGAGGTTCAGAGTGATTGCCCTCTTGGCGTCTAGCAGGGCGTGCTTAAACTTCTTAATATGGAGGAAAGCCATGGCCCGATTGCTGTAGAGAATCTCGTCGTAGCGATTCACACGGATGGCCTTGCTGTACTGGGCCACTGCTTTAGAGTAAAGCTCGTCCTTGTGTGCGTAATTCCCCTTAGTCTTACATAATTCCACAGTCTGAAAACGAAGACAAGTGACTTGTCAAGACAGATTCTGTTTTGCATTGAGATTGTTTGTTTGTTTGTTTGTTTATTCTTTCCCTACTCTCAATCTTCCTTGTATGCTGACTAAAAGTAAAATTGGGCTTTCTTACTTGGACCAGAGCCAAAGTTGCAAACAAGTCATCATAAGTCCATCATAAGTCATCATAAGTCATTACAAGTCATTACAAGTCATCAACAATCATCATAAGTCTATCCTAAGTATTCGGAAGTCATCATAAGTTATCAGAAATCTAACGTAAGTCATTGCAAGTCTATCATAAGTGATTACAAGTCTATCATAAGTGATTACAAGTCTATCATAAGTGATTACAAGTCTATCATAAGTACTTACCTCTTGATCCTCCAACGTTAACATTGTCATTTCCTTGTGATGGTCTCTCTTTTTAATTGTTTCACAAGCAAACTGAATATCTGCACAGGAGAGAATACATGTATGCATCTTAGGGCTGGGTCGTATATATTCTGACATTAGGGCTGTGCATGGGAACCGTTAATATCACGAACCGAATCCAGATTACAGAATCAAGTACTCGTAACCAGCTTTACAAATTACATACTGTAGTAAACTTCTTAGACATGAAAAAACAATAACAAAATTAATGGTTTTGAAGAAAAAACCTTAACTACCACTAACAGCTTGTTGTATGCTTATGAGAGTTTACGGCTTAATATGTGACCCGCTCTGCAAAAAAGGGTATTAAGGGACGCTATGCCTTTTCACGTATCGGGCTGTTCCATGTGGAGCAGGTGAAAAACTTATTTTCAAAGTTATTTTTTTTTACAGGTTTATTGGTTTCGTTAATGTCACAAATTTCATAAGTATTATACAGAAATAAAAATACTGATTAATAAAGATGAAAAAAACATACATTTCTGTGTCCATTCTGTCCGTCTTCTGTGTGACTCTTGTTATGTTTAAAGGACTGTATCTCTTAAGCCACTTTTGTTAATTTGTACATTATGGTTTTGCAGAAATCATCATATCTCCGGAATGCAAGGTGCCACAGGGTTCAATCAGGCACCAAATTAAAGCTATTGATATAACCAATTCAGATGTGTATGTAACTCATTTTATTTTAATGGTCCCATAATACCCATTTTTGCAGAGCCGGTCACATATGTCCATTGGCCCCTGCATATAGAATCACTACTGTACGGGTACGGGTATGGGTACGGGTATGGGTACGGGTACGGGTACGGGTACGGGTACAACTGAAACTGCACACTGCAACTACATGTTATCAAATACGGTTGCATAATAAGATAGAATTGTGATTTTGAGCTAATATTCACTTGTGAATATTGGTGGGATTTAATATTTACATTTTTAATACTTAATTTCATTCCCAACCTAAAGAAAATTGAGCTCATGTTTTGTGCCACGGCTTTAATGACAAAACAACTGCAACATCCTCCAATTTGCTCCATGGTCTCCGATTGTATAACTGCATTCATTTTACTAGTGATTTCTTTTGTATCCTGCCCATTTGAACTGGATTGTTTTTTGTAATCGACTCAGTGGTAACTGAATCCTGCAAACTACAGCCAGTCATTGGGAAGGCATTTCATGCAGCACCTTCTTAAAGGGAAATTCCAGGCTCAATAATATTTTACCTAGTCTAAAAGAATATATGGTAACATACTGACTCCGCAGAGAATTTGTTTTGATTTGTTATCGAGAACGACACTATTATATTCCTGATTTCTTGCCATTTAGGAGTACAAGGGCGCGGCCATATATATATATAAGTAACTATCGTTTACTTTTGTATTTTCTAAGAAGAATAGAAAATCTGTGAGCTATTAATTATTGCATTAGGTCTTTCTCCGTATGATTTTGAGCCCACTTTCACATGTACAGTACACATTATGTATACAATATACCGTACACAAAAGGGTTCACTTGCATTCCTTGCGCATGCAGGGCCGCTATCATCGGGCTTCGAGTACTGATGGTGCAGACACTACGTCAGATATCTCGGATGTACCGATAAACCAGAACAAAATGGCGGCTCGCATGACAGTAAGCGCAGTGCGAGAAAATCTCTGTTTTATATGATTACCGAAACCGATAAAAATGAAATAAACATCAAGTCACAATGGCAATTGACACTCTTTAACATTATGCAATTATAAACTATGGGTGGAGTTTCCCTTTAACCATCTTTTGTTGGCATGATTGAGCTGGACAAGAACTTCCGGTGAAATCAAATAATCGTTACTTGGTTTAAATCTTTTGGTTAAGAGCTCCACTAATCTTGGTTCCCCAAAACAGAAAGTCAATAGTAAAGGGACACTTACAGGAAAAGACCACCATCATAAGAGCTGCTTTGGATTGTTCTGTTGTTGGCGAATGGCGCTCCCTGAAAGTTAAAGAAAACGTGGAATAATTACTTACCACGACAAAACTTGAATTTCAGAGAACCCAAACCACACCTTAACCATAGCCCTCCTCAACCATAGCCCTCCTTAACCAGTTCGCGCCGAGATTATTTTAACATCACCGAGTCGACGTGCGGGATTATTTTTAACGAAACTCGATCCGAAGCGGGTTCAGGCCACCAGTACCGGGAAGCACACCCACGCATTTACGGCCTTGCTCGTTGCTGACAGACATTTCCGGCCTTGCTCGTGGCGCGTTTATGCGTCATCCGTTTTGAATCTGGGGGAAACTTTGCGTTTATATTCGTCATCCGGCGCGAATTGGTTAATCCTTTAAAATCCTCATTGCAGTTTTGGAGGATTTTGGAGGATTTTGGAAGATTTTAAGGGATTGAGGATGACTCGACAAAATTGCCAGTTGATTTTGGAGGATGCAATTGGTCGAAGTTGTAGGCCTTACCCAGCATTCTTTATGTTCAGCCATGCATAATGCAGCCCAGTATTATGCTCAATATCATCTGCATTGTTTCCTAACCAGTTCGCTCCGGGATTATTTTAACATCACCGAGCCGAGGCGGGTTCAGACCGATGGTACCAGAAAGCACACCCACGCATTTCCGACCTTGCTCGCTGATGACAGACATTTCCGGCTTTGCTCGTGGCGTGTTTATGCGTCATCCGTTTTGAATCAGGGAAAAACTTCGCGTTTATAAACGTCCTCCGGCGCGAACTGGTTAATGTCATCGGTACCGACTCAACCCATAGCAGTGATTGGCAGAGGATTTTTGTGAGGATTGAGGATTGAGGATTGAGGCAATGGTCACCCTTCTACTGAACAAATTTCAGAAATAACGATCGATTTTGAAGGATCGAGGATGAATCCACTTTTTACAGGGTGGCAATTGGAGGATTTTTGAAGAATTTGGAGGAACGAGGATGGTTTTCCCCGGACCTTTGAGCAGAACACAAACGTGCATGTCTTATGATCTTACCAAAGTCTTTGAAAAGATACTTCTTCTTCAGCTAAAGCTTTAGCTGCTGCAAAATTAGTTTGCTGAAAGACAAAACGAATCAAAAACTAATTCAAACTCGCACAGAAAGATATAATGAAAGAAAGCCTCTAAAGGAATTCAAACAGGAATATATGCATATGATCAACGATCCACCAATCAGATGACAGGAATTTATTCAGGTGTTGTATAATACAGGTACAGGTACCGTAATTTCCTGCGGTAAGGACGCGTCTTATCCGATTTTCTAGACCACAAAAACATCGCTGCGCCTTATCTTTAGGTGCGCAGTATCTGATGTCGCTTGAGTTCAAAGTGACGGTCTTTGTGTGAAGAATTCTTTCAACGCCGCAATCTTACTCAATAATGCGGTCAACCAATTAGCTCAACTCTCCGGACATTGTGACATTGCCCCCAAAAGTTGAAAAAGGGCCCCCCGAAAATTTCAAAAAAAATGAAAATGGAGCCCCCGAAATAAACAATTTTTTTTTTACCCTGGACCAGCTAATGGGGTTACGGTTTAATTCTTGCTTGGAATAGTGGGATCGTTCTAAGGCAACAAAATGACCCCTTTGTGGCGATGTACCTACACCGGGTGGCGTCTGGTGTTCTTCTGGGTGCGTTCAAGCATGCGCCTTATTCGGCGGTGCACTTTATCTGTTGACGTTTGAATTTTGTTGGGGTGATTTTAGGGACCTGCACCTTAACCGCCGAGCACCTTGTCCGCAGGAAATTACGGTATACTGTTGGTCTTGTATAATATTTCAAATGGAATTATAAGAAAAAAATTGAACCCACCTTATCCATTCTTACTGCTAAATTCATGAAACGTTGAAAATCAACTCCATTTGTCTGTAAACAAAACGGGACAATTTTAGAAAGTTGAACCACACTAGGAAGGTTACACTAGGAAAGGGCATGATGTGAATTTGCTTTCAAAACGGACACGGTCATTAGCAGGATGCGATTTAAACAAAAGATTTCAGAAATCACATCCAGTGGATGTAAATTTGGATTTTAACGACTTAAAGGTAGTATACACCATTTGCAGATATCGAAAATATTTACTACCAAATTATTAAGAAATATCCTACTCATCTGAAAGTAAATGTTGATTCTGGGCATCCAGCAAAATGATTGCGCTAGATATCCTGTAATTATTCCGAAAAATAGAATTTTATAATGACAAATTCGCAATCGCCGGACGGCGATCGCGAAAGAACAAAGATAACACAAGAATAACTGCTCGACCCCGGTTGAAAAAACCCGCTGTTTTTCATGCTTTTTTTTGGCATCCATGATTCTAAAACTTCGGACAGCTCAGTTAAACGATATTTACTATAAAATACAACCCCCCAAATCTACTCATTTATGATAATTCAAGCAATGACCAATGGTGTATACTACCTTTAACCCCAGGTGTGAATTTGTGATGTGATGTGATTTTGGAAATCTTTTGTTGAATCACATCCCGCTAATAACTGTGTCCACTTTAAAGGCAAAATCACATCATTCCCTTTCCTAGTGTTAGAATGTAAATTCTGAAGCAAAAAAGTTTGATCAAATAAACTTTGTCGGGATATTTTTAGTTAACCAGTTTGCGCAAGAATTATTTTGACATTGACCGGATCCAGGCACTGGATTGTTTTTCACGAACATCGATCCCAGGCAGGTTAAGCCGGCATCTTGTGGGTAGCACACCCACAGATGCCAGTTGTTTAAAAACAAAAAGTCGTCTCCCGGAAGTTACAAAATGTAATCATGCAAAAATCGCGGTACTTACTATAATTTGGGAGGACAGCAAGCTGAGTAAATCTTTAAATAGATCAATTTTTTCATAATCTTCGACATCAATAGATTCAACTTTGAACCAATTACTGCGAAAACAAGAACAAAAATACAAAGAAACAAAAAGTTGCGTTAAAATGGGGCGGATTTGCAAACATGAAACCAGTTACAACAAAAAAGGAAAGATTTGTTACATGTAGTTCACAATAAGTGCAGGCTCTATATTTTATGAGGTTACTTTTTTCGGAATTGAGGAACAAAAGTTAGAAAAAAGTAGGAAATACATGTACTAGTATTTTCCAAAAAAAATAGGAAAAAGAAAATGAACTACTTGAAAGGTTGTAAATGGTCCATTCCACCATTTCACCATGGGTCAAGAACAAAAATAGAACTGCCCGACACACCAGTTGAACAATTGATTGTAAAACTTTAGAAATGATTGTAAAACTTCGGACAGGTCAGTTAAACGATATTTACTGTAAATAGTCAGGTTTCTTATGTTTTTTTGTTCACTTGTTGTGTAGATTTGCTAAACTATACATTTTTGGAAACGTTAGGATATACATAACATGAAAACCCATGTTTACATTTGCTCTTAGGTTCTTTATGGCGGTCATCTTGGATTTTTTTTAATGGCATTTTGATGACGTCATGATGACGTCACACATTTGTCACAATTGTGTGCATATGTCTATGACCCAATAAACATATTACAAAAAAGAATTTTGAATTTATCATGTTCTCTTCATGAGATATGGCTTAAAGGTCCAAAAATGAAACAAAATCATAACAAATCACACGATGACGTCATCATGATGTCACTTCAATGTACACCTATAACACATCCCGCCATACCTGCATACCAAGTTTGAACCCAATCGGACTTATACTTCCAGAGATATAGGGCATTGGAAAAAAATGGACTTTTAATGTGACACCCAATGACTTTTCATGTGTCACGTCACATTAAAGAACCATTTTTTTCAAAAGAACCTAAAAACAAATGTAAACATTGGTTTTCATGTCGAGTATACATGTATCCTAACGTTTCAAAAAATGTATAGTTTAGCAAATTTACACAAAAAGTGAACGAAACTTTCAATATGTACATTATGAACCTGACTAAAAATACAACCCCCAAACAAACAAACAAATCCACCCATTCATGGCAATTCAAGAAATTACTAATGGTGTATCCTACCAGTACCTTAAAATGTACACTGGTTTTAGTTTCATAGTCATATTGCACACTGTGTCCCAAACTGGTGGAATGACACAAATTCACCATTATGTGACACCACATCCCCCGCCCCCCTGTAGTTAAAAAAAACTGCAAACCGGTTAATTCCCAAGATTGGTTGTGAAATATCCATCGTAAAGTAATTAGGGAAATTCCCCAAGTGTGATTGCGCAACATCCCCTTAGAGCGCATACCAGTACGTACTCAATGTTGACGCTTAATACGATATTGTACTGGTATCATATGAACCTTGTCTACATTAACAGTTTAAAGGTAATTTTCTAGCATTATACATGTACATGTACATGTACCGGTACATGTACTTGTTATAAGCTTTAAAAAAGACATTGAACAAAAAAATTGTTATCTATTAAAATCCTAGATAACTGCTTTATGCTGTGAAATGAGAAAAATAATAAAATAAAAAACAATGTAAGTTTCCCTCTTAACCCTCCTATGGTTTGACAGCACAAATGTACATGTACCAATTCCAGCATTTTGTATGTGTTTCTATAGGGAACACAATTCTGCCCACAGCTTCAATGTACTGGGGGTACAAACTCTATACACAAAAAGACAGTCTGTGTATTTTTGTGCTGCTGAATCACGGACCCAAATAGTCACTTCTGCATACAGTAGGAGGGTTAATAATATGGATCCAAATACAAAAAGTACTGTTCATGTGATTCCTTGGGGGAAAAAGTCTTTAAATCACTGCTACAGTATATATTGATGCATAGTTTCATTGACGCACGGTTGCCATCGGTTACCACATGCAAATGAAACCGCAAGCTTGTTTTTGTAGTTTTGACTTCCTTGGACAAAAATAAACCATAGAAAAAATTTCTGCAATCCGAGTTCTGAAACAAAGAAGTAATTTATGTCAAGTTGGACTATTTGGCAATTTCATTGTTACAGACATGACATCCAGCATGTTCGGATCGAGCCTTGAACAAACAAACAAAACATTTTATACAATTGTGCAACTCTAGCTTAGGGCCAAACAAAATAAATGGTGTATTTAGTAATGTCTTAACCAGTTCGCGCCGGATGACGAATATAAACGCAAAAATTTCCCCAAATTCAAAACGGATGACGAATATATACGCCAAGTTCAAGTTCGGAAATGTATGTCAGCAGCGCGCAAGGCCGGAAATGCGTGGGTGTGCTACCCAGCACTATAGGCCTGAACACGCTTCGGATCGAGTTTCGTTAAAAATAATCCCGCCCGTCGGCTCGGCGATGTTAAAATAATCCCGGCGCGAACTGGTTAAAACACAATCCAGGTAGCTAAAATGTAGGCATTTTTTATTTTGTCTTCATTTTAGACGAGTTTGAAGTGGAGGGAATCATTATGTTTGTGACAAATAATTTAAACTAGTGTTAATGTAGAATTATTAACTTTATTAGTCTTGGTGCAAGACGTTTCTCGTTTACCTTTCACGCATGGTATAGCGCACAAACCGCCCGTATATAGCCTATATTAGCCCACGAACCGCCCCCGCAAGAAACGTCTTGGGCCGTTTGTGTGATATGCTCGTGAAATTCCGAGCACATTCCAACCATGTCGCTGCGGGGGCATGCATAACTGTGACGTTGCAGTATTAGCATAATCTATCACAGTCTGGTATCTGTACGTCTTTGGTGTGCAACAACCAGAAACACCTAGGCATCCATTGAACAATGTACATAACGACGACAAACGCGTCGATCGAAATGCAAACTTTTTACTTTTCCACCGCACAACAACACAACGCACATGATGTGTATTTTCCCAGGTTCCCACCGTAGCAGCGACGCGTGCTCCAACAACGGATGCATGCAAGTTACCAGACTGGCCTGCTTATTATGCGGAGAGCGGTTTCCAGTTTTGCGCGTGCCTAGTATTCTGTTGACCAACACGTTAAATATGTATGTCAGGTCACATAACTCAATCATGCACACGGCCCAAGACCTTCTCGTGGAGCGGTTTTGTGTCGTGAGAGCGGGTCGTGTATGATAGCGCCCTCTCGTGGGGAATATTGTGACAAATCAACACGAGAAGGTGTTCCACCAAGACTAGTTTTTAATATGTGAAAAGGGGGCCTACTGTTTACTTATCACGTTTTTCATTCAAACAAAAGGTTTCCAAGTCTTCAGGCCTCGCAGTGAAAAATGTTTTTGTTGTTACGGATGTTACCTCATAACGTTACGAACATTGCATGTCTGAAATTAACTTTAAACACATGACAACAAAAATAAATTATGGACTCATGGAGCAAGTTCGGGCGCGAACTATAGTTAACCATTAGTCAGTCTCTGCTTTACCAATGCGCATGCTCAAATGCAGTTCGCTCGAACGGCTCTAGTCGAACTATTGTTGAAAAGATGGCAACCGCTTTGTTTACATTTGCGACATGAATGAAATGGGTTTTGCCACTATTCTTCCACGCATATAAGTAGGATAAGCCATAACGTTAGTCATGTTGGTCCTAAAACAAGACAAAAATTACATCAGGCCCGCCAGATTTTCACTTAACGTTACTGCCTTTCCCTCCGTCCGACTACTGACATCACCTTTTTCTACGTCACTGGTTCTCTCCATGTTTTCCTATGAAAAGAGGCTACTGTCAACCAGCGGCAACCGTGCTCCAGGGTCTGGTTCCAAATAGTCGACTAGATAGTCCAACCATTCTGCGTTCGAGCGATGTTAGTCGAACTATGGTTAACTATAGTTCGCGCCCGAACTTGCTCATGGTCTTTAATTCTGTGTAATTTTTTTGAATTAAATATAAACCTTTCTTTCTGTCTGTCTTAAAAACTAAATTCCTACTAACACTTACACAGAAGGGAAAAAAAAGAGTAAAAACTAAAAGTTCAAAGAAAAAACTTTAAAAAACCTAAAAACTAAAAACAAGAAAAGCAAAACACGCGTATCGAGTACCCATTATATTAGCAAAAAACCTTTTTTTAACAAGTCATTGGGTTACAATGTAATCCAAATGAAAGACAGAATAATGTGCTGTGTCTCTTATTCCACAAGTCTGAAGGCCAAGCGGTATGTGGGAAGTACGCAAGCCGCACTAAATTTCTGTGTTCTACTGTACGAACGCAAGTGAGAAAACAAATTTATTATCAAGCAAACTTTACGCGCAGTCAAAATGGAATATGCACTCCTATTACATGGGCGTCCAGTGGGACTAGTGCACGCATCTTAGAATAGCGTATTAATATGCAGAGTGTGGTCTGGACCAAGGTATATTGTTGCCACGGAGCGACCAATCAGAATCAAGATTTTAAGTGTGCTCTAAAGATAGGTGAGGCCCGGAGACGTGAAAACCTTTTGTTGGAACGAAAAATGTGTCAAATTATCACTTTTTGTAATACGTGGAAAGGGGACCTACATGTAACATACAATTTTGCATTATACTTTTCACTTTTTTTGTTTTGACACGCAAGATACTCACTCTACGTAAGTTTTAAATTTGGCCTCTGACATCCACGTGCGCCATTTCGGTGGTACGAAGTCCGAGCCGTAGAGATAAGGTGCCATCATTCGCATTCTCATCGCTCTGACAAGCGGCCGGTACTGCTCTTCATTGGTTACAATCTTCAGCCACTGCTGGCATTCCTTCTTGCTCTGTAAGACGACACAGAAACGAGAGAACAACAAATGAGACAAAAATGCTTCTCAATTGAACCACGAATCTCGCCTACTTTCGCGATTGCCCAATTTTACTACATGACCTCAAATGACCTTTGTCCTCAGTACTTGACTCTTGACACAACCATCATACATGTATAAAGGTTTATTCTTTTGCACGCATGACCCAAGTTCGATTGCAATTTTGTACTGTAACTTTGCATATGAGACCAATTTTTTTATTTTTGTTTACTTTAACCAAAATGACACAAAAAATACGGATGGATAGACGAACTACATTGATCTCAACGACTGTTTTAGCTTCGATATAAAACACAAGAACACAATTTTTGTTAAATAAACAGCCATTTTTCATAGTTTGTACTCACCATATACAAAGGCTCCATCGTTGAAATTTAGGATTTACCTGAAACAGAAACAAGAAAATATGCTGAATTAATTTCAGCTAATATAGTGAGTTTTATCAACAACAAAAAGAGTGCTTAAAAACAAATTCTAAATTTGTAATACTGTACAAATAAATTCAAAATATTTATTAATAAAAACTCAGAGACACAATTACATGTATGTACATGTAGTTCTGAACATGTACATACCTGGTACATGTACATGTATGTACATGTATTTCTGAAAAAGATACCCCTGTTGCTAATGATTTTACAACAAGAAGAAGAGGTTTATTAAAAATGTACATACATGTAAATAGAGGCCAAGAAAAAAAGTCTCAGTCAATTAGTTACAATATACACTGTAAAAAGAAAAACAAAAACACAACTTTGTTGGTCAACTTTTAATACCTTTCCGATTTTCACATGGAACACCAAGAGTTCATTGGCCTACGCGTGTGCATTTACTATGTAGGTACTCCGTGATTGCAACAGGTAGAAATATGAATGTAATACGTGTGTATACCTACATGTATGTGTGACTCAATCATCTGCAGCTATAAACACCAGTCAAGCTTGTTTTTCTTTAGTTTCCATTAGTTGCACAGGCCTTTATACACAGTCTCAGTTTTGTGGGAGGAAACTGCTTTTTCAAAAGATAGCTTACAGTATAGCCTTTTATCAATGGCTGGTATGTGATTGCGCAACAAGGGTTGATTCCAGTGTGGGTACTCCCCTAATACCAATATGCTTACATCATTGTATGGGCATTGTTCAATGACAATTGTATTATTAATAGTACAATGTACCATTTGCTCAGTTTTATGTCAACTTTTTTGGAGCGGTTCCACAAATGGTGTATCCTACCTTTATTTAAAGGTAGTATACACCATTGGTAATTGCTTGAACTACATGTACCATGAATGGGTAGATTTGGGGGGTTGTATTTCATAGTAAATATCGTTTAACCAGTTCGCGCCGGACGACGTATATAAACGCAAAAATTTCCCTAAATTCAAAACGGTTGACGCATAAATACGCCAAGTTCAAGTTCGGAAATGTATGTCAGCAGCGCGCAAGGCCGGAAATGCGTGGGTGTGCTTCCCGGCACTATCAGCCTGAACCCGCTTCGGATCGAGTTTCGTTTAAAATAATCCCGCCCCTCGGCTCGGCGATGTTAAAATAATCCCGGCGCGAACTGGTTAACTGACTTTTCCGAAGTTTTACAATCATGATGCCGAGAAAAGCATGAAAAACAGCGTTTGTTTTCAACCGGGGTCGAGCCGTTATTCTTATGTTATCTTTGTTTTTTCGCGATCGCCGGACGGCGATCGCGATTTTTTTGGAATAATTACAGGATATCTAGCGCAATCCTTTTGCTGAATGCCTAGAATCATTATTTACTTTTAATTGAGTAAGATATTTCTTAATAATTCGGTAGTAAATATTTTCGATATCTTCAAATGGTGTATACTACCTTTAACCTTAACCCCCCCAAGGAATATTCTGTGAGCACCCTACCACAAACAGTCTACCCAAAGCAGCAGATTCATTCTCTGTTATTGTTCAGTGGGGACTATAGTCTTGGACTGTGGTCATTTATGCCATTTTTTTTGACAGCAAAATGCATTAAAGTGCACCAGACTTTGTTTACCTGATGCACTTCACTGTGTCTGGCAGTGTTAGGGTTAAGACCTGTTCATACTTCATGCTGTATGATAATGCGAATTTGACGTCACAAAGAATGTGCTACAAAGTCAAAGGTCCACTATAGAGTTCACCAACATCTTGAACTAAGACTAACTGACATGTTATTTTACAATATATGTTATTCTAGTTGCATTTTCTTTGTTACGTATGCAATGACCTCTAGAGATTTTGTACACTGTAGGAATAAATTGAATCAGCAAATCACGCTTCGATAAATTTGCAATATCAAACAGAAGACTTTTTTCTCCCACGCAGTTAGGGGTATTCCATATTGAAATTCATTGTATTGTATGCAACTTAATTGTATTCAATTGTATGCAATTCCTAGCTATATCCCAGGATGTGGTTCCTTTTAAATGTAGGATACATTACAATTTGCAGATATCAAACAAATTTACTATCAAATTATTAAGAAATATCTTACTTATTTAAAAGTAAATAATGATTGTAGGCATCCAGCAAAATGATTGCGCTAGATATTCTATAATTGTTCAGGAAAATGGAATTGTATATAAAAAAAACAAGAACATAAGAACCACTGCCTGACGCCATTTCAAAATGATCGCTGTTTGTCTTGCTTTTCTCAGCATCCATGATTGTAAAACTTTGAACAGGTCGGTTGAACAATTTTTACTATAAATACAACCCCCCAAATCTACCCATTCATGATAATTCAAGCAATACTGAATCAATAATTAATCAATACACCACAAAAGAAATTGAATAAATGGCTATTTTTGAATAACAAATCTTTAAATGGGGACCTTGAATGAAATCTTTCAAGCTACAAAACTAATTTGGCATAAATCACAATAACCAACCAACAACAAAAACTTTAAAAAAAATTAAAGTTAAGAAAAAAGTATATGGATACATTTTGACTGAACCGTTTTAATAAAAAATCTACCATATCAGAGTTAAATAAATTGTGTCTGGTACATTTTTTAACAGAGCTTCAAAATGATTTACAACTTGGCCTTCTAGAGGCTCTACTTTTGGAGTGTTTAAAGTTTGGAGGTCATTCTAATCAGTCCAAAGTTCACTAACCTGTATCTTAAAAACTAACAAGCCAAATAACAAAATAATCGGTTTGGGGGGTTTCTGGTGTAGGCTAATCATAACACCAACTATCATTGGGTCAGGTGAAAAATCATGTAGATTTGACAGGGATTGACCCACTACATACCAATAATATGTGACCTGTTCCAACGAAACCCGGACAAAGTCGACTTTTTAGTTTTTCAGATTTTGCTTTTTTCAAATTCTCTAGGTTCTCAGCTTTAAAATGATGTATCATTTACATATGTACCCCCACCCTATCTTCCCTGGGGTCTGGATTTAGTGATAAAACCCTGACAACCTAATTATGAGATAAACAGCTTTGAAGTTCAGAAAAGCGTATTATTTCTTTACACAAATGTTTCACAAAATTGACAAAACAACACACTTCTGGTAGACGGATTTTGTTCAAATTTGAGGAGATTGTAGATTAATAGTGAGTGACTTAGGAAAACCTAAAACCTCAAAATTGTAAAATCCATCCAGAAATGACTTCAGGAGTACATTGTGACAAAACACATTGTGCGACTTTGTCCGGGTTTCGTTGGAACAGGTCACATATGTACAGTATTGTAAGTGTACAGTGCTAAGGGTACGATCCAAAAAATGCATTGGAGACATGTACCAATATGTTAAAAGCCGCCCTATTAAAATAACAATTTTTGTTCAGTTATTTAACGCTAACAACCTCCATCCAGTCGAAATCTAACACCAGGTTTTGTTTAGAATCTGTTAGGATAAGTACTAGACCCCTAAACTTGATGATAGTCTTTTATCTGTTTTCACTGGGTTAGGCACAGTACCTTGAGTTAGACTGTTTGTGTATCAGTTTGCCATAAATGTATAATGTTGGAATTTGCAAAGATGGGTATGGTTCCCAGTGAATTACACTAGGGAGTTAGGATTATATTGGAAGGCTACAAGACATTTACCGGAAATCTTTTTTATAAAAATCAAGGAAAACAAATATATCAAAATATGTGCACGTACATGTACAAGGCATGCAGAAAAAGAGTCAGGACAACTACAATTATTGTTTCCCTGAAATGACGATTAGCGTCCTTCACCAAATGGAACAGGATTTCCTGAGTACATGTACACACTTTCCTGGTACAGAGAGTGAAAGGTGACCCCTGGTGGCACACTTCTGGACTCCTCGAATAAAAAAATAATTGTCAGAATTTTTGAGAACAAAAATTGAAACATTGAATTCTTAAAGGTATACACCATTGGTAATTGCTTGAATTATCATGAATGGGTGGATTTGGAGGGTTGTATTTAAAAAAATTACTTACAGAATTATTAAATTCTTACTTATTTGAAAGTAAATATTGATTCTAGGCATCCAGCAAAATGATTGCGCTAGAAATTGTTCAGAAAAACTGAATAAACCCTAACCCTACCTAATGCTACTTTTTACTACTAGTAGTAAAAAGTAGTATGCAGTACTCTCACTGACTTGTGTGCAATGCCTGTAGTAATGTTTAGTATTTGGTACTTCACCCCTAATTGCACTCATAGTACTTTTTAGCATTGGGTCCCTCTGCTTGCTGAGTGTGCATGGCCCATGCTATGTAGGGTGTTCTAAACTCTACAGCAAAAATTGTCACTTGGGACAGAGCATTGGGTCAAGGCTGGACTACTGCATTTTTTGCCAGGTGAGTATTACTGACCTGTATTGCCAGTATTAGTATTTTGTAGTTGGCAGTATCTGTACTCTGTCAGTACACACCCAATCATCAGTCACAGAGGGACCCAGTGCTACAAAATACTAAGTAGTATTCTGTAGTATGCAGTTCTTTAGCCCAAAGTAAGGCCTAGAGGGTTAGGGTTAAAAAAAAATAAAAAATCACGATCAGTACTGTACATTATGCATTTGTTCATTGTTTTTGTAGCCCACGAAATCTAGACTGGACATTCTCTCCATGGAATTCCTATCAATCACAACAACATGCATAATATGAGAAATTATGCAAATATGTAGTCATAGCCAAGCATTCACACTCCAGACAAGTCCACGTGAACAGCAGTTTGGCTCCGCCTCTTAATGGGATAGTCTCTCATTTTGATTGGCTAGTAATATTAAAATATATAGTCAATTCCAGGACCCACCTAGATACATACATTGTATGCACACATTTCTAACTAGACATGCTATACCGTAGATGGCGTTCTAATACATGTAGAACCAGCTGCCCGTGGTTGTACCTGTCTGAGTTTAGCATTTTATCGAAACTCCACAAGTCTGTGACGGGGTTTTCTGCACAGAACTTCTCAGAAAACTTGCATTCTGTAAATTTGTTAAAGCATTATATATAGATTCTGGGATTTTACAATTGTTTTCTTCGGTTCATGTACAGCACACTGACATGTGTACCTTGAGTTCAAATATTGCACATTTGGGGACTTTTCCGAAATACAACACGCAAGTATGCAATGTCACACAGTTATCATACAAATGTAGATGCCTGGTACATGTACACACATGTACATGTAAATGTACATGTAAACACAAAAGAACTAATACGAAACAGGTGACGGTATGTCGATAGAGCCCCTTGTTTTTATGGGTATATGAAGACAATGTGAAAAAGGTTACAGTTTTAGAGGTGGAAGGATAACCCCAGTATTCTCAGGCTAGAGGAAAATCCACGGAATTAGGCAGGGACTTAAAACACAATCTACATATTGGGCCAGGCAGGATTCGAACCCGGGTCACTGCGGTGGAAGGTGAGAAAAGATCCGCTACGCCAACCCATGGAGCTGCAAGGCCAACCTACATGTAACTCTACATTTGTACTTGTATGTACCAATCGCACAAGCAGCTTCAAAATAGGAGGGGATTCCCACATGTACATGTAAAAAGCAGTACTCACAATCTTTCACGGTTATTACATTTTTTAGTGTATTTTTTTAACAGAGACTCACAACTCATTCAGCGAGAATTCCCGACAACAAAACCTGCCAATTCTGTCACCAGACTGAACATTGAGCAGGTGGTTGTGCAGTCCCAATCTATTGGCGTATTGTTCACCATCCTACTAGTTGATCATTGACTATGGACCACTAAATGTGCCCTACACTATGCCTATAGTGTACAGTTCAATACAAATTATACAGTACTTACATTGCGAGGCCCCAAGACATGAAAACCCTTTGGTGGAAAGTACAAAAGGTCCCCTTTTCACGTACCACAACAAGTGATAATGGGACCTACTGTATTGTTAACTTTTTATGTTTTTCGTCCCAACAAAAAGTGTTCACGTCTTTGGGCTTCACACTCACAGTACTGTTAGAGGGTGAAGTATATGCAAAGTACATACATCTACGTACAGTGTACGCAAACAAAAATACCTAAACCCAAAAAGAATTTGTTTAAACAATATACCGTTAAATCTGTAATAAGCATTCCAAAACCGTTTTCAGATCACCTTTTTCAAATCACAATTGTAACAATAGTATGAAAAAAGTGATGAAAAAATGACCTGGATAATCAAATGTTTTCTTGCTTTAACCAGTTTGCGCCGGAGGACATATACATTGTACGCACAGTTTTTCCCCAGATGTCTGTCAGCAGCGAGCAAGGCCAGAAATGCGTGGGTGTGCTTCCCTGTACCATCAGCATTCAGCACAAACTCGCCACGAATCGAGTTTTGTTAAAAATAATTCCGTGCCTCGGCTCGGTGATGTTGAAATAATCCCGGTGCGAACTGGTTAATTAACCCTAACAATCCCCATCCAGTCAAACTCCAACACCAGGTTTTGTTGGGATCTGTTAGGATGGGTACTGGATCGGCCTAGACCGAGTTACTGGCCTCTAGTTATCGCTCTTATCTTGCGCTACTAGAGGCCGAGCGAGACGAATATTGACATATGAAAATCTCCTAAATGTGGTTCAAAATGTCGCCAAAATCCACACAAATACTTAACAAAATACTTCTAAATCGTCTAAATAGCCTTCCATACATGTACATGTATGTGTCCATGCAGAACCTGACTGGCTTTGTTGGGGGTACTCGCGATCAATTATTGACCTGCAAATCAAGAAAATTCAATGCCAGTTTTCCTGCGACTAAAACACTGAACCGAACTTCTGCTGTTCGCCATTTAAATTTGGCATTGTGGGATGCCTGTGACATCACAGGCCAAAGTGCACGCCGACCGTACCACTATATGCGGGGAGGGGGGGGCGGTTCTGCGATGTCACAGGTCAGTGTGTATCGCGCGCGCGACGCGATACACTGACCTGTTACATCGCAGAACACCCCCGCGTATAGTGGTACGGTCGGCATGCACTTTGGCCTGTGACGTCACAAGCATCTCACAATGCAAATTCAAGATGGCTACAGCAGAAGTTCAGTAGACAGTACAGTATTTTTAGTCGCTGGTAAACTACATGTACCATCTAATTTCCTTGATTTGCAGGTCAAGAATTGATCATGAGTACCCCCAACAAAGCCAGTCAGGTTCTGCATGGACACATATGGAAGGCTATTTAGACGATTTAGAGGTATTTTGTTAATTATTTGTGTGGATTTTGGCGACATTTTGAACCACATTTAAGAGATTTTCATTTGTCAATATTTGTCTGGCTCGGCCTCTAGTAGTAGTAGCGCAAGATAATGCCCAAATGTTAAAAGAGCAATAACTAGAGGCCAGTAACTCGGTCTATATGGATCGGCCCCTAAACTGACAGTCTTTTAGTTTTACACTGGGTTGGGCATACCTCCAGAATCCGAGTCCAACAGCGACTGTTTCCTGAAGGGTACAGTGGTTGTTTGTGGTATGCGATGCGTGTTGGTTTCTTTCAGGAAACAGTCGTCTGTACACGTCACAGGAACGCTACGCAGATTAATCAATTTTTTTTAAAGAGCTTTCAAAATGCAATTAAATAAGAGGTCCCCTAGCTTCATACTCATACTAGGGCAAGCGGTTCTTAAGTTATCACCAATTTGAAGTCGTATTTGTATACTCAAAATGATGAGTTTTGGCTGAAAAACTGTGACAACATCATTTGATAATGTGTACAAACATATGGGAAATTTACACACACAGTGGCAGCATTGATGTTTGGGGAATCCATAACTTTTTTTGGCAACGTGATTTTCTTACAAACCAAACTTGTTAAGGTCAACTACAGTACACCCTGTAATTCTTCTTTTTTGACGTTTGGAGCTTTTACAAAAAATTCCCTTGTATGTTACATTCCATGACTAGATGCGGTCACACAAACTGAGGTAATTTTGGGCATAAAAATGGCACCACCAATGACCATGGTGGTGAATTAGCCTAGCTACAGTACAGTACATGTACAACAGCGACACGACAGCAAAGTCTACTATAGTTGCGATAATCGTAACCCACCATCCTCCCGACGGTCGAAGACCGGAGGGTTACGAGACAACTAGTGTACAGAATTGGCATTTTTATAATTTCGACCATTTTTGCCAGACTAGTCACCAGATTTGCCGGATTTTAACCACTTTTAAAGATCATGACACACATTTTAAGAACACAGATTTGATCTGCAATGTGTAATGACTCCGCTCATAACACTCTAAACATCATTGAGAAAATATTTTGGGGGAAAAATGACAAAAACTTGCCAGAGACTGAGCGAAATTCTCACCAAACGAGGTTTACGTTTATAACCCCGCACTTCAAAACCTAACAACAATCTCGACCAATCAGCGTAAACCAAGGAAAGACAGACTGGGTGGAGCTTCGGCTGTACACCGCTAACCGGCTATTCCCGCTTGCAGACTCACTGCACGGGCTTCCCTTTCGGCGCTCATGCTGCGTTCCAATCGCGTCGTGTTTATCGTGTTCACGGGTTCACGAGTCGTATAGGAGTTCGGGCGGTCTGTTCTTGACACGCGAACTCTGTTCTCGTGCTCGAACGGCGGGAACGCGAGTGACCCATTGCACTCGGAACAAGAACACACACCACCTATCCATCATGCAAGAACAAGTTACGCGTGTCAAGAACAGACCGCCCGAACTCGGCCATAATGGCGTTCTAATCGCCTGGCAACTCGTGTTCACCAGTGGTGAACTCGAGGTGGATTTATTTCTCCATGTACACGTCACGACTTCGCGAATGAAATACTCGCGCATGCGTGTTGGTTCACGTACAAGTTCTTGCGCTATAAAGAATGTCCTTACCGCACGACTAACTCGACTGTGCGCGTGCGTCGTGTGGTGTGTAGCGTTTGGAATGCAACCTACTTGTGAACGTGGAGAAATTCACGGTGAACACGATAAAAACGATGCGATTGGAACGCAGCATTAGTCTCACTGCTACATTCTATGGGCCTTTTCGAAACCGTTGCTTCGTCTTTGGCTTTGCCTCCAAAAAGGCCCATAGGATGTAGCAGTGAGACTGAGCTAGAGAGAAGCCCGTGCAGTGAGTCCGCAAGCGGGAATAGCCGGTTAGCGGTGTACAGCCGAAGCTCCACCCAGTCTGTCTTTCCTTGGTTTACGCTGATTGGTCGAGATTGTTGATAGGTTTTGAAGTGCGGGGTTATAAATGTAAACCTCGTTTGGTGAGAATTTCGCTCAGTCTCTGGTAAGTTTTTGTCATTTTTCCCCCAAAATATTTTCTCAATGATGTTTAGAGTGTTATGAGCGGAGTCATTACACATTGCAGATCAAATCTGTGTTCTTAAAATGTGTTTCATGATCTTTAAAAGTGGTTAAAATCCGGCAAATCTGGTGACTACTGGCAAAAATGGTCGAAATTACAAATATGCCAATTTTGTACACTAGTTGTCTCGTAACCCTCCGGTCTTCGACCGTCGGGAGGATGGTGGGTTACGATTATCGCAACTAAGTCTACTACAGTACTAGTAGACTAGTAGTACAGTAGTACTACAGTTGTTTTCCTAGTTCCGGATTTTTCCTAGTTCCGGATCGCTTCAAACAAAAACCTACCTCTAAATGGCTTGGTCTCCAATACTATTTTTTAGATGAAGTGCATTTTGAAAAGAAACATACAAGCTTCTTGATACATAAATATCTTTTCAATAAAATATCCAGAAAAGGAATTTTGGCTAGATTTTCGACTCGTACTTTGACATGTTTGGACGGTTTGCAGAAATCACGGGAGCTGCAAAAACACGAACAAATATTCTGCGACATGTCACTCAAAACGTTTGATTTCATTTATTCCTTTTTGTAGTCTACAGTTGTATAAAACTCATGCATCGATTATTTGTTGAGTAAAAATAAGTCTAAAAGTCTCCAGTATTAAAATATCTGCCAAAAACTGAACGTAAATCTTTTCCTAGTTCCGGATCGCGCGTAAAATACATGCATCAACTACACGCGCGCAAGCGTTTTCATATGACGTGTTCTGCGATGTGATCGGTCAACGTTTATCGGCTCGTTGCCGGCCGCGCCACACACGTACCGGTCGCGCACGCTACACCGTAACACGGACAAAACATTTAAAAAAATGTCCTTGCAAGTCTTCTTTTTGAACTTTATTGGAAGTGGAAGTATTTGAAATGTATTTTAAACTGTACTTACATAAACTAATAAATACTTTATCAGAAATATAGGCTTGATTCGGGTTGGTTCAAGCGTGATTATTTTTCATGTACGAAGCAGTTTTTTACCCGATCCGGAATTGGTTAAACCGATCCGCAACTAGGAAAAGTGATGTCGGTATATTTGACGTCGTATTTTGTAATTAAGAAGAGCATAAATATCGAAACAAAAACTGTAGTTTCTCCATTACTTAAGGTAAACTACTAAACCTATTTCATTTGAATTTCGAGAATTAGACTTGCCGAAAACAGCCTGAATTGTTTTTGCGATCCGGAACTAGGAAAACGTCTGTAGTAGTACTACTTAGTGTCCTGAGGCAGCTTGCGGAATTAAGCTGAAAATTTCACTTTTAATGACTAGTTGATTTGGCTTGTTCAGGGTGGTTCTTGTTGAAAAATGATGCAGACATAATGCCGTAAAGATATAAATTGAAAAATGCATTACGGAATAATTACGGGTGCCGAAACGATATTGCCAATGCCACTGCATATCTTTTTGTCAACCGGAAAAGTCACGTGACTAAACCAACCAAAGTACTGCTGCGTACGGGAGTAGGATTTCATATGGTTAAAACTTCTGCCTTTTTGGTTAGGCGACACTTACCTAGGTAATACAAAATAGGTCATTTGTTGTTGATTCAGATGTTTTTAAAGCTTGGGTCAAAATTTACAATTCATCTCCGAGTCATTGCAAGAAAAATCTCTGGCGTTCTAGTGATCCGTCGAGCACGAGCAGTTGGAAACGTGGAAACGTGTTTGCAAAATGACTAGTCAGCTATCATAATGTAACGCTACTTAAACTAGCAACGTCTGGGTCATTGACGCCAACCTCGTTACCATGGCTACGATCTTGCTGTGCCATGTTTTCCCACCATGCCTTGCGCAATCTTCACCCATATATTGGCACATTTTGGATGCGTTTTACGCGCGACGCAATCTTTAACATTTTGTAAATGTTTTTTTGCAGAATCAATCCTTTCTGTAACCGCCACCAAGCCAGCTCTCATAGCTATGCAGTGTGTACATAACAGTTTGTTTGGTAGTTGTATTTCCTCACACTAAAGCTAGTCACCAGTACACAGGCATCGTTGTGGCTTTCGATACATGCATGCTGCGTGGATCAAAGGGACTATTGTTCTAGGTGTATATTAATAACTTGACCTTGGTTGGCCCCCTTATATTATTTCTTTTAGCAGTTTGGGGTTCGTACATTCCAAGGAGGGTGAGGTAATCTCTGGGTTTCTGTATGCCATATACATGTACCATTAATTCATATAGCCAATTGCAGCGATCGGGAACACTACAAGTTAATATTTGCTCCACGTTTTTCCAGCTAACTTACAGATCATCCTTTAAGACTTGGACCCGAGGACAGAGGTAACGATAAAGTGATTATTGTAGAACCTTGTGTAATTATTGTAGTACCTTGTGTAATTATTGTAGTTTATAGAAGTGAGAATTTAAGTGAGTTTTAGACTAGTTTTCTGAGGATAATTTTCATATTGGATACTGACATTTTGTGAGGTCTACAGCACAGTACACATGTAATCCTGAGAAGATAATCTTTAACCTCTATTTTCGCTAGAGTTTTATTATAGCGTCTTATATTGATAGTATTACATCTGTTTACTCGCATTATAATTAGTGCATGATAGTGAAAGTTTCTTAATTAAGAATTATTTACTCTTGTTTATTGCAGTTTTTACGTGAACCGTGAATCGTGAACCGTGAACAGCGAACCGCTAGTGTATTGTTACAAGTGAACAATTCGAGAGATCAGTAAACTAGTGAATCGTCAATCTGAATGGTGAAAGTTATGTAGCCTCGTTAATGAAACAGTTGTTCGAGAGTGAATAAAAGACACCATATTCGAAACCAACACAGTAAAAACTCTCCTGGGACAGGATGACAGACATAGACGTAGCAGAAGAAATACAGCTTGGGGAATCGGCTTCAGTCATGAGCCATGGCAGTGGACGATCCCGTACATCGAGAGCCAGTTCAAGGATCTCACAGACAGAACTGCTGCGCATCACTGAGGAACAGAAAAGAGCAGAGCTAGCTGCGCGATCGGCAGCAGTCGACCAAATGCACGAGATAGAGCTATCGAGGCGTTCATTAGAAATGGAGAACCAGCGACTAATGCAGCAGGTTCAAATCTCACGCCTCGAACTTGAACGACGAGCCAAGCAGTTAGAACTCCAGATGGAGATGGATGCGAGCAGAGCCAGGCTTCAAGTACTGGACAAATATGACGGCGAATCTTCTCAGTCGAGTCAGCCCTCACTTTTTCGTGTGAACGACCTCCCCCCAAAAATAGATGGGCCGTTTACTTATGAGGCAGTCACTGAGAATTCACCGAATGATGGGCAGCAACCTGAGCGTATTATCCATGATACTCCAAATGGAGATGATGTCCTCTGTAAATCCCCGCCCCTTGTGTCTACTTCACATATTAGAATGCCTGATGCAGTTCTTCCCACACAGTCCAGTGACCAACCAAAAAACGATGTGGCAAGCGCCATCACGGCACTGGCAGACGTGCTTACACGAAGAGAGGAGAAACTGCCCAAACGAGAGCCTGAAGTTTTCAAAGGCAGCGTGTTTGACTTTCCTGTATGGAAGAACTCTTTCTACGTACTAGTAGAGCAGCGTTATCCATCAGCAGTGGACCGCCTGTATTACCTCGGCAGATACACAAGTGGTGAAGCTCGAGAGTGCATCAAGGGACTTCTCGCCTTGAACAGCGAGAATGCCTATCAAAAGGCAAAGAAGCTTTTGACCGAGCGATACGGCAACAAGTTGCTGGCTGCAAACACCTACCGTGAAAGAATAAACAAATGGCCAATTGTGAAGCAGGATGATGGAAAGGGACTCCGTAACCTATCAGATTTCCTTTTCCAATGTGAGACAGCCATGGCAACGCTGAGCCAGTTGAAAGTTCTTGACGACCCAGCCGAGCACAAGAAGATAATAGAGAAACTTCCAAGGCACGTACAGAATCGATGGCTTCGTGTTGTCGACCAATGGATGTATGACAAACAGGGTATCGGGCAAGATGACTACCCACCCTTTGCCGAACTGTGCAAGTTTGCTGCTAAGGAGGCCCGCATTGCTTGCAGCCCTTTTCACCAAAAACCGAGCGACGAGAAAAGGGAAGAGATCAAACCCTTTAGGCCCACAAGGCCAGGAACAGCGAGGACATTCGCGTCGAAGGCAGACGAGATACCATCGAAAAAAACTTGGGCTACAAAAGGCAGCGTTCTTTCTTCATCAGAGTCAAGGCCTACTCCGAAGTGCTCCCTCTGCAAGGGTCAACACCAGCTGGAATCCTGTAGCGGTTTCGTTGCGATGACACTGAGCGAGCGACACGACCTGATTAGAAAGAACGGCCTCTGCTTCGGATGTCTAAGATGGGGACATAGACGACAAGACTGTCGAAATAAGAAACGATGCGACAACTGTGGCCGTTATCACCCGACTCTCCTTCATGACTACACAAAGTCTACGACTGAGGTGAAGAATAAGGATGACACCAACAAAGAAATAGTGGTTGTAAAATCTACAACACATAGAGTCCAGGCATTCGACGCCGGAGAAAGTTGTTCTCACACCCTTATTGTCCCTGTAGTACTTCACCATCAGAAGGACCCAACTACGAAGGTGATAGTTTACGCCCTCCTAGATGAGCACTCAGACGCGTGTTTCATCTCAGATTCCACGCTAGAAAAGCTTGGCATTGATGGAGAAGAGGTCCACTTGAGTCTATCCACGATATTGGCCAAGGGAACTATTGCGTCCAGAAAGGTGCATGGACTGATGGTGAAGGGATTGTCCGAAGACACAGAGATACAGTTACCAGGCACCTACTCAAGAGATTCCATCAACGCAAAACGTCAACAAATCCCAAGATCTGACACCGTGAAGGAGTGGCCACACTTGAGGCATATCGCCAACCGACTACCCCCCTACTTGAGTGAAACAGAGATAGGAATGTTGATAGGCTGTAACGTGACTCGCGCCATCAAGCCGAGAGATGTCGTTCATGGCAAAGAAGACGACCCGTATGCAGTACGAACAATCCTAGGATGGGGAGTGGTGGGAAAGATGCACCGTGGCAGCGACCAAGAGAATGCTAGCGGTTTTATGACTTCATCCCGAGAGTCACAACACTTCGTGTTTCGCACTCAAGTGAAGGAAGTCAGCCCACTTCAAGTCACCCAAATGTTTGAGATGGAATTCAGCGAAAGAGACACCGGGGAAAAAGTTTCCTTAGGTGATCGCAGATTCATGCAGAAGATGAAAGAGGGAATCCACAGACGAGAGGATGGCCACTTCGAGATGCCACTCCCCCTCAAAACAGATGACGTCCAGCTCCCCAACAACAAGCCAATGGCACTTAGACGGCTGAATAAGCTGAAGACAAAGATGTTGGGTAATTCTAAATATCAGGACGACTATAAGGTATTCATGGAGGACATCTTGAAAAAGGGCTACGCTGAAAGGGTTCCTGAAGACCAACTCGACCTCGACGACGGAACGGTATGGTACATACCTCATCACGGGATATATCATCCTAAGAAGCCAAACAAAATCAGAATTGTCTTTGACTGCAGTGCAGAATACGAGGGTGAAGTATTGAACCGACACCTACTGCAGGGGCCAGATATGACGAACAGTCTTGTGGGCGTGCTTTGCCGTTTCCGAAAGGATTACATTGCCTTTACCTGTGACATCGAGGGTATGTTTCACCAAGTTGGCGTCAATGTTGAAGACCGCAATTACCTGAGGTTCTTGTGGTGGCAGCAGGGAGAGATGGAGAAGTCGCCAAGTGAATATCGGATGAAGGTTCACTTATTTGGCGCGACGTCCTCCCCAGCATGTGCAAACTTTGCACTGAAGTCTGCAGCTGATGCATATGAAGGCAGCCACGGGAAAGCAGCAGCAAACTTCATAAGGAAAGATTTCTACGTCGATGATGGACTGAAGTCAGTCACCACCAAAGAGGAAGCCTTGAATCTGATAGAAGATAGTAGAAAGTTGTGTGAACAGAGTGGGTTCCGTCTACACAAGTTCATTGCAAATGACAAGGAGGTGCTGCAGGCTATACCCCCCTGCGAACGGGCCAAGGATGTCCAAAATGTTGATGTCTTCTCAGAAGGCCTCCCAGTTGAACGCACTCTGGGAGTGCAGTGGTGTGTAGAATCTGATACATTCCAGTTCAGGGTGCACTTTGATGACAAGCCACTCACTCGCCGTGGCATCATGTCAAGTGTTAGCTCAATATTTGATCCCCTTGGTCTGGTTTCGCCAGTGTTGCTTGTTGGGAAACGAATTCTGCAGTCGTTGTGTCGAGATGGTTATGCTTGGGACGACCCAGTCTCTGAAGAGATTAGAGCAGAATGGGAGAAATGGAGGTACGACATCAACCACTTAGCATTACTGAAGATTCCGAGATGTTACAAAACTGAGAACTTTGGCATCACCAAGTCAGCAGAATTGCATCACTTCTCTGATGCCAGTGCTGAAGGCTACGGTCAGTGTAGCTACTTGCGGCTGATAGATGAAAATGGATCTGTTGGCACGACTCTAATTATGGCGAAGTCCAGAGTCACTCCATCGAAGCCAGTAACCATACCTCGATTGGAACTCACAGCAGCCGTTGTCTCTGTTCAAGTGAGTACCTTCCTTGCAAAAGAGTTGGAGTACGAGAACATCACACACTTCTTTTACACGGACAGCAGAGTGGTGCTTGGGTACATCGCCAACGACAGCAAGAGGTTTCACATCTTCGTCGCCAACCGTGTTCAGAGGATACGAGATTATACCACACCCGACGACTGGCGACACATTGACACGAAGATCAACCCAGCAGATGCTGCCTCCCGAGGTCTTTCTGCTGAGGCTCTCATCAAAGGCAAGCTCTGGTGGAGTGGACCAGATTTCTTGCAGACAACCGAAACCCCTCCGCCAGATGATAAACTCAGTGAGCTCAATTCAACTGATCCTGAGGTGAAGAAGGTATCTATCTTCAATGTTCAAGCTAAAGAACCCGACTTTGCGAGCATGCTGGAACGATTTGAGTATTTCTCAAATTGGTTTCACCTGAGACGGGCAGTTGCAGTGTGTCTGCGATTCATGAAGAAGCTTAGAGATCGCAGCATCAACAAAACTGCTACCTCACCAGATCCCTATACCCCTGTCACTGTAGATGAATTGCAGAAGGCCGAACGACTGATACTACGTGTGGTACAAAAACAAGCCTTCTCAAAGGAAATTCAAGTCCTTTGCAAACAAGATGGCAGCAATGCTGACAATCAGCGGGGTTCAGGGAACTCCCTAGCCAGAAGCAGTCCACTATGGACACTGGACCCAGTCATGGATGAACACAAGCTACTAAGAGTCGGTGGGCGTATCAAGCAAGCATCGGTATCAGAAGAAATCAAGCATCCGATCCTGCTCCCACGTCGTAGTCACGTGACTGACCTTGTGATTGACCATTACCATGCTCAAAGTTGTCATTCTGGACGTGGCATGACATTGAATAGTATCCGCCAGGCCGGATTTTGGATCCTGGGAGCGAGAGCTGCTGTTACAAGCCATATTTGGAAGTGCGTAACCTGCCGAAAACTCAGAGGCGCATCTTGTGGGCAAAAGATGGCTGACCTACCAAAGGACAGACTAGATCCGTCCCCACCCTTTACGTACAGCGCTGTTGATTTCTTTGGCCCATTTATGATTAAGGAAGGGCAGAGAGAGCTGAAACGCTGGGGAGTCATTTTCAGCTGTATGGCATCCCGAGCAGTTCATATCGAGACTGCAAATTCTCTCAGCACTGATTCCTTTCTTAATGCTTACCGAAGGTTCATCTGCAGGAGAGGCCCGGTGAGACAGCTACGATCTGACAGAGGCACAAACTTTGTTGGTGGGAAAAACGAACTTGACAAAGCTCTCGCCGAGATGGATCAACTCAAGATTTCTCAAGAACTTCTAAAGGACAGTTGTGATTGGGTGATATTCAACATGAATGTTCCCATGGCTAGTCATATGGCAGGAGCTTGGGAAAGAATGATTCGTTCAATCAGGAATGCCTTTTCTGCCTTGTTGCAGCAGCATGGGCAGCAGTTAGGCATAAAAAATAAAAAAGTTATGTTGGCGTAACGGGCTCAAAAAAATAGGGTAGGTAGGTCGGGATTTTTTTTTTTTTTTTTTTTTTTTCTCCCAGCAATGAAAATGATATGTTTTCTAATTGTTTCAGCCGGTATGCGTGTCCAGGTTCAATATATACACAATTCACACACAGAACAATGAGAAACGGTCAGAAATGGTTTCAAACGTATTTATAACTAGATTTATATAGATTTTAATCATTAAATTTCGTCCCTTGAAAAAAAAAATATCCAGGGTCGGCCGTATTTTTAGGGTCGGTCGGGTTACGCCAACATAACATTTTTTTTTTTATGCCTTAGATGACGAGTTGTTGAGAACCCTCATGACTGAGGCAGAAGCAGTTGTGAACAGTCGACCCCTCGCGTATGTGGACATGAAGTCCCCAGATGCTCAAGAACCAATAACACCAAGTCAACTATTGACGTTGAAAGGAAAGGTAGTGCTTCCTCCACCGGGAGTCTTCGTCCGACAAGACCTCTATTGTAGACGCAGATGGCGTAGAGTGCAGTACCTTGCCAACCAGTTTTGGTCACGATGGAAGACTGAGTACTTGTCGACACTACAAGAGAGGAAGAAGTGGACGAAGCCCCAGAGGAATCTAGGGAAGGGCGACGTCGTCATGATGATCGATGACACAGCACCGCGATGCCAGTGGCAACTAGCGCGTGTTGTTGAGACAAGTTCTAGCTCAGATGGGCACATCCGGAAGGTTAAGCTCCAGACTGGAAAATCTACCTACGAGAGGCCTATCCATAAGGTGGTCTTGCTGTTGGACCGGGGACGCCCCGACGAGGAGCCAAAGGACACAACTTGAACTGAACTAATTAGGACAGTGTAGTGACACCTTTGTATTGCAGTGTATTTGTTACAAATATTATCAAGAAATATCTAGTTTGTTTAATTAGTGTTGCTAAATTGAAGTAATTTGATAGGTCAAATTAGAGGAGCCATGTAACCGCCACCAAGCCAGCTCTCATAGCTATGCAGTGTACATAACAGTTTGTTTGGTACATGTAGTTGTATTTCCTCACACTAAAGCTAGTCACCAGTACACAGGCATCGTTGTGGCTTTCGATACATGCATGCTGCGTGGATCAAAGGGACTATTGTTCTAGGTGTATATTAATAACTTGACCTTGGTTGGCCCCCTTATATTATTTCTTTTAGCAGTTTGGGGTTCGTACATTCCAAGGAGGGTGAGGTAATCTCTGGGTTTCTTGTATGCCATATACATGTACCATTAATTCATATAGCCAATTGCAGCGATCGGGAACACTACAAGTTAATATTTGCTCCACGTTTTTCCAGCTAACTTACAGATCATCCTTTAAGACTTGGACCCGAGGACAGAGGTAACGATAAAGTGATTATTGTAGAACCTTGTGTAATTATTGTAGTTTATAGAAGTGAGAATTTAAGTGAGTTTTAGACTAGTTTTCTGAGGATAATTTTCATATTGGATACTGACATTTTGTGAGGTCTACAGCACAGTACACATGTAATCCTGAGAAGATAATCTTTAACCTCTATTTTCGCTAGAGTTTTATTATAGCGTCTTATATTGATAGTATTACATCTGTTTACTCGCATTATAATTAGTGCATGATAGTGAAAGTTTCTTAATTAAGAATTATTTACTCTTGTTTATTGCAGTTTTTACGTGAACCGTGAATCGTGAACCGTGAACAGCGAACCGCTAGTGTATTGTTACAAGTGAACAATTCGAGAGATCAGTAAACTAGTGAATCGTCAATCTGAATGGTGAAAGTTATGTAGCCTCGTTAATGAAACAGTTGTTCGAGAGTGAATAAAAGACGCCATATTCGAAACCAACACACTTTCAAACATGATATTTTGACGTCGCGATATATTATAGCAAAGATTTTTGTAAGTATACCTCTGGAGCCAATTCCATAAAAGCATTCTAAGCCTAGTTGGTTGCTTTCTATCTCTAGTTCCTTGCTAAATCTATTCCATAAAGCCATTATACGCTTAGCAAGTGTTCCGTCCTAGTTGCTTGCTAAAATTAGAATAGGTTTGGGGTATGTCTAAATGGAAGTCACTTTCAATCTTTCATCTTTTGGGAATTTGTAGTCAAGGACATATTTTCCTGAGTCGAGTAATTATTGTTTTATTTGAAACACTCTCTGAATAAAGTTCCTGCATATGACGTCACACGCACGTCGCACTTCACGACAGCGCCCCCAATGAGGTCTTTGCGTAATCGCGGCAATGTACTATCTAGTGCGATTAGCGCGTACGCGTAGCGCGCGTGACGTCAATGCAACCCCTTTATTAGCCATTTCTGAAACATGTGCTTAGGCCGATACAAATGTACATACCCTAAATACTAGTGTACAGAGGAATGCATTGACAATACAACCCACAGCATGACCTGATTTGAACTCTTTCCCTAGTGTAACTCAAACTGACCATGTACTTTGGCGATTATGCAAACCCCACACCATTCTAGCAAGCTGCAAGCAAGCAACTATAGTAAGAATGTTTCATAGAATGGTGTTATGGAATGCGATTTAGTTGATTGCTAGCAAGCAACCAACTAGCATTTGGAATCTTGCTAAAACCTAGTAATATACTAAGTTAGAATGCTTTTATGGAATTGGGCCCAGCTTTCCATCTATAAAACGTTAGAAACGTGTTTTGGGGGGAAAAACCGAGGCTTCCAATGTACGGTTAAGGCGCAGACTTTTAAAAAATGTTCATACGTGACATGCGTTAAGGAACACGCGCGCACATTACATTCAGGGCGTGCACTTTACAAAATACGCGCGCAGTACGCACTGAATAGCCAGTCAGCGTCGTTTACGCATTTCTCACGGCCAGGGATTAGTGAAGGAACGCGCACGCGCCCATGGAGTCGAGGCTGGCTTGACGCATGCCCTGAATTATGACCTGAGTGAACCAGGCCGCGTATTCGGCCTGATATTCCAGCCGCGTATTGAGCCCCGTATACAAGTATACGGGGGATAATAAAGAACACGTTGTTTTAATATAACTAATGTGGGTTTCAGCGAAAACTGTACTTACAATGCAAGTTTCCACAACAACCGGTCAACAATGGAAGACTAGATGCTGGCTACAATAATTATTTTGTTTTCAGAAAATGACTTACGTGATACTCGTACTGGAAATATTGCGCATGACAGATAATAGCATTTTGCGGTACATGTATTTCAATCTAAGCCCTACTTTGAGTCAAAGTGTACCGAGCACTGCAGGAGAAGCAGTAAAATTGTTGATGGCATCTTAAAGAGAGATGCCATGCCTACATTCTATTTTGGTTTCAGATCCATGAAGTAGGTAGATCACGTGACCAAGGGCCATTGAAAATGTAGTTTTACCGCAAAATGTGTTGATTTGACTAAATTAATGCGGATTTAAATTTAAAAGTGTACCTAAAATGAAAGTGGCCAGAATTATCGTTGGATATCAACAATGGAGGATTATGCTGGTTACAAATCATTTTGGTTTCAGCTTTAAAATAACAATGAATCACGTGATACTCGTCCTGGAAATTGCGCGTGCCGTTTAACAAAATAATACCATTTTGCGGTATTTCAATTTAAGCCCTACTTTTAGACAAAGTGTACCGAGTTTTGGAGGGGCACTAATATACGCATCTGAACAAGAACGCATTAAAAATGTACAATACTGCAGTGAAAAGGAATCTATTTAACGGGCTATAAGTTAGTATTCGGCTGAAGCCTATACCAAAAATAAGTGTGCCCAGTAGCATGATCTTGTAGATGTTGAAACAAAGATATGAGTTTTGGATAACATGTGAGGTTTTGCTTTAAATGTTGCATTCTCTTCTACATCTCTAAAATGTTAAAAAAATCACTCGAAGTAAGATTACTTTCATTAGGTAGCTAACATTTCATCAAAATTAAAGGAAAGGTTTAAAAAGTGTGGCTTATGATTTGATATTGTTGTTGTTGTACGGAAAATGGCACTTATGTGCCACTAGTTATGCGGTGATTGCTTGGAACTTCGTAATCCACGCTTGCCAAGTGTGGTGGAAGACGGTATCTGTCAGGTGTCGAAAAACTAGAAGCCTTCGAGGCTGCGATTGCGAAACGCTGTGGTACCGTCCATTCTCAAAATAGGGGGGAACAATTTTCTCACACACAAAATAACGAGTTTTTGGCAGCCAATTTGTCTTTTGTAGTTGATAAAAGGTTGTTATTTACCTTAATTTTTATCATCCAATGACAAAAATTAGTGAAAATGAAAAAAAGCAGTCGAAAAAAATTAACGTTGACGTACCGTTGCTGTACGTGGAGATTGTGCACAAATACCCAAACGACGTTAACAAATACCTTCCCTAAAAAGGGCAATACTAATCGATAAATTGAGGACAATTCTGCTTTGAACCCATTTTTTTTCATGGATACGTAAAAGGATGTAGCAGTGATATACTGAATTTTAAAACAAATCTGTCTGTTAATCCCATGCGTTTTATCGTGTTATTTTCAAACGAAAATGGCAGAAAATGGCCTTTGATTCTCATGCTGTAGGCCTAAGCAGTTGGCCGATCACAACACAACGCGACCGCCGGTGTGTCATCCAAAAAGACGGGGCTTACATAGTCTTGGTCAAGACCAAGCAAGCCCGTTCATTTTTCCGCGGCGCGCCGTCCGTATTATCTGGGCTTATTGAGGGCGCCCTTAATTATCGCCAGATTCGTAGATTTCATCCACTAGCTTGGTCTTGGCGCAAGCGTCACGTGAACCCGGAAAATTCCGAGGACATTCCAAGCATAGCTCAAATAGCTACTCGCCCCCGCATGCGCGCTAAGTCGTTTTTGTTTAATGTAGTGTTCGATTATTAAATATTTCTGACTATTTGTGATTTTTTATTTATTATTTAGCCGCCAATGTCACGTGACCAAAAACTGGAGGAATTGCTTAACGTTCGCGATGTTCGAGTGTTTCCAGGTTTTTATAAAATAAAACTCACATTAGCAAAGGTCAACACCAGACGAAATGCCTAAGAATATCACAGTCATTGTAGTCATTGTGCTATTTTTTGGTAAGAGCCGTTAAAATTTGAATTGTTGCGTCGTCATAGCTACGCTGCTTGTATCGCGTCATTATCTATTTTTTGTCGCCGGCAGCTACCTGACCTACACGTTTTAGACGTATAGCCAAATGTGGTTTCTTACACGTCCGCAAAAGGCATACACTCGTACTCATACACTCGCCTTTTGCGGACGTGTAAGAAACTACATTATATTGTGCAATGGCGCCGTGTGCAATTTATGGGAAACACACAATTTGTTTAGGCCTAGACGTCTAAATTGTATGTCAGGTAGCCGCCGCCGACAACAAAATTGATAATGACGCGATACAAGCAGCGTAGCTATATATGACGACGCAACAATTTAAATGTTAACGGCTCTTACCAAAAAATAGCACAATGACTACAATGACTGTGATATTATTAGGCATTTCGTCTGGTGTTGACTTTCGCCAGTGCGAGTTTTATTTTATAAAAACCTGGAAACACTCGAACATCGCGAACGTTAAGCAATTCCTCCAGTTTTTGGTCACGTGACATTGGCGGCTAAATAATAAATACAAAATCACAAATAGTCAGAAATATTTGGTCTGGGAACCAGACTATAATAATCGAACACTACATTAAACAAAAACGACTTAGCGCGCATGCGGGGGCGAGTAGCTATTTGAGCTATGCTTGGAATGTCCTCGGAATTTTCCGGGTTCACGTGACGCTTGCGCCAAGACCAAGCTAGTGGATGAAATCTACGAATCTGGCGATAATTAAGGGCGCCCTCAATAAGCCCAGATGATACGGACGGCGCGCCGCGGAACAAATGAACGGGCTAGATTGGTCTTGACCAAGACTAGGGCTTACAACGCGACCAGACAGGGAAAGTACTAGCCTCGGTCACGTCAAGGCGCGTTCGTCGTTATCCGTCTGTCGTTATCCGTCCAGAAATACACGCCACGCGCGCCCCGCATAATGCTGCTAGCTCGCGCTCCCCGTGCAAAGCACAGACATATAAACACATAGACCGCCAGGTCCTATTCAAAACTACAGGATGATTTCGTGATTTCGCGGCGCCCGACTAAAATACCAACTATGGGCAAATTTAGCCCTCGGTATAGGGAATTTGTACACACCCGAACTGTTCCAGTCGAATAATTATATGAAATCATTTATTGATTGAAAAGAAAATTACTTAGGGCTATACCATATACCATGTAGATTAAGCATAACCAGTGTCAATCTTGATACCCTCAAATAAAGACGTTTAGGCCCATTTTTGTGTCAAGCGCGTTGCCCTGTATGCGCACAGAACGTAAAAAGCGCGCAGTGCGTTGCCCGTCGAACGAAAGATAGTGTACACAGTTATATGAACGCGCGTGCAAAGTGCGTTGCACGATAGGCGCGTAATACACCGATCCAGTAGGCCACGCCCACCTTAGCAACTGCCTAGCAACGATCGAAACGTGACGCGTGTCTGGCACGTGCACGCCTAGCTAGCCTATACGTACTACAATGTACATGTACATGTATGTACAAACGTACACAAGCATAGTACTGGCGCGCCAAAAACTTTTTATTAACGTTATAAAATAAATGAACATGGCGCAGAGTAACGTTAATGACTGCAACTTTGCTGAATTAACGTCAGGCTTAACTTCACGCCTTTCCTCAATGAAAGGAAAAGTCAGCTTGGAGTTATTTCGCGACGTGACACTCACCAAGCGGGCTAGGAATTTGTTTTTTGTTCAAGGTTATGTGCATGGGATTCGTTTCAGTTATAAAGAAGAAAATCAAGTTGTTGAAATCATCGCAAAATGTTTCCGTTCAATGAAAAAGAATTCACCGCCCCACACGATAAATTCAATTATTTCATTCAAACAACCGGAGAGCAAGATCGTAGAGAGTGCCTGCAGCTGTGTGGCCGGGTAGGTTTATTATTTCATCTCAATAAATTCCATTGATATGATGTTTGTCCTACACGTAGGCCCTAGGCCTAGTTCTATACAGGCCGAGCCGTAAATCGGGCATACGCCTTCATAATATTAAACTTATTTATTATTTGTTTGGCCGCGGCATATTACTAGTTGTACATGTATGTGCTTAGTTATAGCCTACCTTAACATGCACACAATATCATTTCACTCAGCAAAAGAAAATAATAAGACTGAGTCAAAAAGTATGGGGTAAATTAAAAATGAAGTTGTAAACTTGTGTACTTGTATAGATTGTCAGGGACGTGCTGTCATGTTGTCGGCGTAATCGACACGATTTCCCACTTTCAGCAAATGGGAATGAAGGAAGTGCCCACATATCCAGCTGTTACAAGCCTTCCCCAACAATGGCACAGACCAAGAGGGACTAAAATAAGCCCCAAACCAGTGACCTCCATGATCTTTGCAAAGGCCAAGAAAGACCAAAGCAGAAAACGGAGACCAAATCTCGCTAGGAAACCAGAGAGGTGAAGTATTTTTGGAAAAAAAAATGTTAAAGGGATTCCCTTGGTTTAACAGTTAATTATCCCAGGCCAACTTTTCCAACATATCTCTAAGCAAGGTTTTTAAGGAAGCTTGTAATAGGGGAATTGGCGTGAATCGCGCGAAGCATTCATTAAAAAAATGTATCAGATTTCCCGCTAAAAGGAAAAAAAAAAAAACAGTACCAACACCGTTGCCTTAAAATAATAAATGGTCTTTTTTTTATTTAATGCTCTAGTGACCTATGACTCGTGATTTGCATAATAAATAAATTTTATGGAAAGCTGGTTTCATACGATACATTCTTGCAAAAACACAGGCATTTTTTTGGCTGCAAATAAGTTACTTTATTCAATGCAAAACTTTACACTTTACAAGGTATATTTTGTTAAGCGAAATAAATATTGTTCTTGCATACACAGTCCCCTGTTGTACTCTATACATGTAATTGACAATAAATTACCTATTTGTCTGGGAAACATTTGCTTTTTACTCAACCATTTTGATATCAAATATTTACTGAATATTGGCTTTTGAACAAGGAATTTGTTTTCTCATTTTTTTGTATCGATGTTTACATGGAAATAATTACTTGACACAACAGGTGTGAGCCATCAGGTGAGGAGGCTATACGGACCTTAAAGTCCTTCAGCTCCACTCCCCTGTCTTATCTTCTGGATGAAGCACGAGCGACCACACTTACATCCATTGGTTATATCCAAGTTGGATCCTCTGTTCCATATCATGTAAGTTCATCATTTTATAATTGTGCTCAAGACCAAAATATAAAACACTCACACACAGAGAAATATCAGTGCTGAAGACACTCAAGGAAATTGGGTTGTATATTCCTGAAATCTGGAATATAGAACTTGTCATTAGTATTAAAATCCCTCAAGAAATGTCAATCTGAAGAATTTAATTTCTATTCCATGGTTTCTTTGACAAGGGTATCTTGGAAGTTAGTTAGCATACCACAAACAAACCAAATTTCATTAATTTGATGGAGAAGGCTGACTGGAATTTTTCTTTCAACAATTTGAAATCTCTTGATTCTATTGATTGCTCTTTCAACATGAATCCTGTGTGCAGCAATTGTTCTGGTTTTGGAAACATCACTTGGTCTCATTTGTGAAGTTGATGACGCACTTGGAGGAACATTAAATTTCAGTCCTAACTTCTGCAAATGCTCTTCAATGTTAAACCCTTTATCTGCCATAATTGCATCCCCATCTGTAATTAAACCCTTGTCTTTATACACACTTAACAAATCATAAAATCCACTGTCTTTACAAATTCGGTTATCTGATATTGATCCCGAAAATAATTCAGACAGAAACATAACAGATCCTCTTGAGTCAACAACAACAAGTGATTTTAATGTATTTGTTGATTTGTACTCAGAATAGCACTGACTCTGGGATTTCAGTGATGATGGTCTCTCTATCCTCAGTTCTGTTCCATCTATGATTGCCAAAGAGTTAGAAAACTGCTTTCTGTACCCAGATGTCATTTTACTTATGAGGACATCCCTATGAGGCCAAAACGAAAGGAAGCCCAGTTTTACATACATGTATTTCACCCAACTAGTAAATATTGTTCCTATAGTCTGTGGACTAACAGAGGTCCTAAATGCAAGATCTTTCAAATGAAACCCATTTCTAAGTCTACAAAGGACTAAAAACAGCTGATTTTTCAGGGAGAATGTATCAATCTCACGCCTTTTTTCTGAATATTGAATGGGATTGTTTTTTAGATTACATTGTGTAGGTATTAAGAAGCTAAACAATGTCATGAACATTACATATGACAGGCCAGTATAATATACAAACAGATTGGTGATACAACTTGAGTGTACTCTCTCTGTGTCTAAACTCTGGTTGGTTGCAGCCATTAGTTGATCGAGTTGTAATTTTTCTTCCTTGCATGCATCGAGTTGTTTGGAAAGTTGTTCATTGTCCTCTTTCAACTTCTTAATTCTTGCCTCTGCTGCAAGCATGTCTAGAGATGAGTACACTGTGAAATAAAAAAAATAAAAAAAAAATGTTAATAACAGAGAATTGATTACTTTTCTGTTTGTTTGTTTGTTTTACTTTTACAGTTGAAAAGCTACAAGGACACCCCCAAACCCTGCACAGTTTCACCTTGTACAGACACAACCTTTCCAAAGACATCTCCAGTCCACCTTGGGGAAGAGCATGCACTTTGTAACACACTCCACCCAATTACAAAACATGATGCAGCAAAGCTAGAGCAAATGACCACGCCGCAAAGCAAGTGTTCACTATGGTATGAGGAACGGAAAACACGTCTCACAGCATCAATTTTTGCGAAAGTGTGCAAGCGCAAGAAGGACATTAATGACAATTTCTTGAATATTTTATTTAATCCCAAGCCCTTCTCTGCTGCTGCTACCTCGTATGGCAAGGCTCATGAAATCGACGGAAAGCAGGCCTACTGTACACATAAGGCAGATGTGCATATACATGATTGCGGTTTAGTTGTGAATCCCCAATTCTCCTTCCTTGGAGCAAGTCCTGATGCAAAAGTTTGTGATAGGCAGGGCTGTGGATTACTGGAAGTTAAGTGTCCATATGCAGCACGGGATATAACTGTGCGAGAAGCAATTGCCAACATCCCAAATTTCTGCCTCAAAGAAGAAGAGGGGCTTATTCTAAATCGTAAACATGATTATTTCTATCAAGTCCAGGGGCAGCTCATGGTGACGGGGGCACCATTTTGTGATTTTGTTGTATATACAAGAAAAGATGTTGGCATTGTAAGGGTCCTCCCAGACACGTCATTTATGGAGATGATTCTTTTTCACTTAGCCAGCTTTTACAAAACACATGCCATTCCTTTTTTCAATGCACATTAAAGTTGCATTTTCTGTGCCCCTGCAACCCATGAAACTGGCTCCTGTAGACTGGCTCCTGGTCTCTTCATTATCAATATTGTTCGCAGGGCAGGAATTGGCCTAACCCACAAGAACATAATGAGAATTTTTTTTTTTAAATAGTCTTTATTTTATCAAAATGAGACTACTCATTCAAGAGTTTCCCCCATTCTAGCGAAGCGTAGTCAGCACCCATAAGATCCTGATTCGAACGTAAGCTATTTTACTTTACTTTAAAAACTCAACAGTGTTTCACTAAAATAAATGGGTGCAACTCTTGAATGAGTGGTCAGATCTGATGAAATAAAGATGATTTTTCATGTAAGGACAATTCCTGTAACATATGTAAAAACAGTATCATGTAGTGCCCGAAAATATGGTTGTGCTTTTTGGGGGACACCCTGTAAAAAAAGAACTGTCATGTGTTTTTTGGAGCTTCAAAAGACTTACTTCTTTCTTCAGTTTGTGATGCAGTGCACGAAGAAGGCTTTGGTGTCGGTGCGCACGTTGCTCCATCTGTGGTTTTGGTGCTACGAGCCGCGTCACTATTAAGAAATATAGAAAACTTGAACATTGAAATAAAGCTAAGGGTTTCTTAAACTAAGGCAAATCCGAATTCACTCAACCACCAGATTACTCCCCCCCCCCCCCCCTCCCCCCCATGCATATGAAGGATTGGATAGCCCATATAAATGTTAACAAATGTGGCAGCAAAGTTATCTTGTCAGCTTCTCAAACAAGTAGTAAATGTCACCCTACACTTTAGGAGTATAGTTTCCCATTGGTTTTGTTAACACAATCCTATAAATGGAATTACTTTGCTGTTGGATTTAGTTCAAAAATGTATAATCATAAATTAAATAATAAATGTTATGAATGTGTTCCTCTCAATGTCATAAGAAAACTAGGTGTGGCATCAGACACAGTGACAATGAGTTGGTAATAAGTCATCTTCACCATTGGCATCAACAACTGGAGTTAGTTTATACTAGAATAACAAGAAATGTAAAAGCAAACAACTTGTAAACATACCCAGAAGAACATTCACCCATTTGGACGACGCGCTTCCTTGGCCTTCTGGCTTTAAATATTGGTCGTCCATCAGCTGGAATAGGATCAGGGTATTGCAGCGTGGGGCCACTTGCATCTTTGAAATGCTGATGAATAAAAAAACAATGACCTCAATAAATACCAACCTTTTCAATTTACTTTTAAAAATACTATAGTTTCCATCATGTTTATGCAAGTTTTCCCCCAGAGAAAATGTATTGTCATTTTTACTGCTACCATCAAATAATAAAGCTATTATTTATCATGTATTCCTTTTTTTAATTCCTATATTAAAATTCACTTTTTAGCTACATGTATTTGTCCATACAGAAATTATGGGAAGCAGTCAGCAAGTGATTACTGAAACCAATCACAGTAATTACAGTAATCTTGTGGATACATGTAGATGGAAAGTTTTGGGAGTTGTTTGCAATAAACGAGACAACAGAATGCAAAATGAAAATATAGATGGCGACCACCGTGCATGTGTAACCGTACTGCAAATAAAATGTGGACTAACTAAATTGAATAAATTGGGGCAATGTTTGAGAATAGTTTTTCTACGAGTTGCCGGCCGGAAAACATTGGAATTTAAAAAAAATTAATCGCAGTAAATAAATGATATTTTTAATTCAGTAAATGATATTTTGCCGGTTAGGTATTGTCATAAACCTGTTTATGCGCAGTGACTTTTTGTTATGTCCTAGACATTTTTCAACGACAAATCTTACTATTCTGGTCCCCACCAACATTGTCGTTGTGACTTAATTATTAACAAGACAGGTTTTGGACTTTATCTACCTCTAAAAAAGCCCTCCAACATATCCAAAGCCACGAAACAGAAAAGGAAAATAATAGGCCTAGGTCTAGGCCTACTAAAACTATAGGCCTGTGTACATGTGGAATTAGGCCTATTCGTAATATTTTGTGATGAAAAAGAAATTCACAAATGTCACTACATATAGTTAGGAATCGAAGTTGTGAGATACATGCGCTATCCAATGAAGGCCACAGAGGTTGCATAAACGATGGTGGTAATTAGAGGGCGCTGTATATAGCTAGCCCGCAAAATATTGTTTACTTTAAATCGAGCCGGCGCACCGGCTAAATATCCACTGAACAAAATCTTTCTCGTATCCACGATGATTACTGAACATGATATGATACCAACTAGATCAGTCGTTTGTGTGAATTAGTATTAGTAAACAAAACAGTCAAAAAGAGCCATGGCCGTACCCACCTTCGAACACACGAACGAGTGCCGTGTTACGCTGTTGACGTCCAGGCGACCATTCGGCCCGGCAGGCCCGCCAGGCCCGCCGCACGCTCTGAGCCACCGAACACACTTTTCCTTTTTCGTTTTTGGCTTAGGAAATGGCAAAAAAACCACCTTTTCCCTTTTCTCAGGGTACCGGGAGTCGGATTTACAATTACTATAACAACACCGCTTAACCATGACTATGTTAAAAACCAGGTTAATATTTGAATCAGATCGTAGAAGTGAAACAAACGTAAAATCAACAAAAAGTGTGCGGTAAACTATGCTAAAGTAAATATTTATGTCGGACAAGATGGCGACAATTTGTCGGACCTGAAATCATGCACTATGATTGGTCAATTTTTCAAGGGGCGTGGCCTACTGGATCGGTGTATTATACGCGCTTGGCTTTTTATAGCTACACGCGCATGCCGTGCAGCCTACGCGTCGTCAGTTGCCCATACTTTGAAAATCACGGTTTTGTGCACACGACTGGCGGTCTATAGGTTTATATGTCTGTGGTGCAAAGATACAGCGCGAACAGCGACCTCGTACGGCCACTATTTATGCAAATCAACTGAAGCTACTTTTTCGCCTTGGATCAACCGTTTTTGAAATCTTATGTTTTTCCTTTATTTTGCGCCACATTTCTAGCGCATGACCTCGTATGCGAATACAGATAAGTATAGGCGGGGCTAAGATTGCGGAGTGTCCAATCACAACGCGGTTAAATCCTGACGTCATCAAATTTGATTCAGTTACTTATTTGCAGCATGACATTTAAGACAAAATGGCGAAGATCTGTCGTGTTGTTTGAATTCTGCAGCGAAAATATTATCCCTCGAAGATTTTAGACCCGAACAGCGAAAGGCCTTAGAATCCTTTCTTCGTAGTCACGATGTTTTTTGTAAATTTGCCGACAGGTTATGGGAAATCCGTCATTTTTCAGGCAGCCCCATTTTGCTCGGAGCTCGCACGTACGGCCAGGTACTCGGCGTTTGTCAGCGTGTTTGGTCAGTTTCTTATCGCCGCATAATCGGCATTATACCCAAACATGCTGGTATGTGCGTTATCGCCACATTGTATGGTCCAAGCATGGTCCAACGCTATGGGGAGGGGACATGTTTACGGCTGCAGAACCAACCTTCAAAATGATCGCAATATCGTAATTTAAACAGGCCTGAGACAAGTGTCTTATATCCTCAATAACTCCTCTAATTATTTTCTTGGCAAAATTCAGCCGGCAAGGCATTTAATTATCAGAGTTCCGCGTTTTACCATCTGGATTAGATGCGTGCGATATAATGTAGGGCCGAGTTCGACACGTTTCAATAGAGTCGCGGCCTTCTACAGTCATCGCGGTTGAAAACTCAAAACTAAGTAGCCAAACACAACTAGTTTTGATCATAACATTGTCAACATTCAAGAAAATACCCAGCAAAACGAGCGAAAATAACTGCGACCCTCACTAATCAAGCAAGACAGTACCCTATTTGCACTGCTGCTTTGTTCGGGCCCCAGAATCTATACTATTATTTTAGATAATGGGGAGATTCGAGAGAAGAAACCGGAGCCCGAACAAACCAACATCGGGTGGTAAGGCGGTAGGGTGGTAAAAGAAGGGGAAAAAAAAAAAAAAAAAAAGGTGTAAGTAACAGCTGCTGTCCCCTCGAGACTGGGCCCGGATTTATTTAAGTACACATAATGTTTCACTTGTACCTACCAGCTACACCTTACCGTTCATCCTTGCCTCAACCAGACTTAACACTGACAGTATCTTATCTTGCGCCCTCACTCGCCGCAGTGCAAATAGTACCCTATTTGCACTGCTGCTTTGTTCGGGCCCCAGAATCTATACTAGAATTTTCTTCGAACCAGGACCACGAAGCCTCACCCATTCCCACAATATCTCGCCCCAAATACCACCCATACCTCACCCATACCTCACCCGTACCGCGTCGGCCGTACCGCGTCGCCCGTACCGCGTCGCCCGTACCGCGTCGCCCGTACCGCGTCGCCCGTACCGCGTCGCCCGTACCGCGACGCCCGTACCGCGACGCAACGCGTCACACGCACGACGCCGCCCGCATGACGCCGTCCGCACAACGCCACTCGCACGACGCCACCCGCAGGACGCCACCTGCGCGACGCCCCACGCACAACGCCACACGCACGACGCCGCCATCCATCCGGTAAAGCGGAGAACTCCCCGCCTATCTGATGGCGTTTTGCCGTAAACGCTGACGTATTATTCGACAGACGCGGTGGAAATGCGTGCAATGAAAACCAACTTGTATTTGAAAGTCGCCCCTTGTCTACGGGGGCGGCGTAGCCATTCAGACTATCGATGCTAACCAGATCGGCGGAGGCAGGTTCTGAAGGACCAGCCCCCGAGTTAGAATATCCGACATTTGCGAGTAGCGCGTTGCAGTTTGACACTGTATGTGGCCAGAGGGCGGATAGCCCTACATACCGAGGCATCAAAAGCCGAGAGATATTAGGGCGCGGAATACTACCTAATGAGCGACAGATCGAACCATCCGGCGCAATTGCGACCTTCAAGATATCTTAAACATACATGTACATTTGCCATGCTCCACGGTGCCAAGGATCAGGAGCGTCAATGACGGGTATATTATTATGGGGTCTCGTGTCGTCACCCCTCGCTTAGAACTCCGCCCTCGCTTTCGGGAACATCCCGATAGACTTGCAGACGCCAAACGAGCACGGGAAGAAAAAGAGCACGGGAAGAAAAATAGCGCGGAACTGGGAAATGCGTCCTGAATGAACCTGCAAGACCGCCCATACCTTTAACGATGTTTATCTAATTGATAAACTAATATTGCAGATGAGCTTCACAAGTCCGCAAATATGCGCAGAACAACAAAAAAGAGAAAAGCTGCGTGTGGGACTTTTCTCGACGCCGAATTGCATAGGCCTACATAAAGCGTCTCGTTTCCTCAAATTTCCCCCTGTGGGTCAATGCCTACCGCAACTGCGTATAGTTAATATCTATTTTATTGTAATTATTGCCATTACCATTTGACTTAGGCACTTTATCAAACACAACAGTTAACAATACGAAGAAAAGGTTGTTTCATTCTCATGCAGGAAGACCATGTGACGTTAAATTACTATAGGGATACAGGGCTACTGGCCCACAATGCCCATGTATGTTTGAATGGATTCATCTATATACGTTGGAAACGGGCAGTTTTGCAGAACGGCTGCACCGATGGACAGTTGCTGACCCGTCGACACGCAATTCTCGCCAAGTTTAGCGGCGACCGTGGAAACAACAACATCGCTTTTCACCATGGAAACGGTTCTTAGGATCTGTGAAGAAAAAATGTGACTTCGATCAATCATTAAACGTCATTTAGGAAACAGAAAGCAAAAATAAAGAACACCGTTAAAAATCGTGTATAAATTAGGCCAAACTGGCTATGGCAACTACTTTACGAGCCGCTATCTCTTTTTCTTATAATTCTTTTGAGGTCTTTAGGCAAAAGTTCCGATCCCAATTATAAGACTTCTAAGAAGTGGAATAAAGATGTCCACAACAATAAAAAATAGACAAGGATTGGCCGAAACTTGTTTATGTTATTAAGGTACCTGCTGGTACAAACAAATATCATTTAAACATTTTAGGAAATATGATATTCCTAACTCCCTACCCATTTTTACTTACACATAACCTGAATCCTGCAAAATCCTCCAATTCCTAAATTGTTAAAACTCCAAGTAACCTGAATCCTGCAAAATCCTCCAATATTGGTCACTGGTGACCATACAGCCTGTATCCTGCAAAATCCTACAGTCTTGCCCTGGCTGCAGTCAGTAAAAACCCAAGTAACCTCAATCCTGCAAAATCCTGCGATGCATCAAACTCCAAGTGACCTCAATCCTGCAAAATCCTTGTGTGTCACATTCAGCCTGATAACCTGAATCCTCCATATTCCTGCAGGGGTAAAACCCCAAGTAACCTCAATCCTGCAAAATCCTGCAATGCATCAAACTCCAAGTGACCTTAATCCTGCAAAATCCTGCATTTTGCAATGAGGAATTTGGAGGATTTGGGAGGGTATTAATCCATAGCTTTTTTTTTTTGCTTTTGTTTGTGTTTTTTTTCTTCTTTCTCCCCTTCTTTTCGCAGAGGCTCGTCCTCTAATCTTAATCGGTTAGTTACATATCTAACACGCGTGGCCCGACCACTGCAAAACTTCTATTGTCACTCAAGCAGAGGTCTGCCCTCTGAACTTAATCAGTTACATTCAATTGTAACACGCAGGGCCTATCAACTGCGGAACTTCCATTTGCCTCAAATGCAGAGGCCCGTCCTCTGATCTTAATCAGTTAAATTCAAAATTTAACACACAGGGCCTATCCACTGCGAAACCTCTTTTGTCTCTCATGCAAGGGCCCGTCCTCTGATTTTAATCAGTCACATTCAAATTTAAAACACAGGGCCTATTTACTGCAGAACTTCTGTTGTCTCTCATGCAAAGGCCCACCCTCTGATCTTAATCAGGTACATTCGAATTGAACACACTGGGCCTATCCACTGCGGAACTTTTTTTGTCTCTCATGCAGAGACCTGACCTCTGATCTTAATCAGATTACATTCGAATTTAACACGCAGGGCCTATCCACTGCGGAACTTCTTTAGCCTGTCATGCAAAGGCCCACCCTCTGATCTTAATCAGATACATTCGAATCTAACACGCAGGACTTATGTACTGCCCAACTTATTTTGCATGTCATGCAAAGGCCCACCAGTCTGATCTTAATCAGATACATTCGAATCTAACACGCAGGGCCTATCCACTGCGGCAACTACTTTTGTCTCTCATGCAGAGATGGAACACGAACGACGCTATGCGCCAAACTAGAATGTACCACACGTTTGCATCAATAACAGTTTGCACAATGCAACAATCCACATGGGACGCAAACGCGCAGCTTTTGAATTTCTAATAGTTTGTGCAGCAATGAGTGTTGCGTATTGTGCAAATGCGCAATACGTGGAGTTAGAACAGCGCAATACACGGAGTTTAAAAGACAATATACCTTTTACAGCTATCCAAAAAAATAACCAACAAAAACACTGTTAAAAAGTTTACATGTTGTAAAGATATTAATTATTCCGTCACGCATGTTGTTATTATGAAAAAAATAACAGCATATTGCCGTTTACAAATGACCTGGCACCACGAAATGAGCGGAAAGTCGCACATTGCCAAAACGAGTTATTGGCCGAAACGTCTATTTTTCAAGTGGGAGGTCGTTTTGGAGTTGTTTCTAACAAATCACGCAGTCAAAACCCAGCTTGGGCTAATTTCATTGAGCTGCTTAAGCATAAAAATTGCTTTAGCAAAAAACATTATTGCTTAGTAAAACCAGCTTACTAGCCAAAACTACATTGTTTTGTATATTGTTTGTAATTTGTACTTGGCTGTTGTTAGCTTAGCATAACAATCGCATTAAATTTGACTCCTTACCAAATTTAATAAGCAATGCTTTTTGTATGGTGTTCTATATGTGCCAACGATTTAAAAAAAAATCGGGCGTTATATTTTTTTTTTTAGCGTAATTGTTTCTTTTATATGGTGTTCTCTATGTGCCAACGATTGACAAAAAAATCGGGCGTTATATTAATTTTTTTAGCGTAATTTTTGTTTTTTGGTTTTTTTTTTTTTTTTTTTTGTAGTGTAATTTTTTTTTTTTTCAAGATTTTTTATTTTTTTTAATATTTCTTTTTTTTTTTTAAGATTTTTTTTTTTTTGGTAGAATATTTTTTTTTTTTTTTTAATTTTTTTTTTTTTTTTTAATTTTTTTTTTTTTTTGTGGCGTCGCATTTTTTTTTTAGGCGTCGCATTTTTTTTTTTTGGCGTCGCATTTTTTTTTTTTGGCGTCGCATTTTTTTTTTTTCGGCGTCGCATTTTTTTGGGGGGGGAGTCCAGTAAGTACGGAGCCCCTGAAGGGACATTAAAAACAAAAATTATCTGGTGCACACAAAATAATTTGTGATTTTCCGGGAATCCTTGATGGAAATCCATGTTTACTGATTACGATTGGCTAGAGCGTGGAGGCAGAATTTAGAGTAAACAGTAAGTAATCATATTGAATTGTTTAGACAGGCATTTAGTAAGTAGGCCGTACCAAGGTAATATTTTCATGACAGGGGAAATATGTTTCCAGCGTACCCTGATTCTGAAATATGTGGTGAATTTATTATTGAATGTTGAGGATAGGGAGGAACGGTATGTCACTCTAATAGTCTAGTGGGATTTCTAAAAAAAAAGGCCTTGCATAAGGATCAAGGGGCATTTTTGGGTAAAAGTTGGGAAACAGACTTTTTATAATAATTCAGGTATGCTGAATCCGATAAACCCGGTTTTCAAGCAAAATTTTGAGTTTTTAACCGTCTAATTTGCATAATTTGCATAACCGCCAAATTGCCAATTTTGGACACTTTTTGAATCATTTTCTGCAACAACTCTGTTACCAAGCAGGTAAAAATTAATTGTCTATACCTCCGTTTTAAAGGCCAGGGAATGTGATAAATGCATTTATAAAGTAATTAGTGGTAACCCTACTGCAAATTATCCGCCGCCATTAGAAACAAATCGTTTTTCTCAAATATCTCTGTAACTGGACAAGTAAACACGACAAATGAGGTAGACCTATGCTTTGAGAGTGGGTGATGAGGTCAACTCTTGAGATAGGATCGAAATATGGTTGAGTTAAGGTATACAAATCACCTTTTGAAGGTGAAATTCCTTAGAACATTCAATTTCTAATTGTTCCCAATTCTTATTCTTCAAACGCTAAGGAATCTAAAATATGCTTTATTTTGCGGTATACATAACCCTAAAAAGTAATTAAATATCAATTAGTTTGTACTAGTATTTACTACATTTCCCACCAACAGTTTTACCCAGAAACGACTTTAGGCCTATAGGTACAGATGTTTTAAAAATAGGTAGGGGACAAATTCAGAAACTGCGTCAGAGAATCAACCAATCACAACAGGTTTTACATAGAGTATTATGAACCACACCTATACACATATATACTTGAATTTAATCTTGAAGTTAATCGGTCAACTTTAAGTTAATTTATAAGTTAATCTTCACATACATTTGAAAGTTAATTTGAAAGATTTGTGTAGATTTGTTATATATTTTTCTCTATTAGACTATTAGAGTGACATACCGTTCCTCCATCAACATTCAATAATAAATTCACCACATATTTCAGATTCAGGGTACGCTGGAAACATATTTCCCCTGTCATGAAAATATTACCTAGGTAGGGCCTACTTACTAAATGCCTGTCTAAACAATTCAACATGATTACTTACTGTTTACTCTAAATTCTGCCTCCACGCTCTAGCCAATCGTAATCAGTAAACATGGATTTCCATCAAGGATTCCCGGAAAATCACAAATTATTTTGTGTGCACCAGATAATTTTTGTTTTTAATGTCCCTTCAGGGGCTCCGTACTTACTGGACTCCCAAAAAAAAAAAATGCGACGCCGAAAAAAAAAAATGCGACGCCGAAAAAAATAAATGCGACGCCGAAAAAAATTAATGCGACGCCGAAAAAAAAAAAATCTTTAAAAAAAAAAAAAAAAATCTTAAAAAAAAAAAAATATTCTACAAAAAAAAAAAAATCTTACCCAAAAAAAAAAAATCTTAAAAAAAAAAAAAAATCTTTAAAAAAAAAAAAAAATTACACTAAAAAAAAAAAAAAAAAAGACACTAAAAAGAAACAATTACGCTAAAAAAAAAAATATAACGCCCGATTTTTTTTAAAATCGTTGGCACATATAGAACACCATACCAAACGTATACGATCCCTTTAAATTTAATATTTAAAAAAGTTGATTAAAACCGGTGAATTTAGGGATTGCCATTACAACATAAATTCCCTTAACAGAATCGGAAAGTAAGTGCTTGTACAAACATTCCAAAAGATTACAACCCAGAATTAACCGAAATTTACTACTTGTACTGACCCGTATATGATATGATTTAAAATTGATGGTGCTTTAAATGCTTACTTCATAAACCATGTACATGTATATGCGTTCTGTCAAATTTAATAAGGCTCATTATAGCGCTTTAATACTTTAACATTGTATGGGCATTCGTGAGATTCCAAATACAAATTTCTATATAAAATCTAGAGAAAAAGCATTCAATTTCTTAAGGAAAACTGTAGATCCTATGGAAATCGTATTATCATAAATTCCACATCAATTATTTCTAAAGGATTTCTATAGGACGTTTCTATGTAAATTATAAAGAGTTCTATAGGAATTCTATACATTTATCTATAGATCCTATAGAAATTCTACAACAATTCTATAGAAAAGTACAATTATTTCTAAAGGATTGATATAGGACGTTTCTATTAAAAATCTATAGAGTTTTATAGAAATTCTAGACATTTATCTATATATCCTATAGAAATTCTACAACAATTCTATAGAAAAGTACAATTATTTCTAAAGGATTTCTATAGGACGTTTCTATTGAAATTCTATAGAGTTTTATAGAAATGCTATAAATGTATATATAGATCCTATAGAAATTCTACAACAATTCTATAGAAAAGTACAATTATTTCTAAAGGATTTCTATAGAAAAGTCTCTATGGAAATTCTAAAGAGCTGTATAGAAATTCTAAAGAAAATGGGCCAAAATTCTATAGAAGTTCTTTAGAATTTATATACACATTCTATAGGATTCTTTAGAACCAAATCTATAGAAACACTATAAGAAGTTTCTATAGAAATTCTATAGATTAACATTAACTTACAGCGAAATGTTACTCCAGTGGAAGGCAACATTGATCGAAACGCTATATTCAATTAATAAATACCTAGGAGAGTTGAAGGCTTCTGATTGGCCGAGACTCGATCACGTGCAGGGCATTATATGTAGTAATATCATGGGTTTTTCAAGGGCCGTTTTCTAAACCCCGGCTTTGGGCTGCATTCTGGCCACATTACAGACGTTTTCCTTCTTCCGGATCGCAAAAAATATTCAGGCTGTTTTCGGCAAGTCTAATCCTCGAAATTTCAATGAAATAGGTTTAGTAGTCTACCTTGAGTGATGGAGAAACTACAGTTTTTGTTTCGATATTTATGCTCTTCTTTATTTGAAAATACGACGTCAAATATACCGACATCCCTTTTTCTAGTTGCGGATCAGTTTAACCAATTCCGGCGGATCGAGTAAAAAACTGCTTCGTACATGAACAATTATCACGCTAGAACCAACCCGAATCAAGCCTATATTTCTGATAAAGTATTCATTAATTTATATAAATATACAGTTTAAAATAAATTTCAAATACTTTCACTTCCAATAAAGTTTAAAAAGAGGACTTGCAAGGAAATGCTTTGAAATGTTTTGTCCGTGTACGTGTGTGGCGCGCGGCATAGGCAACGAGCCGATAAACGTTGTCCCACAGAACACGTCATATGAAATCGCTTGCGCGCGTGTAAGTTGATGCATGTATTTTACGGGCGATCCGGAACTAGGAAAAAATGAACGTTCAGTCTTTGGCAGATTTTTTAATACTGGAGACTTTTAGACTTATTTTTACTTATGTATCAAGAAGCTTGTATGTTTCTTTTCAAAATGCACTTCATCTAAACAAATAGTATTGGAGACCAAGCCATAACAAGGTAGGTTTTTATTTGAAGCGATCCGGAACTAGGAAAACAACTGTACCACTGCTAAACTACATGAACAAAGCCAAATTACGGAAAGGAAGCTGCGTTTGTAAAACGGCCTAGAAGAAGCCGCGAAGTCGCGAAATTCGGAGTATTTTCACAATTTTTCTCGTTAAAAAGGTATTTATTTCGGCTCGATCTATTACCAGCGGTCATCCCCCAACCCGGTCATTACCACGCAGTAATAACCGGGTTCTCGCACTGTTAATACCTAAGTAAAGCTAGCAATTTTCAATCTACTCTTAGACACAACACATTTGTTCCGAGGTCTTACATAATGGCTGCAATCTGATTGGTCAGTGGTCGAAGGTAAGCCCAGTACCGTGCAGCTTCTCGTCAATGAGGGCGTCCATGGCTTCGTTTTGCGCCACAGTAAAGTAGATCTTCCAATCTCCAACTTTACCTGAAACAAAAACTAGAAATGTGTTTGTGGACAAACACTAGCTGTTTCGGCTGTCTAAAATGACTGTCAGTGTGTAGTCAATACATCCCGGAATATTTGCATACAGTTTGACCCCAATCTGACCTGTACTTCCAGAGATAGAGAGTCTCAAAAAATACGCCTTTATTGCGACGTCACGTGACCCACGATGACGTCACTATGGCTTCATCTTAATGTTTGTCGATAATACATCCTGGAATACTTGCATACCAAGTTTGACTCCAATCGGACCTGTACTTTTAGAGATAGGGGTCTTAAGAACTGTACCTACGGTGACGTCACATGACCCCCGATTGCGTCATCGTGACCAATTTCATCTTGGCCCTTCTGGAGATGGTGGTCGAGGTGTGTGCTAAGTCTGAAGTCAGTCGGACTTACCAAAGTGTCAAAGTCAATATAGTCTGAAGAAAAATGTGTACAAAACCTACGGAACAAAATCACCTTTAGCGTGACGTCACGCGACACCCGAATTTCTTTTAGGATCATCTGTGGGTTGTGTTCTAAGTGTGTGCCAAGTCTAAAGTATATCGTATTTACCAAAGTGTCAAAGTGTATTGGTAGAAGACAACACGTGTACAAACCCTATGAATAAGAGTCTAAAGGAAAACAATCTTAACGATTACAATTAGCTTTTTCGGCTGAATTGCCAAAACAGCTACACCAAAACTATTGCTATACGCTTAGTAAGTGTAACGTCAACTCCCTCACATATACTGCACATGTACAACTGTTCCCGACTTAGAGGCAATAGCGCGGGTAAGTAATTGAACACGCTGAACTTAGGCGATAAAATGCCGTTGGTCCGTTGTTACGGTTGCACTTGTTATGACCCTTTATATTATTACACAATGGTAGCTGTCCACATTCGAAGATATCAAAATTGAGAGTTATACTTTCTTCTCATCAGGCTCGGTGTTCTGTGTTTGAGCAAACTGAAATAGTTTTCAATTCTCGAAGCCCGGTATTGAAAACTCTGACTTTAGATTTTGTTTAACTTTGTGCGATTGTTTTCATAGTGTTTTCTTTAGGTAGGAGCAATCACCTTTCCGCATGAAGGAACGGTCTGACTTCTCGTCAAATCCAAGTAAATAGTCAGGGTTGGTCATTGGGTTGCTCTTCATGTTGTTGAACGAGCAGTGGTCCGTGATGGCGTGTAGTGTCTCGTCAGACAGGTCCTTGCCCAGGAACCTGCTGATTATCTCCACGTTGCCTCGCAGATCCTGCATTCAACACACAATACTCAGAAACTAATACAGAGAACTTTACAAAAAAATTGAAATGTGGTTTTCGGTGTTCACATGTTTAAAACTATAGTCTTTGCCAAAGACGACAGCAATCGATAGTGTGCACGTCGCGTACAATTTTGTTCACGCAGTGCGCCCACAAACGACACGGTTATCTTATTCTTACTGTCGTCTTTGCACAAGTATGCACACCCTATATGCTTTTATATGGAGCCAGTCATCGATCACAGAACGGCAGTTTGCATCACGTACTATGTACCGAAGGAAGAAATTCGTTTGTGAAGTAGCGCTAATTACACATGCAACACAGGCCCGCGCTACCGCTGAATGGGTAGTTGACTGCGTGAATCTGTTATGCATATTCAAAAAACATGTACTTCCATGGTCGAATTGCATGAAAAGGTCACGCCCCATTTTAGCAGTTTTGCAACGAATTATTCAGAGTACCGTGTCGTTTTGGGCCGCACTGCGTGAAAAAAAATTGTACGTGGCGTGCACACTATCGATTACTGTTGTTATTGGCAAAGACTGGTTTGAAAACCGGCTGATGGGCGACCCGTTAATGCTCAAACTGAAGGCGAGGGCATCAACAATGTCCAGGCACATTAGCCTGTTTTAAACGTACTTGTTTACAACGCCCTACCACGTTTTACCGATATTTTCGATATCTGCAAATGGTGTGTCCTATACCTTTAAAGCAAACACTCACTTTTTTTAAATCCTCAAATCGTATCACAAGAACGTTGGGTTGGTGCCTTCTCTTCCAAAAGTACAAGTAGTGGTCCCACCAAGATCCGTAGCTTGCTTTAAACAACCACAGAAAGCATTGTCGCAAAGTTTATAGTTATCCGCCAATTAATTAAGTCAGCGACAACGTTCCGAAGGGTACAGAATGGCTTTGCAAATGCGTATACAAAACATAATAACCATAAGAAACTCCGATTGGTAGAATGTATAACTAACATCGATAATATAGATATGGTTTCAAAGATATGGTTTACACTTTTAAATGAGACATCAAACATCCAAATCTGATAATGTCTGACAGAGTTATGAATAATTCCCCAAGAGGGGTCAGATTGACTATGGTACCACGTGTTTCGATTCTGTTTGGATACTGTACAAGTGTAGACTTGAAATCAAGTCGTTAGACACTTTTGTCTTTGTCCGTGCAGGCGCCACCGAAATGAACCAGAGCTGACGGCATCGGGCATGGTGGCTCAGTCTATACACTTATCCAAACAAAATCGAAAAACTTGGTCCCATGGTCACTTTGACCCCTCTTTGAAAATTATTTAAAACTCTGTCAAACATTGTCAGATTTGGACGTTTGATGTCTCATGTTAAAGTGGAAACCAGTATCTTTGAAACCATATATATATATTATCGATGTTGGTTATACATTATGTGCATTTTTGTATACACCCTGTATATCTTGATGTTGCTCATTATTCGGGAAAGGGACAATCAAGAATGTTTTTTTAGTGCTATGAAATCATCTACTTCGTGTAAACCAACAAGTAAATGGAAGCAACTTTATCAACAATCCCACAGAATAACTCATAATTTTACCTCTCGTTGAATTTCGGTAGCCTAGGTACTCCTCAAACGTTAGCCCCGCGCCCTTCAAATTCAACAAATTTTCAAAGTGGAAGTAGGAGACCATTAGGTCCTTTGGGTTGCGGATGACGTAGACAATCTTGGCTTTCTTGGTCCAGATTTGTGGGGGTAGGAGCTGACCGGGAAGGTGGGATTTGAGGACCCGGGGAGACGGCATCTCGTCCGCTATCCGGTGAGTCGGCGGAAGCTGTGAAACATGAAACGCATTGAAAGTCTTGCTGGTGATTGGGTTTCCGACAGTGCCACTTCAGATTGTCTGCAATCGAGATAGTCGTCATGAGTATACATCTTTTATTGCATATTTTGTTGAATGCTCTTCCGCTTTAACTAGAGAACCGTTCCTCCTTCCTTCCCCTTAATTGACCAAATGGCGTCGTAGACAGAATGGAGCGTTTAACAATATTTGGACGACGTACTTTTATCTGGATATGTTTTTGTGTCGGATTTCGAGCTAAGCACTTACCCACTAAATATAATAACATATTGACAATTTTTCATAGCCTTATCCGAATGGGAATTCTTTTGGAAATTCTATTTTCGCCCAAAAAGGAATGTGGGGAAGAGTAGCTACCGGTCAATAAGTGGGGGCATAATGCACCCCCCCCCCCCCCCCCCCCCCGGATTTACACTTAATATGTCAAACTCCGAAACCGTAATACATGAAACCAGCAGTCTGTAGACTCGGTATAGTAGCCGTACACCTACGTCTTTGAGCCGCCTGATTTCCTCGGGCATACTCTGTTCGAAGTACGGCACTCGGAACTTCATATGTGTCCTCTTGGCCTTCTGTAGGTTGCCACCATGCATTGCGCAGAACACGATCTCCTGGACCCAAGTTGTACCTTTCAAAATGTCAAACAGGACAACGAACAATCCGTGTGTGTGCCAATTAAAAGGAAATCAACATTGTTATTTATCCACCAAATGAGCAATGTATTCATAATATTTACCTTCTGAATCATCAACCGAATTTAGTTTGTTGGCACCCTTTCCTGAAACCTTATCTGTTATAATTTTACTTTGTCCTTAATTGCCGTAAAACAGGGTAAGTTTTTTCCTCAGTGGGGTTGAAAAGGTTATGACCAAAATGCGCATGCGTTTAACAAATCACGTGCACGAATAATGTTACGTGGTTTGAAATAATTAACGATTGTAGTTTATATTCCACCTTTAAAAAAAAGACTTTACTGCGGCGTCATATGTACGTGGCAGACGATTAAGCTGCATATGTTGCGGGTTCGAATTCTCAAAATGTTACAGTTTCCTTTTTTACACCGCCAAACAACAAAAAAATTGGAAAAAAAAAAAAAAATTGGATCAATTTAGTTGCCCACCTGTTTTGGGGTAGGTGACGACCCAGCAGTCGTCATCCCTGACCTCAAATGACAAGAGCTCATCCATCATTCCGCAAATCTCAGAATCGAGCTTCACTCCTTCGTATTCGGCCAACGTGTGCGGATACTCGAGCGTAAACAGTTTCTTTCTCAACTCTCGAACTGCAACCCCAAAACAACGTGGGAATTATTATATTAACCCAACCTGCCTCTGAGCTCCTTCCCCGTATTGAACGGAAATTGTTGTTGTCTCGCGCTGAGTTCTCCGTTCAAAATCATGATTAAGCGATGCTCAATGTGTCTTTTTTCATCACATGTACTGCCAATAAAAAAGGCCTTGCTAATGTAAGCCCACATCTTGACAATTGTATGTACATGTATATTTTAAAGTATGCCCCAAATCTAACTTAGTTCTGCTCACAAGTGAAGGACCCCTGTTGGCCAAGACAGATGTGGTACCCATGAGGTCAGCCCCCTCATTTCCCCTTGAGTTCAGTTCCGTTCGTACAATCTTTATAACTCAGACATTGCAACTTGAAACATCTCTTCTAAAACTCGGAGTACACATCTTGGTCTTCCACCAGTTTTAGTCTGTGTTTTGAATAAAACATACCGAGACCCGATAACTGGTGTCAATTAGCGCCTATTTCTTCTAATTACGATAATCTTGTCATCATTTTTTTTTATATTTTTTTGTTGGGGCATCGGATTTTGTTTTCTTTTGACGCATTTTTGTTTGCGTCGCATTTTACGCCCGGCTTCCGTTTATTTGTCATATGTGTTTCCACTGTTAATGACCGGCCCGCGGCAGAACGCAACAGTTTACATAAACAAATAAGTACAATAGCGCGTTCTAGCCTCGGTGGGAGGCTGAACAACGCGAGAGAACGGGCCCATTGTTGTTTTTATTGATTCGTTAAGGAGAAATGACGAAAAAGTGGGCATTCTTTGATTCGAATAGGCGAGGACGCGCAGCGTCCGAGCCTAATTTGAATCAAAGAATGCCCACCTTTTGAGTCGTTTCTCCGACTTAAACTACGTCCCTTGTACACCCATTGTCAATATTTAAAAGGAACAACAAGTGTCAATTCTTACTAATGCTTTAAAGTATGAGATGTATTAAGTCTATTGTTCAGTGGTACAAGCTACTAAAGAATGTGAAAGCTTTGTCCTGTCTGGTCTCCGTGTTGCGTAACCAAACAATTGAATAAAGGTTGGGTAAAATGAGGGTGTTTAAAATGCCCAGTACATTCGACATCGAAGTCATTTGATGCCATACATTGTTGGGCGTCGGGTGTGTCTCGGCTAACTCCGCTAAAACGTCTTCCAGTGATGATATACGTACATATTTTTGAGTAGGAATACGTTAGAAGATATGTTGTGTCACCTCAAGAACTGCAAGACTCGCCAATTTATTTGATGGTGATTTAAACCAGTATTTTGGGACATATACGATGAGGATTTATACTCCAATGAGGATTTATACTAAAGCGGCAGATTCAGAGGTGAAGAAACTTCCTACACTCGTGGCTGATTTGGACCCCTTGTAACAGATCAGAAAAGGATGGAAAGAAAGCAAGAAGAGGTAAAATAAACTTTTTATTCCCAACATTTGGCTTGGCTCTCAGCAGCTCATTTTGGCTTATTATTTTTAGCCCTTTTTTTATGGTGTAAATAACTTAGCGTCAGTAGTCATTATTCCGTGTCGAAAGCATACCAGCCTTTTGTTAAACTCTGAACGGTTTCATTATCACATGTCAAACCAGACTCGGAACAAAACAAATTTCTGTTGGTTTTTCTGTCGTTTTTGCTACACGGGTATACGACAGGACAGCATGGGCGAGTTAGCGAATGTAAAGTACATGTACGTGTTGTACGTATACCAGGCCTTTTAAAGTTGTGTATTAGTAGTACATTTTAGAACCTTCGAACGTTTGACATAACTATGGCCTATCTCCATCGAAAATTATTCCCATTTACAAGAAATCAATTCCTATTACATGTACATATTTTAAATCGCAAACCATCGCTTCGACCTTGCTAATGAAAAGGTTTATCCTCCCCATTTGTTTTCTTAGTCGTAATAAGTTCTTGGGCCATTTTCATTTTCTAATGTTTTAGGAAAACCTTGATGCAATTTGTTACATGCGGGTTGGCGCATCCATTTTATTTGATTGTTGTTATTGTTGATATCCCAGGTTGTGGCAAATCTGTGCAACAAGGCTTTTGGACGAACTACTCCATGCATACGATCGAGCATGGCAGCATCTCGCCTTTACAACAAGGGCTTCGGTGGCCAGAACCAGTGAGGACCATAGGAGAGCAGCCAGCCGGGCTGAAAACTGCATAAGCGCGTCGACACAGCAAAGAGACCTGTGCAAATCTGTGCAACAAGGCTTTTGGACGAACTACTCCATGCATACGATCGAGCATGGCAGCATAGAGTAGAGTGAATAGAGTGACGTCACAAGAGTAGTTTAATGTGCAAGAACGCCAATGAACGCGTGCGCTCGCAGGAAAACGGCATGTCATCTCAAAGGTAGGATACACCATTTGCAGATATCGAAAATATTTACTACCAAATTATTAGGAAATTTACTCATTTGAAAGTAAATAATGATTCTAGGCATCCAGCAAAATGATTGCGCTAGATATCCTGTGAATATTATAAAGACGGCGATCGCGAAACAAACCAAGATAACATAAGAATAAATGCTCGACGCCGGTTGAAAACAAACGCTGTTTTTTTACTTTCTCAGCATCCATGATTGTTAACCCTAACTCCCTCACCATTGTTATTGAACAATACAATTCCTTCAAAATCCTCCAACTTCCTTTGTTGTGTAAGGAGTTAGGGTTAAACGGGCACCGGATCCTACGCCGTAATAGCTTTGCACCCGATCGGCTCTGATGAGTCGGCAAATTTACTCCCACACCACCCAATGGAAATGTCCTCGCTACGCCCCTGACCGACAGTATACAATAATGTTTAATACGAATTTGTTTGTGGTATTGCGCGTGCAAATTGTGAGGTTTCAACCAAAACAACCAGATTTCACGATTGACACTGGGGTAAAAAGTATTTAAAACTGGTCGCAGTGTTTTATCGGTCATTTAAAACTGACCACGTACGTGCCCGTTCTCGACCAATAGGAATTGTCAACACGTATCATGGGCTGGATGGATCATACCATGCACTTCGAGTAGATGTGCATAATGTAGAAACATAATTATAGGCCCATATTATTATATGCTGCCGAATACTATGAATATTTCTATATAGCGTTAGGCCAAATACAAAATAATAAAATGTTTAGCGTCACCGCCCGCTTCCTTTTTGAGGCCGCCTCCTTTTTTTTAATTTTTTTTTTTTGAAAAAAAATGATAAATGGTATTATCTTCATTTTGTTTTTAAAGATTGTATATTTTAGACAATAGCATCACTGTGTGCATGCTGTGGAAATTTTTTCTAATAGGAAGGCTATGGTATGACGTGTATGGAGTATGATCGATATACGTACATGAATTTAGTTTTGTTCATTGTGGGTAAGCCATGTTTTATTTTCAAATAGGAAGATGATGGTGTGACATGTTCACGACATTACTCGCATTGTTGTGTCGGGCGGCTATTTGAAAAAAAATATTAAAAAAGGGGGCCTTTCTTTAAAAAAAAAGGCATGACGCTAAACTTTTTTTTTTTATTTGGCCTTAACTGCGAATTAAGATTGCTCGTTTTGATGTAAATAATAAGGGTTCATTTGGTTTAATGTACTTACATTCTTCGATGGTGACGTACTTGTCCATATTGGTCAATGGAGGTAGGACGATGAAAGAAAATAATACTTAATAACACTTGCCAAAGCAAAGAAATCCCACTGAAGTAACGAATGCTAGTATTAAGGAGCTAGGAACGAATTAACTATAAAGAGGGTCCCATCTACAGAATTACACCCAGACAGCTTCGTCAATAACTATTATGTTCACATCATCGCAGCCATTACTGTGTAGTATAGTACTAGCAGCATAGCGTGTGCATGAGGCATTATGGCGGTGACCACTATGACTGACCGTGCCATCCGCGTGATGACCTTTCATTGTACGGTCACTAACTATATGTTCACATCATCATATCGCAGCCATTACTGTGTAGTATAGTACTAGCAGCATAGCGTGTGCATGAGGCATTGTGGAATTTCTTCTCGTCATCGAATGACAGAAGGGCTCATTGAGCCGTGACACAACGCATTGTGTTGCGTAACTCCATGGGAGTATAAAACGATTGTACACAGCAATGCTGGTTCCTTATCACTCAATTGGATCAATGGACCGTAAACGCAGAATTCGCAAAATCAGAAATACAAAGCAAGGGAGTAATATCAGGAATTCCCATTGAATTATCGGATGAAGAAATTTTATCGGCTTGCAAAAAATCTGGAGTGACTGCTGTACGACGATTGATGCGTAGATGGGATGGTAGATTGGAAAAAAGTCTCAGCATATGCTTAACTTTCAATACACCTTCACTACCGACACGGATTCAATTAGGGTATGAACAATTCGAAATTAAACCATTTATTCCCCCTGTTTTGCGCTGTTTCAATTGCCAACGCCTTGGACACACAGCTAATAACTGCAGAAGCCGTACACGATGCGTCCGCTGTGGCGGTCCGCATACCTACGATCAATGCACTCAAAGAGAAAATACTAAATGTTGCAGATGCGGTGAAAATCACTCATCTGCATATAGCGGCTGTTCCACAATGAAAAAAGAAAGGAAAATCCAATACATCCGAATTTCTCACAACATTTCGTATGCTGATGCTGCCAAAGCTGTAAAAACTGACATCGTAATTAGCCCCAATACACCACCGCCCAACCAATCTCAACCGCAGACACAACCTATCGTCACTGTCGCTCGATCTTATCATCCAATCCAAGAAAACAAACCACGCCGTCCAACACACACCGACTCGAAGCCAACTACTGTAACACTTCCCCCTCTAGTCAAGATCGTTACTTCAAATGCATCAACGCAGACTGATTGTACTGCAGACACACAAACAGAACCTCAACAGAAATGTCTCTACTCTGAACAAAACCTAATCGAACTATTATCTGGCACAATACAGATCATGGAAACTGTTAAAAATAAAGATGAAAGGATGACCACTATCAAATCCTTAGTCCATCACGCCCTAAATAAAAGTGACACTCCAAAACCTAAAGAGAAACAGGGGAAACATCGTGGCCAATCACAATCACCAACTGCTTCTACCCGATCTACCCGCAAGTCAAACTCCCAAACAAAGGGAAACAATCCCTCCTCCGTCTCTTCCCAAATGGGGCCGCCAATCACAGCTGCCCTACCTACAACATCTAAAGCGAAACCAAATAAAACGTAATGAATGTAATAATTTTAATAGTCTTAATATTGCAGTGGAACGCACAGTCACTTTCAGCCCATGGTACAGAATTTAAACGTGGGGTCATGTCCCAAAACCCCAAACCGGATATAATATGTGTACAAGAAACCTGGTTTAAGGCAAATAAAACGTTTAACCTATCTGGATATAGTATATATAGAAATGACAGAAACCTTTCTGGATCAAAGAAAGGTGGTGGTGGATGTGCTATGCTCGTAAAACAAAGCCTCCCTTTCAAATATATTTCCTACTCAGTCGATACAACTGTTGAGTACCAGATTGGTGAACTCTATGATTCTAATAATTCTAAAATCAGTATTGTATAATCCATGTTCCACCCTAACAAATGATATTCTAAATACAATTTTTGATAAACTTAACAAAATGTATGTTATATGCGGTGATTTTAACAGTCATAACCCCTTATGGGGTAGCGTAAAACTGGATAAGAATGGCGAAGTCATTGAAGATGCTATTATAAAATATAACATGGTGTGCCTTAACACCGGTGAGGGCACAAGAGTTGATACTTTCCGGGGCCTTTTGTCCCGTGTTGATCTAACTCTTGTATCTGCCAACATAGCTGCCAAATGTACATGGAATGTTAAACATGACACGTGGAGCAGCGATCACTGCCCCATATACATAGAACTACGCCAACCGTGTCACTGGTCTGAATTTCAATCATCACCCCATTGGTCGCTAAAGAAAGCTAATTGGCCAAAATTCCAAGACGACTGTGAGGAACACATAATAGAACCTAACTTAACCCAATCAATTGATCAAATTTATGATGTTTTTATTATTCAATTAGAGCAAGCAATGAGGAAAAACATACCATTCACCAAACCCCAGTGTCGAAAAAATCCCTCCTCCTGGTGGAATGATGCTTGTCAAAAAACTATATACGCCAAAAAGAACGCTTTAAAAACCCTACGTAAAACTAGCTTACCTTTGGACCTTATGGAATACAAACGAGCATGCGCTATTGCCCGAAGAACGATAAAATGTGCAAAAAAGGAGGACTGGAAAAAATTCTGTTCAGAACTTAATTCAAAAACCAATGTTAGTACGGTATGGAATAAGATCAAACGAATTGCACACACCAACACCAAATCAGTTATTCATATTTTACAGCATGATGGAGGTGACGCGCTGACCGATAAAGATAAGGCTGAAACTCTAGCTAACAGTTTCTCAAAAGTAAGCAGTACTACAAATTATACCACTCAATTTCTGAAGACCAAAACACAAGTTGAACGTGATTTCTACTTTCACGACGACAATGATAATGTTATAATGAACCCTTCACAATGCAGGAACTAAACCATGTCATTGCCTCTGCTAAATGTTCAGCGCCGGGCAAAGACGGCATTAGAAATGAAGTAATTAAACATCTTCCTCCAACATCAAGAAAACACCTGCTTACAATCTTTAATAAGATTTGGTCAGTCTCTCAATGTCCCATAAACTGGAAAAACGCAATACTTATTCCTTTTCTCAAAGCTGGAAAAGACCCCTCTAACCCTCTCTCCTACAGACCTATTGCGCTTATCTCTACTTTTTGCAAATTAATGGAACGGATGGTAAATTCTCGTCTCCTGTGGTTTCTTGAATCGAAAAATACTCTTGTAAATCATCAAAGCGGCTTCCGTAAAGGTCGAAGCACAAAAGACCATATAATCCTCCTTGAATCCTGCATCAATAAAGCCCGTGCAAATAAAGAGAGCACGTTAGTTCTATTTCTCGACATCGAAAAGGCGTATGATATGCTCTGGTGTAAAGGAGTGGTCACAAAATTACAAAATCTAGGCGTCTACGGTAAAATAACCCGCTGGATTGACAATTTCCTAAGCGATAGGAAAATTCAAACTAAAGTCAACAATGTCCTTTCAAACAATAACACTTTAGAAAATGGAGTTCCGCAAGGTAGTGTCATCAGCCCACTCCTATTCAACATTGCCGTTAATGACTTATCATCTCACCTAACTGGCGTTCATGTTGCCCAGTACGCGGATGATATTGCCATCTGGAAATCAAACAGAAATGTTGCTTTTGTAGAAAAGAAAATTCAACAAAATCTTGACAATATTAATAACTGGTGTGACAAATGGGGTTTTAAACTATCCGTACTGAAAACAACAGCGGTTCTTTTTACAAATAAGCTACGTATCCCTAGGCCTATTTCGCTTCAATTACGAAATCATGCAATTACAACCCGACCATATTTAAAAGGAACAACAAGTGTCAATTCTTACTAGCCTAATGCTTTAAAGTATGAGATGTATTAAGTCTATTGTTCAGTGGTACAAGCTACTAAAGAATGTGAACACTTTGTCCTGTCTGGTCTCCGTGTTGCGTAACCAAACAATTGAATAAAGGTTGGGTAAAATGAGGGTGTTTAAAATGCCAAGTACATTCGACATCGAAGTTGTCCCGGGTACGAGTTGTCCCGATACCGTTGTACGTATACCAGGCCTTTTAAAGTTGTGTATTAGTAGTACATTTTAGAACCTTCGAACGTTTGACATAACTATGGCCTATCTCCATCGAAAATTATTCCCATTTACAAGAAATCAATTCCTGTTACATGTACATATTTTAAATCGCAAACCATCGCTTCGACCTTGCTAATGAAAAGGTTTATCCTCCCCATTTGTTTTCTTAGTCGTAATAAGTTCTTGGGCCATTTTCATTTTCTAATGTTTTAGAAAAACCTTGATGCAATTTGTTACATGCGGGTTGGCGCATCCATTTTATTTGATTGTTGTTATTGTTGATATCCCAGGTTGTTGCAAATCTGTGCAACAAGGCTTTTGGACGAACTACTCCATGCATACGATCGAGCATTAGCCTCTGTCATGAAATGACGAAAATCAACCGAAGAGGGCGTTTTGCGGAAATTTGTCAATATGGCTTTCGAGCTCGCGCGTAAAACTAACGTAAGTAGCCATACCATGGAGGAAAGACAACAGATAGTTAATGAATTGCGGGGAAATACTTAATAAAAAATGGCCAATCATAAAACTAGATTTTCTTTCCTGCACTTGAAAAGACCCGCCGTGTATTTATGCTCCTTAGAAAACCGGTTAGGCCAAATTAACATTTAAACAAAACAAAAAATTCAGTGGCACTGAACTGAAGCTTTTTTTGAATGCCATACAGTAAACAAACAACTTGATACATGTACAAGCAATATTATTTTTGTATTTTTAATTATTTACACACAAGCACTTGGTTCACATAATTACTATATGGACGTTAAACCTCAAAATTCCTGATCCTGCAATGTTAATTTAAAAACCAGTTTTAAATACTGTCACATTAAATGTACAGACGCCTGTGAAATCTAGTAATATTTTATCCTTTTATTGACTGAAACCTGACATTAAAAGAAGTTCGTAAATATTAAACTTGGATTTTCCAAAAATTATTCAATTGCGCCACGACCAATTAGGGAGCACTCGGTCGATTGTGTGCACAATTTCTGGACGCCACCGTTTTGGGTTTTTTCGGACTAAGCTTACACCTAAATTGTTAACAGAGGGTAAATAGCAAGCATTAATAACATTAACATGGTAAAGGTACAATGAATTTGCAGTTTGTCAACAAAGAAGTATGGCAACATTGCATGAGGAAAGTCGGCCCAACACTAACTGTTTATAAACAATGTAAACGTCGAAGTACAGCTATGGCTCTCCCAAAGGTCGAGTTGTCTCAACGGGCGAGCTGTCTCAACGGGCGAGTTGTCTCAACGGTCGACTTGTCCCGAGTCGAGTTGTCTCAACGGTCGACTTGTCTGACATCCGCTAGCTACGCACGTACGTATATAGCGCAGCACGCTTTCACAAACTGACCATTTTTTCAGTCGCTGTTTCTTTTTCTTTCGTAATTTTACGGTTTTGGATGACATTTAGCCTTATGCCTACGGTTTATCCTTTCGAAATAACCACAGCCTTTAGAGCTCCGTCGTAAGCCATAAAGTTCTGACATCGACGACACACGTGTTGCTGTTGGTAAGCGCCGCCATTTTGACAATTTTCCTCGCGTTGACCTTTTAGAAAGGTCATGACAGAGGCTAATGGCAGCATCTCGCCTCTACAACAAGGGCTTCGGTAGTCTTTGGGCAAGACGTTGCTAAATTCGCAGCCACGAGAGGGCGCTTTCGCGACAAACCATCATCACTCGCCATCCTGTCTGTAACAACGTCTTTGGAATTACGTCGAGGTAGAGATATGCGCACGCACCTGCTTAGCCTAATGAATGCAGCGTACATTACGTACTTTGCATAAACATACATATGCATAGGTCTAACACCCTGACTCAACTTCTCATTGCATCTGGATGTACACATGTATGCATGTACCGGGTACTGTACACAAATGTACATGTACATAGTGTACACATTTTATCATCAAACGTGTTCAACGTTATTCGTGAAAATGGATTTCGGTACATATTAATTATTATTAGGGTCATCTCTTGCCAACCAGTTTTAAAGGCAGAATCCGTTTGGTATTTTGAAAATGACAACGATCCCCTTAAAATATATTTATTTTCATGAATTTCCTTAGTCATAAATTCAGGACGAATTTCACCTTTGCAATTTATTTTTCAAATTTCTTTTTAGGATCTTTATACACCCTTCACATACACGGATTTTGTTTACGAGTCCTTACGGATCGCCAACTCGTAGTCAATCGCAAGCATCCGTAAATAACTCGCTGGTATCGTAAATAATTCGTCACAACTCGCAACAACTCGCAGACACAAAAAAATCTTACGATTGTCCACGGTTTGAGTTTTCCGTAAATAACTCGTAAAAAGCTTGTAACAATCCGTAAGTATCGTAAACCACTCGCAACAACACGTAACCATCCGTAAACTGCTCGCAAAAATCTGTAAATGACTCGTAACAATTTTTTTAACAATTTGTTTCGGTTAGTTTACGATTTGTTTACGGATTATTACGAGTGCTTACGTGTTGTTAACGATTTCATTCGGGTCGTGTTACGATGGCTTTACGGATTGTTACGAGTTATTACGAGCACTTTACGTGTAGTTACGAGTACTTTAATAATAAATACGTATACTTTACGAATGATTGTACATGTACATTGAGATTTTTTTAACAATTTGTTACGGTTAGTTTACGATTTGTTTACGGATTATTACGAGTGCTTACGTGTTGTTAACGATTTCATTCGGGTCGTGTTACGATGGCTTTACGGATTGTTACGAGTTATTACGAGCACTTTACGTGTAGTTACGAGTACTTTAATAATAAATACGTATACTTTACGAATGATTGTAGTTGTACATGTACATTGAGATTTGCAGGATATATATATTTTTTGGCAACAAATCCTGAGGACTCGTAAATACTTGTAACTAACTCGTAACTATTCGTAACAACACGTAAACAGGTCGTAAAATGCTTGTAAGTTGCTCGTTGTTATCCGTGACAACTCGTAACAAATCGTGGAATTTTGACGTAAATACATGGCAATAACTCGTAATAATCCGTAATAAACCGTAAATAGCCCGTAATAACTCGTAAAAACACTTAAATCAGTCGTAAAACTGGCCAAATCGTAAGGATCTATGAACGATCTGTGAATCTGTGCGATCCGTAAAGACTCGTAAGAAAAATCCGTGTATGTGAAGGGGGTACTATCAGTAACCCAACTTCTCAAAGGAAACAATTTTGCTTACGTAATACGTATATTATTATGTGCCTTTTCATATAATTTTAAAATTGCCCCCCCCCCCTGTACTTTGTGGTCCGGTCGCCATTGTGCTTGCGGAATATTCTGTTTTTTTCATGATTCTTTGTAGGTTTTTACTTTTAGGAATAGGGGGGGGGAGGGGCGTTAGGTAAGTACTAGAGTGTATATGGTGGTATATGGTGGTCTTAAGGGTAGTCCCTTGGTCTCATCATATCGTGCTGGGTATATTACTGGGCTAAGCAAGCTTCAGGGTAATCATCAATTAATTCTTACTAAAATATTCCCACAGACTTTTATGCAATTTAAGCTGCAGCCAAGGAATTCGGACATGGCCTATTTTTCAGAGGGGAAAACTATAATTAGTATTAGACACATTTTATCTTTACACTGCAGTTGCCAATTTAGTCATTCTAATTGAGTTTCAGTTTATATTAATACAAAGCAGCAAACAGCGACATTAAGAATAAGAGTGCTGTTTGTTAATTCTTTTTGGCCTCAAATGAAATTCAAAATACATGTGAATCATTTTCAAAATTTAATTCTTTGATAACACTTGCATGTAAGATTAGGAATGTATTCCTACCTCAATGCACTTATATTAAGGTTAAATTTATCCAAATCACTAGAAATAAACATGATGTCCATAAATTAAACGCAGATTAAACACCATCGCCTAGGTTTCCTGTCCGCTCCTTCTGCCATCTCGGAGCCCACCGTGCACACGGAGAAAACCGTGCCGGCGAGTTTCTGATGACTCGTGTGAGTATCTATATCTCGGTACTTGCTACCTGACCTATTGTACACTAGCTGTCGTATGTGCGCGTGCGCGAAGAACAAATTTCCTTCATTAACATACATAAATAGCGCATGCGCACTAGTTTTTTACCGTTTTCGGTAAAATTTTTTACGTAATTCCAAAGACGTTGTTACGGACAGGATGGCGAGTGATGATGGTTTGTCGCGAAAGCGCCCTCTCGTGGCTGCGAATTTAGCAACGTCTTGCCCAAAGACTAGGGCTTCGGTGGCCAGAACCAGTGAGGACCATAGGAGAGCAGTCAGCCGGGCTGAAAACTGCATAAGCGCGTCGACACAGCAAAGAGACCTCCAAGACAACTGTTGAGAGCTCTAGAGAAATTGTCAACATAGCTCTTACTAAGTTGTAATAAATATATCAATAGCAATATATCAACTGTACATTCTTTAAAATAATCTATACTTTTCTGAATAGAGTGACGTCACAAGAGTAGTTTAATGTGCAAGAACGCCAATGAACGCGTGCGCTCGCAGGAAAACGGCATGTCATCTCAAAGGTAGGATACACCATTTGCAGATATCGAAAATATTTACTACCAAATTATTAGGAAATATCTTACTCATTTGAAAGTAAATAATGATTCTAGGCATCCAGCAAAATGATTGCGCTAGATATCCTGTGAATATTATAAAGACGGCGATCGCGAAACAAACCAAGATAACATAAGAATAAATGATCGACGCCGCGGTTGAAAACAAACGCTGTTTTTTTACTTTCTCAGCATCCATGATTGTTAAACGGGCACCGGATCCTACGCCGTAATAGCTTTGCACCCGATCGGCTCTGATGAGTCGGCAAATTTACTCCCACACCACCCAATGGAAATGTCCTCGCTACGCCCCTGACCGACAGTATACAATAATGTTTAATACGAATTTGTTTGTGGTATTGCGCGTGCAAATTGTGAGGTTTCAACCAAAACAACCAGATTTCACGATTGACATTGGGGTAAAAAGTATTTAAAACTGGTCGCAGTGTTTTATCGGCCATTTAAAACTGACCACGTACGTGCCCGTTCTCGACCAATAGGAATTGTCTACACGTATCATGGGCTGGATGGATCATACCATGCACTTCGAGTAGATGTGCATAATGTAGAAACATAATTATAGGCCCATATTATTATATGCTGCCGAATACTATGAATATTTCTATATAGCGTTAGGCCAAATAATAATAATAATAATGAATATTTGTAATGCGCCGGTATCCATCAGAAAGATGATCAGGGCGCAGAATACAAAATAATAAATTGTTTAGCGTCACCGCCCGCTTCCTTTTTGAGGCCGCCTCCTCTTTTTTTTTTTTTTTTTTTTGAAAAAAAATGATAAATGGTATTATCTTCATTTTTTTTTTAAAGATTGTATATTTTAGACATTAGCATCACTGTGTGCATGCTGTGGAAATTTTTTTCTAATAGGAAGGCTATGGTATGACGTGTATGGAGTATGATCGATATACGTACATGAATTTAGTTTTGTTCATTGTGGGTAAGCCATGTTTTATTTTCAAATAGGAAGATGATGGTGTGACATGTTCACGACATTACTCGCATTGTTGTGTCGGGCGGCTATTTGAAAAAAAAATATTAAAAAAGGGGGCCTTTCTTTTAAAAAAAAGGCATGACGCTAAACTTTTTTTTTTTATTTGGCCTTAACTGCGAATTAAGATTGCTCGTTTTGATGTAAATAATAAGGGTTCATTTGGTTTAATGTACTTACATTCTTCGATGGTGACGTACTTGTCCATATTGGTCAATGGAGGTAGGACGATGAAAGAAAATAATACTTAATAACACTTGCCAAAGCAAAGAAATCCCACTGAAGTAACGAATGCTAGTATTAAGGAGCTAGGAACGAATTAACTATAAAGAGGGTCCCATCTACAGAATTACACCCAGACAGCTTCGTCAATAACTATTATGTTCACATCATCGCAGCCATTACTGTGTAGTATAGTACTAGCAGCATAGCGTGTGCATGAGGCATTATGGCGGTGACCACTATGACTGACCGTGCCATCCGCGTGATGACCTTTCATTGTACGGTCACTAACTATATGTTCACATCATCATATCGCAGCCATTACTGTGTAGTATAGTACTAGCAGCATAGCGTGTGTATGAGGCATTGTGGAATTTCTTCTCGTCATCGAATGACAGAAGGGCTCAATGAGCCGTGACACAGCGCATTGTTGCGTAACTCCATGGGAGTATAAAACGATTGTACACAGCTATGGAGCAGAATCGGATCTCTCGGAGCCGCCGTCGTGGTCGGACGTGTTAATTTCTACGTGACAAAACTCGCGCCAAAATTTGGATTTCGTTCTGCGTATGCTCTGCGCTACCGGCTTTCACACACCCTATAGTATAGGAAGGTAAGCAGCGCCAGTAAACTATCAGGAGGATAGGCATAGTAATAATAATTTTTTCCCCCCTTCCCCCTCAAAGTCTGACCGTTATGGCAGACTGCGAGCTCGAAGACATGGACGATGGTACGTGTAACTGGGACCAACAATCTCAAGTATCTGTAGATTCTAGCCAAAGCAAAAATACTGATCACCGTTCAACACTAGAGAAACTAATTAGCCAGGCCCAAGACGATAACACTGACAAATACCAAATACCCAGTAGAAAACGAACTAAATCTAACGTCAGTTATGAGGACGTGTACAGCGATTCAGACGACGCGGCCTCTCTACACCAAGCAAAACGCCCCAACACACAATCAACTTACAATCATAGCCAACCAACTCTTGTGATTTTCACATCACCTGATGTAAAACTAGCCCAAATAAGCCCCATCAAAATAGCAAAAGCGCTGAATAAAGTAGGCAATAATCTCATCAAGAATGTATCCAAAAATAATCAAGGTGGCATAACAATTCGGTGCTTCACTCCAGCACAAGCGCGCAAACTACAATTAACCACTCAATTGGATCAATGGACCGTAAACGCAGAATTCGCAAAATCAGAAATACAAAGCAAGGGAGTAATATCAGGAATTCCCATTGAATTATCGGATGAAGAAATTTTATCGGCTTGCAAAAAATCTGGAGTGACTGCTGTACGACGATTGATGCGTAGATGGGATGGTAGATTGGAAAAAAGTCTCAGCATATGCTTAACTTTCAATACTCCTGCACTACCGACACGGATTCAATTAGGGTATGAACAATTCGAAATTAAACCATTTATTCCCCCTGTTTTGCGCTGTTTCAATTGCCAACGCCTTGGACACACAGCTAATAACTGCAGAAGCCGTACACGATGCGTCCGCTGTGGCGGTCCGCATACCTACGATCAATGCACTCAAAGAGAAAATACTAAATGTTGCAGATGCGGTGAAAATCACTCATCTGCATATAGCGGCTGTTCCACAATGAAAAAAGAAAGAAAAATCCAATACATCCGAATTTCTCACAACATTTCGTATGCTGATGCTGCCAAAGCTGTAAAAACTGACATCGTAATTAGCCCCAATACACCACCGCTCAACCAATCTCAACCGCAGACACAACCTATCGTCACTGTCGCTCGATCTTATCATCCAATCCAAGAAAACAAACCACGCCGTCCAACACACACCGACTCGAAGCCAACTACTGTAACACTTCCCCCTCTAGTCAAGATCGTTACTTCAAATGCATCAACGCAGACTGATTGTACTGCAGACACACAAACAGAACCTCAACAGAAATGTCTTTACACTGAACAAAACCTAATCGAACTATTATCTGGCACAATACAGATCATGGAAACTGTTAAAAATAAAGATGAAAGGATGACCGCTATCAAATCCTTAGTCCATCACGCCCTAAATAAAAGTGACACTCCAAAACCTAAAGAGAAACAGGGGAAACATCGTGGCCAATCACAATCACCAACTGCTTCTACCCGATCTACCCGCAAGTCAAACTCCCAAACAAAGGGAAACAATCCCTCCTCCGTCTCTTCCCAAATGGGGCCGCCAATCACAGCTGCCCTACCTACAACATCTAAAGCGAAACCAAATAAAACGTAATGAATGTAATAATTTTAATGGTCTTAATATTGCAGTGGAACGCACAGTCACTTTCAGCCCATGGTACAGAATTTAAACGTGGGGTCATGTCCCAAAACCCCAAACCGGATATAATATGTGTACAAGAAACCTGGTTTAAGGCAAATAAAACGTTTAACCTATCTGGATATAGTATATATAGAAATGACAGAAACCTTTCTGGATCAAAGAAAGGAGGTGGTGGATGTGCTATGCTCGTAAAACAAAGCCTCCCTTTCAAATATATTTCCTACTCAGTCGATACAACTGTTGAGTACCAGATTGGTGAACTCTATGATTCTAATAATTCTAAAATCAGTATTGTTAACATCTATAATCCTTGTTCCACCCTCACAAATGATATTCTTAATACAATTTTTGATAAACTTAACAAAATGTATGTTATTTGCGGTGATTTTAACAGTCATAACCCCTTATGGGGTAGCGTAAAACTGGATAAGAATGGCGAAGTTATTGAAGATGCTATTATAAAATATAACATGGTGTGCCTTAACACCGGCGAGGGCACAAGAGTTGATACTTTCCGGGGCCTTTTGTCCCGTGTTGATCTAACTCTTGTATCTGCCAACATAGCTGCCAAATGTACATGGAATGTTAAACATGACACGTGGAGCAGCGATCACTGCCCCATATACATAGAACTACGCCAACCGTGTCACTGGTCTGAATTTCAATCACCACCCCATTGGTCGCTAAAGAAAGCTAATTGGCCAAAATTCCAAGACGACTGTGAGGAACACATAATAGAACCTAACTTAACCCAATCAATTGATCAAATTTATGATGTTTTTATTATTCAATTAGAGCAAGTAATGAGGAAAAACATACCATTCACCAAACCCCAGTGTCGAAAAAATCCCTCCTCCTGGTGGAATGATGCTTGTCAAAAAACTATATACGCCAAAAAGAACGCCTTAAAAACCCTACGTAAAACTAGCCTACCTTCGGACCTTATGGAATACAAACGAGCATGCGCTATTGCCCGAAGAACGATAAAATGTGCAAAAAAGGAGGACTGGAAAAAATTCTGTTCAGAACTTAATTTAAAAACCAATGTTAGTACGGTATGGAATAAGATCAAACGAATTGCACACACCAACACCAAATCAGTTATTCCTATTTTACAGCATGATGGAGGTGACGCGCTGACCGATAAAGATAAGGCTGAAACTCTAGCTAACAGTTTCTCAAAAGTAAGCAGTACTACAAATTATACCACTCAATTTCTGAAGACCAAAACACAAGTTGAACGTGATTTCTACTTTCACGACGACAATGATAATGTTATAAATGAACCCTTCACAATGCAGGAACTAAACCATGCCATTGCCTCTGCTAAATGTTCAGCGCCGGGCAAAGACGGCATTAGAAATGAAGTAATTAAACATCTTCCTCCAACATCAAGAAAACATCTGCTTACAATCTTTAATAAGATTTGGTCAGTCTCTCAATGTCCCATAAACTGGAAAAACGCAATACTTATTCCTTTTCTCAAAGCTGGAAAAGACCCCTCTAACCCTCTCTCATACAGACCTATTGCGCTTACCTCTACTTTTTGTAAATTAATGGAACGGATGGTAAATTCTCGTCTCCTGTGGTTTCTTGAATCTAAAAATACTCTTGTAAATCATCAAAGCGGCTTCCGTAAAGGTCGAAGCACAAAAGACCATATAATCCTCCTTGAATCCTGCATCAATAAAGCCCGTGCAAATAAAGAGAGCACGTTAGTTCTATTTCTCGACATCGAAAAGGCGTATGATATGCTCTGGTGTAAAGGAGTGGTCACAAAATTACAAAATCTAGGCGTCTACGGTAAAATAACCCGCTGGATTGACAATTTCCTAAGCGATAGGAAAATTCAAACTAAAGTCAACAATGTCCTTTCAAACAATAAAACTTTAGAAAATGGAGTTCCGCAAGGTAGTGTCATCAGCCCACTCCTATTCAACATTGCCGTTAATGACTTATCATCTCACCTAACTGGCGTTCATGTTGCCCAGTACGCGGATGATATTGCCATCTGGAAATCAAACAGAAATGTTGCTTTTGTAGAAAAGAAAATTCAACAAAATCTTGACAATATTAATAACTGGTGTGACAAATGGGGTTTTAAACTATCCGTACTGAAAACAACAGCGGTTCTTTTTACAAATAAGCTACGTATCCCTAAGCCTATTTCGCTTCAATTACGAAATCATGCAATTACAACCCGACCATCTGTTACATTTTTAGGAGTGGTTTTCGATGACAAATTAACTTGGAAACCACATGTAAATCTTATCCTCGATCGATGTAAAAAGAGACTCAATCTCCTTCGGTGTATAAGTGGCAGTACTTGGGGAGCTGATTGTAAAACCTTATTTCAAATATATACTGCTCTAATCAAACCGATACTAGAATATGGCTGTGAAGCCTTTGATTCTGCCTCTTCATCCTTGAAACACAAACTTGACAGCATACAGTACCAGGCTTTAAAAATATGTACTGGGTGTCTTTGTGGCACTTCCGCATCTAAACTGCAAGCTGAATGCGGTGACCCCCCTCTTGACCTCCGCCGTAAACTTCTCTGTAACTTATACGGAGTTAAAATAAATCAACATCATGAGCACATTAACCACTCCCTCCAACGAGATAACTGGCAAAAACAGTACTTTGCTATCAAATGGCAATCGTCTCATAAAACCCCTTTCGAATCCCGGATCTCTGCCCAAACTTTCGACATTTTTCCAATTGTTAATCCGTTTCCTTATTGGCATTATAATACTCCTGTTATCTCCAATGCTATCTTCTCTCAAGTTTCGAATATTACAAATGAAACCGACAAACGAAACAGAAGCGTTGAAATAATTAACACAGTCTGGCAAAACTCTCTTCATATTTATACTGACGGATCACATAATCCCACATCTAATCATGTTGGTTGTGGTCTTCATATACCACAACTAAAATACTCCAAAGGTTACCGACTTAATAACGGTGTATCTATTTTTTCTGCGGAACTTTTTGCGATTCTCCTTGCCTTGGAATGGATTGAAGATGTGAAACCTATGCATTCCTGTATCTTTAGTGATTGTCAAAGTGCCATTCAAAGCATATCCCAGCATTTTCCTGAAAATAAAATTGTATGTGATATTCGGTTTGCTCTTCTAAATATTCACAGGCAAGGGAACGCTGTCACATTTGAATGGGTTCCCGGCCACTGTGGCATTCCCGGTAATGAAACTGTAGACAAAGTTGCCAAATTGGCGACACAACGAGCTGAAAGTGACTGCTGCATTCCACTGTCCCAATCAGAAATTAAACATGTCCTTAAAGAACAACTAAAAGAAATTTGGACGACTATGCTCCCAAAACTGGACCCCAAAAAACACACAAAACTAACCCCCTCCTTCTCGTTTCAATGCTGGGGCCTTAAACGTAAACAAGAAGTAACCTTCCATAGATTAAGGTTTGGAACATGTAGAGGTCTTAATGACTTTTTATATAAGTTTGGCCATCATCCAAATGGGTTATGCGATACATGTCTTTCCCCTGATAACATCGAACATTTTTTATTGGTCTGTACAAAATATATCACCCAACGACATAAACTTCAGAGAACTCTTAAATTATCTCCAACAGAAATGACCGTTAATCATATCTGTCAACATAAAAACTGCCTTGCAACTCTACAATATATAAATGATTGTAATATGTCCGTTTAATTTTCTATTTAATTTAGAACCCTCCTGATTTACTGGTGTTGCTTATATGTGGGGGGGAGGGGTGCGGGTGGCTCGCTGGATGTTACAGGGCTGCCTTTTCATCACTCGGAGGTATGCGGACCTGAGAACATTACCGGCAGGTTTGGGAGCCCGGGCTCCCTAGTTTGCTGGGATACGGCCGACCTTGCGGGAGCCTCATGGTGGCGCTGTGTATATCTCGCGGGTTTCTCGCGCCTAACCTCCCCACATACCTAACTAGACTATAGTTATAGCGCCGCTTCGCGGCGCTATCTGCTAAATTATGCGTTAATGGCACACAGGGCACATAAGCTGCCAAAAGTGCCAACCACAAATTACTACAACAACAACAACATGGAGCAGAATCAGTGTCAAAAAGATCGGACGTGTTTTTACAACTCGGATGCTTTCCTAATTCGGATGTATTCCTAATTCGGATGCTTTTTGCAAACTCGGATGCTTTTTTAATTCGGATGAATTCGTAATTCGGATGCTTTTTGTAAACTCGGATGCTTTTTTAATTCGGATGTTTTTTTAATTCGGATGCTTTTCTAGTTCGGATGCTTTTTTAATTCGAATGCTTTTCTATAGACCACAGGGCATGGCCGATTATCTTGCACTTTCTTGACGCATATCGTGAATCTATATTAATCTTACTTTAAACTACTTAGCAAGTTGTTGGGAAACTCACAAATAAAATCCCCAGACGATCTGCGAACCAGTACTCGATAAAATCTTCATTTAAAATTCATGTTTTTCCCGTTTCGATGCACAAAACTGCCCAGTAAACAATTACGTCATTATTTTTCAACGACCAATCAACGAGGCCCTTTTGTCGTGGTGCGGTACGTTTGTGCGAATAGTGGGCAAATGGACCAATAGCGGGCGCTGTAAAATAGAGCGAGCGTAGGCGCTGTTTACAGCAAGATGGCCGACGACACGAGCTGCTCAGATGACAGCGATTCGAACACGAAAAAGTGTATTATGCACGTTTCAGATGCAGATTCCAGGGTTTTGTCGTTCACTGAAAAAGGTTGGAACAAATTCCACGCTTGTGCCGATAGGTGGAAGAATGTTTCTACTTCTACCAAAGCAGAAATCGCCGAAAAAAGCGGAGATGATCATCGGCATTCCAATCGTACACGCACTGGTTGATGTACGGCCGGAATCAGTGTCAAAGGTATGTGATGATGTAGTTGAGTAGATTCCGTTAAAACAAAGGAATAGGGCTTTTTCAGAATTAATTTGTCTTAATCCAAGAACCACCTATTCCTTCTATGTCCCCATAGATTGTGTAATTTGCACTAAACATGTTTTAAATGGAGATTAAAAAGAGTTATGACCATTGTTGACAATTTCTGTCGGGTCATAATTCGGAACCCATAATTCTTAGAGAGTTTTTATACCTCAAGCGATCTTCTTCAATTCCACAAGGGCAAAATAAAATAGTTCTGCTTCCAGCTCTAAATAGGCATGCAACTTGGTCACATGGAAATTGAAACTAGGGTAGGAACACAAATATACATGTAACTTGTCACTAGTACTGAAAGCAGTTATTACTTTATATTAGGGGGACAACAATTTAGGGGGGGGGGGGGGAGAGGGACATTCATATAGTACATTTTCCAGTACATTTTTCTATTCTTAACCTGGAAGCTCATATAACGTCCTTATTTGTCAGTATTTTGTATTTCCTTGCCTTTTTTTTCCTGGAAATAAAACAAAAAACCTGCCTGCTTGTCTAATTGTATTCCTTTACCCCCTCACTGTCAATATTTATGTTTTGTTTAAATTTCGTTTTTTTCCCTCCAATTGTATTTATTTACTTTCCTGTGATTACACAATGTCCAGAATAGTATAATAGTACGAGTTGAAAGAGGAAATGTTACATTCTACGAGGCGAAGCAAGAATGCAACATTTATGAAGGATATTTTGCATGACGGAGCAAGAAAAATATAATAAAAATACATAGAGCAGGGGTCGGCTGGAGATACAATGTAGTCTTCCTCTACACATTTAAGGTTTTAGTCAGGGTTCCATAGTTTTAAAGTTAAATCAATGTGAAAAATACGGCATTCCTGGAACCTGTACTTTGGAAAGAATGTTTTTCTCATAAACAAAATGCATTCCATGTTTGTGTTTATACCTGTGTCTTTAATAAATTGTGGACAGATATGCTCCACTTTATAGAGTGGAGTGAAGCATATCTGTCCAACATTTTTAGATGTTGTTGTATGTATAATTTTACCCATTATTAATTTATCTCCAGATTTCAATTCATCGGGCACTCTATTTATAAATATTCCCATTTCCCTCCCCCCCCCCTCCAAATATTTTCAGATGCAGATACGACGGAAAAAGACACATGCGAATGCAGCACTGAGCCCCCGAGGAGAAAACTGCGTTCAACCTCTGGCTTCTTTCCAAGAAACCAACAAAAACTTCACAATACTGCCACGTATATGCATCATCTGCAAAAAGACAGAGGTGGAGGTTTGGACAAGAAGACCCGAACAACTGTCCTTGACAAACTTTCACAATGCCAGACGCTAACTGCAGGAAAGCTTCTGGAAGCAGCGAGGAAAAAAGATCAGTGGGTGCTCTCACAGATCGAGGGAAAGGATCTTGTCACCACAGAAACATTGTATCACACAGTCTGCTTTCCATCCGACTCTCCTTAATAAAAACTCAGCTGGAAATGGGCAAAATGTTTGTTATAACAGAATTGTGTATGTAAATCAGTACGAGTTGTTGTTCACCCACTCAAATGTACATTGTTAAAGACATGGACAAATTTAAGTTTTACCGTTAAGAATAAACATGTATCAAAGGCTAAAGCTGGAAAACCCTCTGGTCGTGTATATATTTTGTTCATACAATTTAGATTTCGATTTTTACCCCCCCCAAAAAAACCCCAAAAAACCAACAAATACTTAACACAAATTAAATTATAATAAAAAAACAGAAAAAGAAAAAAGAAAATGACACTTTATCCAAAAGTTAAAAATATGGCAATAACAAAATGAAAATTTGTATTGGGACATCAAACCACACCCTAATTCCTCCTAATCGAATTATGTCTCTGTATAGTCCCTTTTAGCAAGCAACAGCAATGAGCAATCAATTCCCATTGAAAATGTACACAGCTTTCCAATCCTGGTCAATAGAGGGCGCCCTCTATATACAGGTCATTAAAAATGCAAATATTTAATTAACTGGTGAACTTGCGATTGGGGATTTTGGTTTTTCGTGATCCACATGATCCCAGCTAACAGACTGCAGTGATTCCACTTAGATTCAAGAGGTGCGCCAAGGAAATCAATTTCTGAGCACATTTTGCAGCCATGCCCTGTGGTCTACTAGCTCGGATGCTTTTTATAAACTCGGATGCTTTTCTATAGTTTTCTAGTTTCTGCTTTGCAAACCGAACATATTCGCAAATCGGATGCTTTCCCAATCCGGCACTAGGGTGGCCCTGAAAGGACATCACACATCGCAGATTCTGCGATTTCGCGCATTCTGCGCGAATTTGAACGATGTCAAACATGTTATCGTATATATCTAAGCATATATCTGAGATGTGGAAGATTTTATTGTAGATTTCTGCACAGATTTATGTGATAATGAATATTTTCTGGGCAGATTTTTGAAAAGTCGCATATTTTTATTTTAGATTTCAAGTTCTGCGCAGATTTCTTAGTACGCAAATTTGTGCGATGTCGCACGGATGGGCACTACATGTACATTTTCATTGCACATTTAATTATGCGCAGCTATATATGTCGCACTCACGTACAGCAGATTTATATGCAGATTTATGTGCACATTTCTGCCGCGATGTCAGCACATACGACGTTTTGAAAGTTGAACCACGACGTTTTGAATGTTATGATGTTCTAAAACGGACAGGCAACGTCGTGGTTCAACTTTCAAAACGTCGTACTTCAACTTCCAATTAACGTCCAACTAGGGTTCTTGCGTTTTAGACCGTCAATTACCGTTGTACGCAAGACTAGCCAATCAGCGCTTGCGAGTGTTCATGAGGTCAGCGGTGCTTGCGTCCCAGCCAATGAACTATCGGGACTGTACCTTAGCTTGTTGTTATTCGTAATATGGCCTACGATCTACATGATTATTTTAATTATTAGTATATACACGCCCTCCTCCCGCTGGTGACTGACACACCAGATGTGTACAATATATGGCGCTTACAATGACGCCCGGCCCGCTTTTATTGTTGCAAGGTACATTAGCCTCTGTCATGAAATGACGAAAATCAACCGAAGAGGGCGTTTTGCGGAAATTTGTCAATATGGCTTTCGAGCTCGCGCGTAAGACTAACGTAAGTAGCCATACCATGGAGGAAAGACAACAGATAGTTAATGAATTGCGGGGAAATACTTAATAAAAAATGGCCAATCATAAAACTAGATTTTCTTTCCTGCACTTGAAAAGACCCGCCGTGTATTTATGCTCCTTAGAAAACCGGTTAGGCCAAATTAACATTTAAACAAAACAAACAATTCAGTGGCACTGAACTGAAGCTTTATTTGAAAGCCATATTTGAATGCCATACAGTAAACAAACAACTTAATACATGTACAAGCAATATTATTTTTGTATTTTTAATTATTTACACACAAGCACTCGGTTCACATAATTACTATATGGACGTTAAACCTCAAAATTCCTGATCCTGCAATGTTAATTTAAAAACCAGTTTTAAATACTGTCACATTAAATGTACAGACGCCTGTGAAATCTAGTAATATTTTATCCTTTTATTGACTGAAACCTGACATTAAAAGAAGTTCGTAAATATTAAACTTGGATTTTCCAAAAAATATTCAATTGCGCCACGACCAATTAGGGAGCACTCGGTCGATTGTGTGCACAATTTCTGGACGCCACCGTTGTTGTTTTTTTCGGACTAAGCTTACACCTAAATTGTTAACAGAGGGTAAATAGCAAGCATTAATAACATTAACATGGTAAAGGTACAATGAATTTGCAGTTTGTCAACAAAGAAGTATGGCAACATTGCATGAGGAAAGTCGGCCCAACACTAACTGTTTATAAACAATGTAAACGTCGAAGTACAGCTATAGCTCTCCCAAAGGTCGAGTTGTCTCAAAGGTCGAGTTGTCTCAACGGGCGAGTTGTCTCAACGGGCGAGTTGTCTCAACGGTCGACTTGTCCCGAGTCGAGTTGTCTCAACGGTCGACTTGTCTGACATCCGCTAGCTACGCACGTACGTATATAGCGCAGCACGCTTTCACAAACTGACCATTTTTTCAGTCGCTGTTTCTTTTTCTTTCGTAATTTTACGGTTTTGGATGACATTTAGCCTTATGCCTACGGTTTATCCTTTCGAAATAACCACAGCCTTTAGAGCTCCGTCGTAAGCCATAAAGTTCTGACATCGACGACACACGTGTTGCTGTTGGTAAGCGCCGCCATTTTGACAATTTTCCTCGCGTTGACCTTTTAGAAAGGTCATGACAGAGGCTAATGTACAATGGGATACGTCGTACATGGGAATTTCAATAGGATATTTTCAACATGCGGGTTGTAATTGTGAGGATCAAACCACTTTAAATGCAGGGAACACATAGGCCTGGTAATTACTTACACCAAGTATAGAGTATATAAACCAAGCTTCCAGAGGGGATGTTTGTCCCTGATGATTATTCGTGCCGTCCACGCAAAAACTAATTTTTTTAATTACCGTCAGACGTACCAAAACCACTGACCTCTATACATGGACAGATCATCATTGTTTCATTTTGAAGTCGGCATGCGGAGAAGTGCAACATGGCGGACCCACGACGTCACTCTGTGAGCCAATGAAATGTCCAGGTGTTGGTACGATACGTATTACGTAATGTTTATAAATACAAAATGTACAGAGTAAATCCACTGACCTCTACACCTGGACATTTCATTGGCTCACAGCAGTGACGTCTCGGGTCCGCCATGTTGCACTTCCAGTTCGCGCCGACTTCAAGTGTTAGCACAGCAGAATATGGACAATGATCCGTCCAGGTGTAGAGGTCAGTGACCAAAACACGTACGCCTTAACTGGTGTATTCCATTTCCACCCCAGGGAGAGAAAAGGGGTATATTAACTCTCACATCAGAACCCATAAACGTGCAACACACCCCCAAACATACCGTAACATGGGAAAAATTTGTCACGCTGTGTAACTTTGGCCACTACATGCCAATAATTTTTGTTTATGGTTTTACTTAATTTTGGGTTTTTTTATTTATGGAAATGATGAAGAAAGAGTTGAAAAATAACATCAAACTGGATTTTATGTGATATTTTATGAATGTTTTCCCCCAAACGATCTGACCATTGCCCCAACCCTGAATTTCTTTCAACGAGTATAAAACTTACAATACGCTTCCGGAAATTTATTCAACTCATTGCGTTTAGGCCAAAAAAACCAAAAATGTTTAGCGTCTGGCCTTTTGGAAAAAAAAGGAAAAAGGAGGCCTTTTTTCTTTTTCTTTTTTCAAAATGGCCGCCCAATACATTTTGATGCGAGTCATGTAGTGAACATGTCACACCCTATCTTTCAATTTGAAATTAAAACATGCCTCACCCACGATTAAAAATCAAAATTCATGTTGGTCGATCATGTATGCACCATACACGTCACACCCTAGCCTTCCCATTAGAACAAATATATTTCCACAGGATGTACACAGTAATGCTAAAATCTAAAAATACGATCTTTAAAATACGATCTTTAAATGTTATTATTATTATTTGTTATTTTTTAATTTTTTTCAAAAAAAGATAATACAATTTATCATTTTTTTCACCAACAAAAAAAGAAAGAAAAAAGGAGACGGCCTCAAAAAAAAAAACCTGGGGTGTTTGAGGGATCAAATCGATATGTTTTAGCTCTATTCAATAGTGTGGTGGCCAAAGTTACCCCAAATCTACATTAAAAAAACCAACAATTGTTATTTGTAGTTTTCTTGTGTGCAAATTTTTGTTACGGTCAAAAACTATTTGTTGGCTCAAACCCAACTTTATTGTAAAACATAAGCGGAAAATATAACATTATTGTTTAATATGCAGAAATATATTGTAAATTGTCTGAAAATATTGGTCAAGTTTTCCCATTTTACGGTACAATGTTACCACACTGACGGTAATAACTAACTGAAGGGACACCATTGAGAAGCACCAATATAGTGCTTGGTTATTTTTACATGTACTTGGCTTAAGCAACTAGCAGGCGTTCGTATTCCCGGCATTTAAAATGGTTTGATCTTGACAACCCACGTGTAGAAAAGTATCATTGAAATTCCCGTCCTGTACGTATCTCATTGTACCTTGCAACAATAGAAGCGGGGAGTCTTTGCAAACGCCATTGTACACGTATGGCGTGTCAGTCACCAGCGGGAGGAGGGTGTGTATACTAATGATTAGAATAATCATGTAGATCGTATACCAGGCCTTATTACGAATAACAACAAGCTACGGTACAGTCTCGATAGTTCATTGGATGGGACGCAAGCACCGCTGACCTCATGAACACTCGCAAGTGCTGATTGGCTAGTATTGCGTACGACGGTAATTGACGGTCTAAAACGCACGAACTCTACTTTCGCGCGCTTTTACCTACCAAGGTAGCCGCGTATTCGGCCGGTTCTCTCCGCGCGGATTCAGTCCGCATTCACCAAAAGGCGACAAATATTTAATACATGCTGCAAAAGGTGATGCATTTTCTAAAAAGTTTTTTGTCAATTTATTTAAAGAATTTTTCGAAATAAACCGTAAATATAACAATACTTTTTCAAACCCTTGTAGATCATACAGCATATTAGCCACACTTTTTCCTGTAATTGTAAAACCTTTCCTGTAATTTTGATGAAAAATTACAGTTAAATTAGCTGCTTAATGGAAGTAATTCTACTTCGAGTTATTTGTCAAACCTTTTATAGAAATTTCAAACAATACGGCAACAGTGTGGTTTTACAAATTCAAGACCTGCTTTTATCATTGCTGTACTTTTTTTCTTTTGCCACATGAATTGCAATTGTACATTTCTGTAAAGCACACCTGCAAGGACTATCTTTCCGTGCCCCACTCTTTCTATCTGGCAAGTGTTCTTTCAAGCACGAGTGGCAGTATAGAGTTTCCAAGATTCTTTTATATGCTAATTTTGACATATAACCGTTGTTCTTTGTTTACATTTTATGTAGTTTTGATAATATCTGCTTATTTGCACTCGACCTTAGAAACTTACATTTGACCCAAGTGTGCTATATATCGCAAAGAATTATGGGGCGATATTAGGTGGAAATAAAAAAGAAATTATGGACACGGTCTAAAACCGTATTTTACCTAACGTTCTAAGCTGACAAACTACTAGGATCCATCTAATGATGCAGAACTTTATAGTTGAAGGGCTGTTGTGTTATTAAATAAAGTAACAGTTATCATTCTCATAAAATCTGGCGTGGTGAAATTAATTGTTGAAATTGTTGATTGACGAAACTGATTCACCGAGAACATTGCAAATAAGCCCGAGTGCGAGTGCACTAATTACTGTTCGGCTGAAGCCTATACCAAAATTAAGTGTGCCCAGAAACATGATCTCGTAGATCATGAAATACAAATATGAGGTTTGAATAACATGTGATGTACACTTTGTTTTAAAGAGGCAGATATACTCGCAGCCGAAAAACGCATTACAATGCTGCATTGAAAAGGGGATTTATTAAACGGGCTAATTAGGCACTAATTAGTGTTCGGCTGAAGCCTATACCCACATGCCCAGTAACATTATCTTGTAGATTATGAAATAAAAGTATGAGTTTTTGATAACATGTGAGGTATATTTTGTTTTAAATGTTTCATTCTCATTTCCAAATCTATAAAAATAACTCGAAGTAGGATTACTTAGTTCATTAGGCAGCTAGTTTAACTGTAATTTTTCATCAAAATTACAGGAAAGGTTAAACAGACTAATATGCTGTATGATCTACAAGGGTTTGAAAAAGTATTGTTATATTTACGGTTTATTTTGAAAAATTCTTTAAATAAATTGACAAAAAACTTTTTAGAAAATGCATCACCTTTTGCAGCATGTATTAAATATTTGTCGCCTTTTGTTGAATGCGGACTGAATCATCGCGGAGAGAACCGGCCGAATACGCGGCTACCTTGAGCCAGGTAAAAGCGCGCGAAAGTTGGACGTTAAAATTGGAAGTTGAAGTACGACGTTTTGAAAGTTGAACCACGACGTTTTGAAAGTTGAACCACGACGTTGCCTGTCCGTTTTAGAACATCATAACATTCAAAACGTCGTGGTTCAACTTTCAAAACGTCGTATGTGCTGACATCGCGGCAGAAATGTGCACATAAATCTGCATATAAATCTGCTGTACGTGAGTGCGACATATAGCTAGCTACGCATAATTAAATGTGCAATGAAAATGTACATGTAGTGCCCATCCGTGCGACATCGCACTAGAAAAGCATCCGAATTAAAAAAACATCCGAATTAAAAAAGCATCCGAGTTTACAAAAAGCATCCGAATTACGAATTCATCCGAATTAAAAAAGCATCCGAGTTTGCAAAAAGCATCCGAATTAGGAATACATCCGAATTAGGAAAGCATCCGAGTTGTAAAAACACGTCCGATCTTTTTGACACTGATTCTGCTCCATACACAGCAATGCTGGTTCCTTCTCGGTTTGAGCATTCATACCTTGCTTTAACAATAACGATACACGTCCTGTGCATGCACACGTACGTTACTAGTACTATACGATGATGGACGAAGACCACAGCCAGTCCACAAATTGCGATATATTGGCCGCAATTCGAGATCTTCAACATAAATTTGCTTCGTCCTGCAAACTTAAAGAGCGAAGGCAACAAGGAGCAGTACGACCACTCCGTGAAGGTTGCTGCATCAATCGAAGAGGCGTTGGCATCGCTAGAACTTGACGATGTTTCAGCGGTGAAGGCCAACCTAAAGGAGGCACTAGACGCTCTACACCAGCGACAGAAGCTGATTCGTCTGGCTGACCGCTCTCCGCTTGGCTGGGCGACTGTTAAAGAGTACGTGGCAGACAATTCCGATGACGAAAAACGGCTCCGCAAGGCCGAGAAATCGGCCACATCAAAGAAAGCAGAAAATGCCAAGAAATCTAAGGCAAAGTCAAAGTTCCGTACGCCTTCGTCTTTTGCTACTAGCCAGCCTAGTTTTCGTCGCTATACCAGCCCACCAATCCCTTTCCAGCCCTACAGCACTGACAACAGAGTATGCTACCAGTGCGGCATTAAAGGGCACGTTCGCCCAAACTGTCCGGCTTTGCGAGCCTTGCGCAGTGGACAACATCCCAGCGCAACGAGCAGAAGCACAAGCATTTAATAGACCAGCGCAGAACCCAACACTCGTCAATGTCACCGCTCTTTCCGTAGCCGAACATTACAATTCATCCCCTTGCTTGGCTCGGAATCTTCCGATTGGGCGTACATGTCCTCAATCGTCCATTTCTACAAAGACGGGTCTAGGAGCTTCAATTTCCCAGAGCTCACGCACTCATCAACCTAGTGGCCGCGCCCGAGTTGCAGCGGCACATTTGCCACCACCGCAACAGCCCGTATCAACGACGTGCAACGAACCCTCGTCAGGCGGTGCACGCGAAGGTCATCCCTACGCAGACTTTGACACGGGCAGTCCACCTATCCTTTCCTCCATCGAAGTCAGGAACTGGGAAACGACCGAACTTGACAAAGACGACAGTGCGGCTGCTCACAACGTCCCAAGGGGCGTTAAAGGTAAAATAAAAGCACGTTTACCATTTTGGATTAACGAGCTAAAAGCAAATGCTTTGGTCATTGATACGATCAGTCATGGGTACAATATACCTTTTACATCTTTGCCTACCCAGTTTTATGCTAGGAATAATGCATCCAGTTTGGAATACGCAGAATTTGTTGATTCCGCCATTAACGATCTATTGTGTAAACATTGTATTGTGCAGGTTCATTCTCGCCCTTATTGTTGCAACCCTTTGACAGTCGCAGTAGGTAAGAAACTCCGCTTAGTTCTAGATCTTCGTCACACAAATCAATTTATTTCGAAAGTCCAATTTAAATATGAAAATCTAGACCAAATTGCTCAAGTTTTGGATACGAATCAGTTCTACGTCTCTTTTGATTTTGAGTCCGGTTACCATCACATAGACATTTACGCTCCTCATCAAAAGTATTTAGGCTTTACCTGGCAAAACTCCGACAAGCACACTAAGTCCTATGTCTTTACAGTCCTTCCATTTGGCCTGGGTAGTGCCTGTCATATTTTCACAAAGGTCGTCAGACCTTTAGTCTATTACTGGAGGGCTCGAGGAATTCTTTCCTTTGTGTATATTGACGACGGCCTCATCGTTTCTAATTCGTATGAAGAAGCTATCACCAATAGAACGGTCGTTCAGAGTACAATTGCGAATAGCGGATTTGTGCTCAACGTTAACAAATGCATTTGGGAGCCCACGTCGTTATTACAACATTTGGGGTTTATTATTGACTCTAACTCGGCTTCCTTTTTTATTCCAGAACAGAAGATAGTCAAGTTGTTGTCATCTATACACGGCTGCATATCAGGCCAACGCCCATTTCGGGTGCCAGTCAAAGGTTTGGCTTCAGTTGCGGGGCAGGTGATTTCCATGACTCCCGCCCTTGGCCCTATTGCTAGATTATAGACAAGGAATTTGTACCGTTTCATTGAATCCCGTACCTCTTGGTTTCATGTTGTCCTCTTGCCTTGCGAAGGGATCTTAGAAATGCGATTTTGGGAAGAAAACATTCGAAAGTTGAATGGATTTCCTTTTAAATTCCGTTTAGTCCCCACGATGCAGCTTTATGCTGACGCCAGTGGTACTGGTTACGGAGGCTTCATTCAAGATAAGCCCCGGATGCGTTTTCATGGTATGTGGTCTTCTGTAGAAAGAACCAAAAGCTCAACTTGGCGCGAGCTGATGGCTATATACCGCATACTTTCAGAAGCTGCCCCTGCGCTGGCTAACGAAAAGATAAAGTGTTTCACTGACAATTCTAGTGCTCCCATTATAATCAAATGCGGCAGTACAAAAAGCGATTTGCACGAAGTGGCCCTGGGCATTTTTTATCTCTGTAGACAGCACAATATTGTCTTAATTCCAGAATGGTTGCCTAGAAATGAAAACACCATAGCCGATAAGATTAGTAAAATAAGGGACTATGATGATTGGGGTATAGACTACAGGGATACAACCGGCAATCAGCCGCCCCGACAAAAAGAAAGGAGCCCATTACTCCGGATACTCTGGAGAAGATCTTGGCGAACCATGGACAACCTGGGGCAACTTTGTCCGATCTTAGAACTTTATTCATTTGTTTTTTGAGTTACGCTGGTTTTCTCCGATTCAATGACATCTCCAATATTAGGCGTAAAGATTGTACCTTTTACCCAGATCGACTTGTTATATATTTAGTTAAATCTAAAACCGATCAATTTCGGCAGGGAAACAACGTTACAATTGCCAGAACATTTAAATCGACTTGCCCTGTTGCCATTGCCGAAAGATATCTGTTAGCCATGGGCGACAGTCCCGATTCTGAATTACCAGTTGTACGCCGTTTAACTACTTCTAAGAAAGGGCTTGTTGCCACTTCTAACCCTTTAAGTTACAGTAGAACACGTGAGATGGTACTTGAAGCCATTAAGCCTTTTGTACCTGACATTGCCAAGTTCGGTCTTCACAGCCTTAGGTCAGGCGGTGCATCCGCAGCGAGTAATGCGCTTGTACCTTCTTGGCTAGTAGTAGCGCGCCATGGCAGATGGAAGACCGACAAGGCTGGGCACGCTTACCTAAAACCAAATATCGAAGCTGAGCTGCTGCCGTCAAAGTCCCTTGGAATTTGAGGCACAATTTTGTCAATATTTGTAACTGTATTACTGGTCCAGTTATTGGACAAGGCAGATATATCTACAATGTAAAATTCAGTTGTATAAATATGAGTCAGATGAATAAAGCGAGTTGACTTGGTGCTCACTACCGAATCCAACTTGTTCAAACAAATTACTTGTTTTTCAATCTTGTTTTATTTCAAGGTTTATTTATTTATTTATTTTCCCTGTATCTTCTGAAGTAGATATAGAGAAGAAATGTATTTTCTTACGAAGTAAGAAAATGGCGGTGACCACTATGACTGACCGTGCCATCCGCGTGATGACCTTTCATTGTACGGTCACAAAGATCGCTGCATATATCTATAATGGCTGTACGTGGTTTATGACAGTTGACAACATGTAATACTTCCAAGGTTGTGATATGGTTGTAAAGGTATATTAATGGACAAGACAATAGTCCAGTGGTGATGTAATTTGTCACGGGATCGTTTATATTGCGTGATCAGTGATCAACTTCGGCTACCAGCTGGTGAACCTTTTCGTGATTGTTGACGGACCATGTATTGTTTTATGTATTTATTATCGAATTAAAATAAAACAATTATTTCAATGTTCATAAAACATGGACCTTGAACTGATCCAGTTGACATGTTTAGTAAAGACAGGCTAAAATAGCTAGCACCAACTTAAGTTGGGTCTAGTCGTTTGCATATCGACCTACACAGAGCACTGAGCAGAAATGTATCCTTGTCATCAAAGATTTGGGTAAATTGATTTAAGTAAATTAATTTAAGTAAATTAAAACATAAATAAATAATTTCCTGCACAACGTTAACACTGTACCATAGGTCTTGAACTAATTACAGCTAAAGTAACTTAAAACTAGCTGTATAAAGTAAAACATTGAAACATAATACTACTCATATGACTGTGGTTCAGGAAAGGGTCATGTTCACAGGAAAACTGGTTATAATATATGCAATGATACTGCTTAATATTGGTGAAATAATGGAGAAATATTTCCTCATTGTAAGAAGAATTTCTACGCGAGCTCATTTGCAATTTCTTTTGAAAACGGATGCCGTTTGGTGAAAGAAGTGGTGGGATTGTGTAAATATAGCATAGGATCAACTCCCTGGTTTTTGAGCTTCAATCTGAGGGCAGACTTGACAAAATTACGGTTGAAAAATGGGTCCTAATTGCCCTAGAACGTGGAGGGATGCCATTTGTAAAATGGCTGCTTGCAGGCTCGGGAAGTATCACTTTTCGGGAGGTGAGTTTCTTTTGGTGTGAATATTAAAAAATGTAATTGCTAACCTACTAAAAATTGAAAAGAAATGGAAAGATAAAGACCAAGACAATAATCTGATTGTTGTTTGAGAAACCCCAGTGATGTCGGTGTGCAAGAAACTTGGTCGTGAACATTGTTGATTTTACACTGTTTTCAATGGGACTTGAATTAGGCAGGTGCACCCCTCAAGGGATGAACAAAATGTCTGCCGAGTCCATGTAGTAAGACGGAAAAACGCTACCGGTTAGAGTGAATTATGGCGCCACCAGGGGGTAGAGCAACAAGGTAAGAAGGCTCGCAGAGGCCATCACAATGGGTCAAAGATAAGTGGTGTATACTAGTCGCTCAAACTGTTGCCTAGCCCCCACCCCCTATAAAATGCCCTATAAATGGTTTAACAAAAATTGAAAGTGCTAATCACTTGCAAATCACTTGCAAAGGGTTGTCGACATTTCTCTATGGCCTGCTAGGGGGTCCGAGGCACCCCAACCCCGCTAAAGCTTATAGGCCCTAATGCTTTCCCCTGTATTTTAAGGCAATGTTGGACTGTTCTGTCGGCCTATAATAAAACAAGTCTATAGCTCGGAGTAGTAAATAAGCTTCAGGTGGCTAGTCTCCAACATGAACGCTACTTTAGGGGCTTTAATCTCGGAATTGTTGGAGTCCCACAGAATTCAGCAGTCCCCTGCGAAACGGCAAGTGACATCTTTGCAACCAAATTCGGCATGCCTAACATTGCAATCAAGAATGCACATTGGACTGGTCGCTCAGCAAGATTTGCATCAGATCTGACGGAAGAACCTCGTCATATCTTGGTCAAATTCCTGTACCGAACGGAGCGGCTACAGATCCTGAGGAACGCCAAACGAGTCCTTGCCAACTCGCCCTTAAGTTATTTCTCCTGCAAGATCTCCATGCCGTATTAGTCCAGGGAAAATAATTAATTTTGTTTTGTTGACCTCACACAAATTGCAATAGAATATTTTTCACTACAGTGCACCTCTAGGTCTGTAGAATGACATACTAAAAATCTCAAAAAATCCAAGTGGTTGAAAATATGACTAATTTGCATAAATCGTTAATCCATGCCACGTAATATATTTATTCCTATATTCGGGTATATTATTATTATTATTATTATTATGGAAAAGGTTATTTTGGTGATTCTACTTGCACATCCTTACTCCAATAACATTTTCTAAAGCTTGTAAATGACTGAATAGTTATGAAAATATAGTAATGGTCCAAAATGACTACAATTATACCCTATATTTTGCACGCATTCATATGAAAATATTAAGAAATATCTTACTCATCTGAAAGTAAATAAAGATTCTAGGCATCCAGCAAAATGATTGCGCTAGATATCCCGAAATTATTCTGAAAAATAAAATTCTATAAAGAAAAATATGCGACCGCCGGATGGCGATCGCGAAACAACACAAATAACATAAGAATAACCGCCCGACGCCGGTTGAAAACAAACGCTGTATTCCGTGCTTTCCTCGGCATTTATGACTGTAAAACTTCGAACAGGCCAGTTAAATTATATTTACTATAAAATACAACCGTCTAAATTCGTCCATTCATGATAATTTAAGCATTTAACCATGGTGTATACTACCCTTAACACGCAGGGCCTAATCCACTGCGGAACTTCTAATTGTCTCAAACGCAGAGGCCCGACCTCTGACCTTATTCAGTTACATTCAAATATAACACGCAGGGCCCTTCCACGCGGAATTGTTATTGTCTCTCACGCGGAGGCCCCACCTCTGATCTAAAAATAAACATGTTAGATTAAAAATTCAACACACAAGGCCTGTCCACTGCGTAACTCCTATTTTCTCTTATCCTCCGATGATAGGCCTATCTATGTAAGATAAACATTCATCACCCAGGGCCCGTCCCCTGCGTAACTGTTATTCTCTCTTGACCTCTGATCTTAACAAAGCTATATTTAAATTCAACACGCAGGGCCTGTCCACTGCGGAATTTATATTCTCTCTTATCCTATGATCTTAACATTGTTAGATTTAATTTAACACATAGGGCCCATCCGGTGCGTAACTTATACTCTCTCTTATATCCTTTGATCTTAACATTGCTGGGTTAAATTTAACACACGGGGCCCATCCACTGCTTAACTTCTATTTTCTCTTATCCTTTGATCTTAACAATGTTAGATCTAAATTCAACACGCAGGGCCTGTGCACTGCGAAATTTATATTCTCTCTTATCCTATTATCTTAACATTGTTAGATTTAAGTTCAACACACAGCGCCTGTCCACTGCCTAACTTATATTCTCTCTTATCGTCTGATCTTAACAATGTTAGATTCAAATTCAACACACAAGGCGCGTCTGCTGCGCAACTTATAACTATCTCTCATCCACTGAACTTAACTACACTAGATTAAAATCCAAAACGCAGCTTAACTTATTATAATAATAATACTAATATCTTGGATTTATATAGCGCTTTTCACACCCGAAGGGCAACTCAAAGCGCGTCCAACATTATTACCCCTGATCACTGGGCAATTTTCAATCCTTAGACCCTCTCAACTCCCTGGGGAGTATACAGCCTGTGCTGCAATATATGCGCTACTAGGCTAAATCAATCACAATAACCATCTCTGCCCTCACAGGTACACATTGTACCCCTGGGTGGAGAGAAGCAATTATAGTTAAGTGTCTTGCTCAGGGACACAAGTGTCACGACTGGGACTCGAACCCACACTCTGCTGAACAGAAACACCAGAGCTTGGGTTTGGTGTTCTTATCGACTTGGCCACGGCACCCTACTATCTTAACCATGTTAGATTACAATTTGAACCCACAGGACCCATCCACTGTTCTTTCTTATGCACAGGCCCGCCCTCTGATCTTAACCAGACCGAGTCAACACCTTATCTCGGGGTAACAATGACCAAGAATATGAAATGGAATCAACACATCGACGTCATAACATTCAAGGCCAACATAATACTAGGTCTTCTGCGTCGCAATCTGCGGTACACACCACAGTCAGTAAAGACCACTGCCCATCAGTCACTAGTTCGACCCCGTCTGGCATACTGCAGTGCACAGTCTGATAATAGTTCTACATACACCTTTTCCAATCCCTAGCCACACAAACTTCTAGAAGATCCTCAGCATACAGTTGCTTACCCTATCAAACCCGGATAGATGCATTCAGGTATTCATTAATGCCCAGCACAATTCCACTTTGGAATTCCATCCCAGTCACAGTACATGCGACACCCGGTCTTGAGCATCCAGGACTGGATTGCTCAATGTGGCTTTCTAAACAAAGTCCAGATTTCACTGTAAATAGCCTATATGCACCGACACCCACACTATGTAAATGAGTATTATCTACACTGGTCCACACCGTGCACGACAAGCAAATTGACGAGATATCCAGTTGGACGCACTGTCAATTATCAACGTAGAAGTAGAAGTACCCACGCTAGTCTAGCGTAAAATCCCCCAATTAAACGATTGAAATGATGTTTGATTGGGATTCTGCCGAATCTTTTACCGAAATGAGGAATCACGTGAGATTGCATTCTCTGGTAGGAAACATACCACGCATTCAAAGTATAACAAAGAGAAGTGAATAGGAGTCCCTGCTATATAAGAGCCCTCCCCACGCAACCTCGTCAGTGTTTAAAGTAAAAAGCATTACACTGGCCCACCCAAGGGGCGGACAAAATGACAAGTTAAAATACATGTCTTAAAGGCTGCGTAACATGACACACAAAAGGTAACAGTTTGGGAGGGTGCCACGTGATTCCTCATTTCGGTAAAAGATTCGGCAGAATCCCAATCAAACATCATTTCAATCGTTTAATTGGGGGATTCTACCTCACAATTACCTCAATTCGGAACACGTGAGATTTCAAAGTTGGCCAGTGTAATGTGTATCGAAAACCAATTCCACATACTGGGTACAAACATAAGCTTCGTAGCCATTTGCTAGAGCAATGTATACAAAATAAATTCATAAAGGTGGTTCTGCACCTAAAATTAATTTGGAATCAAAATAAGATAAAAAACAGATACTTTCAGTATTTCAATTAACGATGTACATTAAATACACGCAGATGTAATAATAATTAGTTTCTGTCAAGCACAGCCTTGGCAAAAACTGCCTCTGTTTCACTATTTTTGCTGGAACTGGGTCTATTATAGAATCGAGCAAAGGTAGTGGCTGATGACCAGCCTGCTGTCTGTAAGATAACATCTGTTGGCACGCCTTTGTTTGCGGCTGCAGATGTGGAGGCTGACCGAAAGCTATGAGCTTTGAAAACAGAGGAGTCAATGCCTGCTTCAGTTAAGCATAATTTCAACCATCGAGCAATGGTTGAAGAACATACTTCCTTATTAGGAGGAACATAACTTATGAAAAGTTTACTACTCGTACGAATTGGATTAGTACGTTTTAAATATTCCAATAGAGTTCTGATAACACACAAAGAGCGATTTTCTGGATAAGCCGAAAGAACCAAGACTGGTTGAGGCTTGCCTACTTTCGAAGTCTTAATTAATTCGGTTATGTTAATTTTAACCTGTTTATTTGTAAGCACCATATTTGAAACATCACACAAGGACAGGGTCTGTGTCCTTTGACCTGTAGTCAATGCAAACAAACAAATTAGTTTAAAAGTCAAGTCTTTCAGGCTTATCGACTGAATGGGTTCTAAGCCACTGACGTAGCTAAGTAAAGGACTAACATCCCATGTATGGGAGTATCTAGGCAATTGAGGGTCTAGTGTTAAAGACCCCACGCATAAAACGTACGACAATTGGATGAGTTCCAAATTTAGTACAAGAGTCATCTGTCAACCACAAGAACGATGACAAGGCACTCCTTGCAGTGTTAATAGTGCTGTATTCTGCACCTTGGTCGAACAGTGACGCTAGGAAGTCCAATGCAGGACTCAAAGAGGTATGAACCGGATGGAGCGCCCGTTGAGCACAGAAGTGTAGCCATTTGGATACGGCTGAATTGTACTGTTTTTGCGTACCTGGTTTCCAGGCCTGCATGACGATACTGACAGTTCTGTCTGAAAGGCCTCTCGTTTTAAGCGATTTTCTGATAAAACCGCTGCTATCATAACTAACTGGTGTTCCAGTGGATGTCGACGCTCCAGGGCATGTGGTAGGTGGAGCAGACCTGGCTCTCTTGACATGATTATCGGATGTGCTATCAGTAGACGCAGTAACCGGGGAAACCAGTGTTGTGTGTGCCACAGCGGGAAAACCAAGACTCCGGTCGTGTTGTCCCTTTCTATTTTCTGTATTATTCTGTCAATGAGTGAAAATGGAGGAAATGCATAAATTACATGTTCTGACCATGACAACGAGAAAGCATCACAAGCAATTGCCTCGGGGTCAGGATACCATGACACGTATGGTTTGAACTGGTAGTTAGTTCTAGATGCAAATAAATCAATTGTGGGGAAAACATTCAGTTTTAATAAAACATCATGAAGGATTCGACAATTTAATTTCCATTCCAAATGATCATCGGTACACCTAGATAAGGTATCTGCAACAACATTATCAACCCCAGGGATACGGGAGGCAATTAGCCATGAATTATGTTGTATACACCAAAGCCATAATTGTTTGGTCAATAGTAGCGGGGAGTGACAACCTCCCATATGATTGATGTATGCCATAACAGTAGTATTGTCTACGTGTACAGCAACAGTTTTATTCTGTACATGAGTAACAAAAGCTTTAAGCGCATAGAAAACTGCCAACAATTCAAGGTAATTAATGTGGAATGTTGCCTCAAACAGATTCCATTTGCCCTTTGTTTGGAGGTTAAATGTAGGGCAATAGGCTCCCCAACCACTAAGGGAAGCATCTGTATAAATATGAATGTTTGCAACTCGAGGCATTATTGGGCGACGAGTACCAGCTAGGTTTTGTATCCATCATTGTAATTCAAGAATGGCTTCTTGAGATAACGGCATTTTATACAGAAAATTTCCATCATTTCTCTTTAGAGCTTCATCTTTAGCCATTTCCAAATTTCTGTAAAACAGAGGGCCCAGTGGTGTAGCCGGAAAACTTGACACTAATCTGCCTATTACCTGTGCAACCAATAAAATGGTTGGATTTGTCTGGTTAGCCAGATGGCGGCATGCTTCAACAACGATAGAAACTTTTTTGATCGGTAAGCTCACTGTCATTGTTACCGTATTCATCACAAAACCCAGAAATTCCAAAGTTTGACATGGGGTAGGGTGTGATTTGGTTTGATTGATCACAAAACCGAGTTCATTCATAAGAGTACATCTGGATTCGAAATTCTCTGTGCATTCTTTTACCGTGTCCCCAATAAGGAGGGAGTCATCGATATAATTGGCAGAAATGTGACCATAATTGCGTAAAGTTGCAATTGCTGGTTTCATGACTTTAGTGAAAATGCGCGGCGCGCTAGCTAGACCAAAACACAAGCAAGTAAATTGCCACAATTTATCTCGCCAAGCAAATCTGAGATATTGTTGGTGTTCTTTGGCCATAGGGATAGTAAAATATGCATCTTTGAGATCTACAGATGCAAGATAACAGTTTGGTCGAATAAGCGTTAAAGCAAATTCTAGAGTTTCCATTTTGAAATGGTGATATTTAACAAATTTGTTCAATTGCTTCAAATTGATAATAGGTCGCATAGTGCCGTCTTTTTTAGGGGTCAAAAATAGGACCGAAAGAAACTGTCCATGACAGGGTTGCACTTATTAATGGCACCTTTTTTAAACAAAGAGACAACTTCTTTATCCATCATGGCTGCTTCGGTGTCTGAAAACCGGATTTGGTTTGGAGCAGCATACTGCACTGGTTCTTTATCAAATTCAATGTGGCAATGTACGTGCCACTGTGTCCAGAACCCACTGATCATTAGTAATATTGGACCAGGCTGAGAATGATGAACCATTCCTCCATGGATGAACTGTTTCAATCTTCCCGCATTAGGGGTAAAGGTTTGAGTTAAGCACTTACTCACAAGGTGGGATGTTCCAGCTTGACTTAGTCATGCTGTTGGTTGCTTAGTCGAGGACGATGATTCCGAGGCCATTTCACTCAGCTTTGTTGTATGAGCGCGCTGGGTACGGGTACGGGTATGGGGATGAACGATATGACCCCCGACCTCGGTAGTTAGACGCCCTCACTCGGCGGTTATAACCTCCTCTGCTGAAAGAGGGTCTGTAACGCCAGTCCACAGACGATGGGCGTGTCCAGGTGGATGGGTAATTTCTTTTGTGTTGGGCCACATTGTTAGATCGCACCTGTACTTTTGATCCAATTCTATTGGAATCTTGAATGCTCTTACAGGACTGAGCAAGGTCATCGCCAAACAAAAGGCTTGTGCATGGAACCTGTGAAGAACACAGTGGGGTGTAATTTTGACTCAAATCAGGTCGAATAGCGTCTCGGCGACGCAAATTTAGCAATGAATTGCCATGCCCCAAAATTGCCATCGCATCGGATTGCGAATTAATTTAGCCGAATCAAGATTGGTTTCGGTCTTGTTGGCTCGTGCTTTAAAGAGCTCGTCAGTTACCAGAGCAACGGCAATTGATCCATGAACGAAGCAGTTCTGGATCTTCTGTAATTTGGCATCGTGTGACCGCGTTGTCGGTTTCAGAATTGACCAAATTTCTGGATTAACACGTGTCAAGCACATGTTAGCGCAATTTATTGGCTTATTGTAAAGCTTCAATTTTTCATTGAGCTTTTCGGTTTGAATTTTGCCTCTAACCAAAGCATTAACTGTTTGAGCCAACTGATCATTAATGGCTGGACCCTCTTTGTCGTCGTTTTCGACAAGGGCCGCCAACTCCAAGAATAACGGGTCATTTTTTTGCCCGTGGAGGAGTGTGTCTATGTCACGGTCTGAAAAACTGTCCCTTTCGGGTACAAGACCACTATCAGCCAAATTATTGCCCCTGTCGGGTGCAGGCCTGTCATAAAATGAATCAAAATCTACAATTTCGCCTTCTTCAGTGCCCTCGTCTACAGGAGTCGCACCATGGCCGATAGCAACAGATTCATTAGAAAAGCTACTGAATGCACTTGCTAGAGTCGCAACCGTGTTTTGCAGCTGGGCTACAGCAGCGTGCAGGTTCGAGTCGGGCGCGGGCACGGACGCGGACGAAGTGGCCTTGCTCGAGAGAGCAGGGGTCGCAGGGGCAACATTCTTGCGCTTGCAGGCTCGCTTTTTAGCTGGCACAGCAGGCACCTGAATAGCACTACTCACATGTAATTTCCTTCTCTAAATGCATAAAAGTGCTCTCGTCTTCTGACGGGTTCACTTGAATAACGGCCTCATCGGCCATAATGGCCACGCTTATAGCAAAAAATTAAAGGAGCAAAAAAGGCTGCCTATGCAAAAACGCGCTGCGTTGTGAAGCGTAGCCGACGTGGTATGCCACCAAAAATACACTGACGAGGTTGCGTGGGGAGGGCTCTTATATAGCAGGGACTCCTATTCACTTCTCTTTGTTATACTTTGAATGCGTGGTATGTTTCCTACCAGAGAATGCAATCTCACGTGTTCCGAATTGAGGTAATTGTGAGGTAGAATTGTGCATTTTAGTTAGCATTTTTAGTACAACTGGACAGACAGAAGTCGGTCACACCTTCTTGCATTATACGCGCCACCAAAAAGGGTCAGCGACTGATAAACCTGATGCTAAACAACAATGCGCGTCATTTCCACGCGTAAATGCGTTCAAAAGACTGCACTCATAAGCCAGCCAGCACTAAGAAACGTGCCACGAGGCTGCCATTCGCCTAATAGTACACACGCCGCTCAAGGCGCTACGACTCATTTGAGGGTCCACTCCCCGTTTTGTTTGAATGTCAAGGCCCCCCTTTGTTTAGGCCCATCCTAAAACACGAATGCTGCCAACAAGAATGCATTATAGCTCTTCACTATGGACAATCATGATTAAATCTGATACGCCGAGCTAATAGGGCGCAATCGACCAACTGTTATTTTGAAAACCAATAACGCTACGCATCTACGAGCCGTAACTCACTACAGCCCCCAAACCGAAAAGGAGAATTTCAGATGGTACAGAACAAAACCCTCCGCGCTTAACATATTGCGAGGTTAAAAACCTTTTCCTGGGGAAGGATCTTAAGGGTGCAAAACAATTACAGTTGTTTAAACCTGTGCTGGTGAGGGTAATGTTGGACTTGTTCACATACTCAGACTATTTGCTTGGAATCCGGAGGCCCGACCGGAAATATGTAGCACTTACCAAGGGTTCTCCGACCACGTACCTGAATCGCTTTTCAATTAAGTCAGAAAAAACGTACTTGGAACTATTAAAACCATTCTTACATGCAAACTCCAATTATTTTTTATTCCGAACCACAGCGGGAGAAAAGCCTATTCACTAAATGTTCATCTCGCTATAGCCAGAGCCGTCTGTTGTAATGCCATGCCATTTTGTGAACTTAGATTGCCCCTCCGTCTTCAGCTTTGTCTCTTTTTTTCCCCTGGTATTCCTTCCATAACCGTCTTTGTCAATATACAGTATTAGTCAGGTGACTGTGATAAAACCAAAATAAGAACATTGTTACAATTAAAAATTTTTGTTTACCACTGACCTTAAATTACTTTGACCTCAACACCTCACCTTTGACACAATCACCAAGGCTACAACACATACATGCCACATTAGATTGAAATCGGGACCCCAAGTTTTCAAATGAAAAAGGGTTTTAAAGTCCGGCCCATTTTAAAACTTGACCCCAGATGGCCTTCGACCTCAGAAGTTGAATTTGAAAACCACTCTCGTATAGTGAGATAGCAGTATTTCATCTCCGACCGAAACAAGATTGTAAATGAAAAGCAAGGCAATGACAGCCATAACTTATCGGGGTTGTATTATATATAACAGCGGTGACCAAACAGCAGCGGCCAAACTCTCAATCGATCAAATAATCAAATCAGCCCTGGACCTCAAAGAAGTTAATTGCCCACAATAATTGTTATCTTCTATCGAAGATCCATAATAAGGCTAACAAATCCGGTACTAAGACGAATATTGCTATAGGCTGCTCACAAGCTACACGGTTAATATCATATACTGATCCGGGTACCCCGAGATGATCAAGAACCCTTTTAAATTGTACAATTTTTGCGGATTCCGTATACATGTACTTGACTTAAATGGAGAACTACCTTGTAATTAGAACGTATAAGGTTTGCCCAGAGCGGGCCTGATCGCTTTTACTATGCAAAATACGGGATCTTGGCACTGTCCTGGGACGGACCATGGCGATTACGCATGCCGGCTTTTCCGTGTCTTACGTCACAATAATATTGTGCGGAATGACCTGAAACAAACATGCCCCTTGGTTGTTTCTCCCAGGTTAAACCCCTATAAGCAAGGCTTGAATAAGTTTCCGCTTAAATAGCGCTTAAATTGGCTTCCTCCCTAAAATTTGAAAAAGGTTGCATCGCATTATTATATACAAACATATTTTACACACGGGTTAAATTTTACATTTATGATTGAAACGCATCTGCCACCGTCGAAGGAGGCACTTATAGCCAGTGAAGACATGCTGACATAACCGGCAGTGTTCTTGGACTCTAATAATACCAAAAGCTTTAATTTCAATCCGGATGTGGTTTTTTTTTTTTTTTATTATTATTTCAACGACGATTGCTTGCAACAAAAGGGCTAAAAATACTAGTATCGTCTTATTGTTTAGAGAGACTTTTCAAGTTTTCATCAACATAGTTGAGCAGCATACTGTGCCGGCTTGGCGACAAGATATGTGATTTAGTTACCTATCTTCAAAATGTGTGGTTCTTTTTTAGTTACCTAAAACAATTAGGAACACTCAAAATGTCGTCTAATCCGAAAGCAGGCTTACAAAAATAATGCCGCGCAAAAAGCACATAAATGTATCATTAAAAGTGTACTGACCTCAAAGGTTAAAACGATCTAACACCCCGACCAAACCTGCGTTGCTATACTAAACTCAAAGGCAAAACACATGTCAGAACCACTGCCCCATACCAGAGCAGAGCAAAGGCGCCCAACCAGAACATGTGGCACTCTGACTATCGAAAACAAACATCACATGCAAAACGTGAGCATAAAGCACAGTAATATAACAATAGGTACGAGTATGCATTTAATTCACTTGAATTATGTCATTTTTAAAATAGACACTTTATGAATCTATTTTTTTTTTTTTTAATATCCCGAAACAGTCAGAGTCACCATGTTGGCCCAACACCACTGCCAAAAGAAACATTACTATACTGCGGGGCACTCCGTGTACAAAAAACCTCGCATTTTGCGGCTGTGAGCCGTCAACCTGCTCAAGACATCGCTGCGCACCTCATTATAAAGACTATGCTGCATTCTGACTGGCCATACGATGCGAGAGCACCCATCAGGCTCTACGATATTTCATTCCCATGGTATGAATTAGCACCGAAGTCCCAACATTTAGATAATACGGGCTTTCCTACAGATATGCAGCGGAAATATATTATTTCAACACAGACTTCTAATAAAACTCAACCTATAATTAGCTGGGTAGAGGTTTATAAAGGTCTCAATTAAACCAGAAAATCAGATCTGTAGAAAAACACCCCCGAAATAGAGCAATCAACGAAGATTACACTGATTACACTAAGAGCACTATACGACATTTGAATGCGGAGAACATGCGTGCGTGCTATAGGGCGGCTGCCTCTACACCAGCATATACTGCAATATACTATACACCTGATTTAATCGCACGGCGAATTCTACGTAAAACTGCATTATATGAATTCAATACAAAAAGTGAATTTTTAAATGCGATAAGAGATATACCTCTACTGGTGAACAATGTCTTCATCTGTCTTTTTTGTTGTTGTTGAAAATTCATTGCTGAAAACGTATGCAAACATTAAGTAGCCTGAATAACATAACTTCATTTGGACACGATATTAAAACCTGCATTCCTGGCCCTAATTGTTAAACAAGAAGGCCAGCCTTTTGCATAGACCATTGTGGCGCTCTCACATTCCATTGTCACGCATCAGTGCAGCCACTCCCAACCGTGCAAATGTTGTCTTCAGTACGAAGACTCTATACCGCTAAGCATAGCAAGCATTCAAACCTATATGCTGGCGCACCCTGGAGACATTTTCTAAACTCTGCCGAAGCAAACGCAAAACGTGAGGTAAAACAAGAATACCTGCACTTCTATAAGAATACAATTGTCTCAGAGCACGGCTCCTTAAACCAAATCGACACGCCCCTTTTCAAGGGGGGCTCCTTCAGTTTTGAGCTGCACCAACAAAATAAATTAAAAAGTGGTTTGATCCTACCTCATTTCTCCATACAATTCAAGAAAGGGTCTTCAAACTAGCACAAATGTCCAAACTCGCAAACACAAGCGCGATTGACTTTTACTGGGATGGCAAAACCTTCCCAAAAATGACCCCTCTTGAATCCTACGTTGCTGCCACGCCGCGGTGTAAAACACGGCCCGAGGCTGGCTATCGGTCCGGCCGCGAAGACAAGAACGTCCGGCCATGACGAAACCAGACTTAACACTGGCAGTATCTTATCTTGCGCCCTCACTCGCCGCAGTGCAAATAGTTCAAATCTTCGTGTGTAATTCCCCAATTACATAAAGGTACTTACCTGCAATATAATTGGAATTATATAAGACAATGGAGGAGAGACTCACCGAGTATAGTTTTGTTGTATTGCGATCTAGACCACCCTAAAAAGCTAATGGAACGTCCCTCATTAGCATAAGAAAAGGTTTTCTTACCAAAGGTAGTGGCGTGATGATGCTGCGTTCTCCTAAGGAATCTGTGTCTTTTTGAAGCTAGCGGTAAAGTAAAACATCATTGGCAACCAACTAGAATAACTCGGGCGGGTTATCTGCAGAAAGAAACTGAAGAGAAAATTAGGGAGGGAGGTTGAGTCTCTCCTCCATTGACTTATATAATTCCAATTATATTGCAGGTACCTAGTACCTTTATGTAATTGGGGAATTATATTTCGCCAATTCCGTCGAGACTCACCGAGTAGACTTTAAAGCTGTTGAGTTGCCGATGACAACACATCACCTCCAAAGTTTGACGAAGGAAGTTGTCTGTGGTAAAATCTTGCAAAGGTAGAGGCTGATGTCCAGTCTGCTGTTTTCATAATTTCATTCGATGAAACCCCAGCTCGAGCTGCGGCTGAAGTACTTGCACTCGTTGTGGAATGCGCTTTAAAATGTGAGGTATCAATCCCTGATTGCAACATAAAGTCCTTCAACCGCCTAGAAATTGTAGAGGGAACCACTGGATGGAAGGGCTTTGAATGTGAAAGGAAAAGCTGGGTCATTCTGGAAGGACCAGTACCTCTGTGACATTGGGTTCTCTGAAGATACTCTTCTAAAGAACGGACTGGGCAGAGATTTCTGTGAGGCTGGAACCTAGAAATCTCAATCCGATGGAAGGGTTTACTGACTGAAGCACATTTTGAGGGCTTAACAAGCAGGAAACTGTATTTCCCATCAGTGGATCGAGTCATGTGATCGATGTCAATAGCCGTTAGAGAAGATCGGCGACTGGCGGTTACAAGTGCAAGAAGCATAGCTAACTTGAGAGTTAACTGCCTTAATGAAAAACGACGATTGTCAGGAAGAGACTTAACAAAATTAAGGACCTTTCCGACATCCCATGTCAAGTTGTACTTTGGTCTCGGTGGGCGAAGCCCGAAAATACCTTTAAGGAATCTTCTCACTAAATGATGCTGACCAATAGGAAAACCATAAATAAAAGAGTGAGCCGATGAAATTGCAGAACGATAAACATTTATCGTCCTGTAGCATAGGCCCTCATCAAACAGCTGCTGAAGAAAATCTAAACAATTTGCTATAGAAGTTTGAACGGGATCAAATTTCCTTTGTAAACACCAGCTTGCCCATCTTTTCCAGGATGAATTATATTGCTTATTAGACTGTGGTCTCCATGAAGCAAGGACAGTGGTTGACACCTTGTGTGAAAACCCCTCTGAAGAGAGATTCGCCCTGATAACTTCCATGCGGCCAGTTGGAGGCTGCCTATCAGTGGATGTACTTGAGACCGATCGTGGGGAAGCTGAAGGAGATCCCTTCTCCTGGGAAGGAGTAGAGGCATTTCTACTGCAAGCTCCAACAGTCTGGGGTACCAGGCCTGGGACTTCCACACCGGAGCGACAAGAATCACTGTAGCTTCCTCCTCGCTGATCTTTCGAAGAATCTTCAGAAGAAGCGAAAACGGAGGGACAACATAACCGTTTATGTTCTTCCAGCTGAGAAGAAGAGCGTCGACTCTTCAGGCCATGGGGTCTGGTTGCCATGACACAAAGGTCTCCAGCTGCGTGTTCAAACGAGACGCGAAGAGGTCTACAGATGGGATGAAATCCAGGGCACTGGAAATCTTGTTGAATATTTCTGGGAGAAGCTGCCATTCTGTGCGATCGTCGAAAACCCATGACATCATGTCTGCCGTGATATTTTGAGACCCTGGTATGTGTTGTGCTACTAGAGTGATGTTCCTCTCGAGACACCAAACCCAGATATTGACAGCGAGTTTCGACAGTGGAACCGAATGAGTTCCCCCTTGGTGATAGATATAAGCAATGGCCGTGGAGTTGTCCATCTGAAGGAGAACATGAAGGTCCCGCCGTTCTTTGAAGAAAGATTGGATGGCGTACCAAACTGCAAGCAGCTCGAGGTAATTGATATGATGGAGTTGTTCTTGCGACGTCCAACGGCCTCCTATCTTGGATTGAAGACAAGCGCCCCATCCCAACATTGACGCATCTGTTTGAAGGGTCACATCTGGTGTCAGATGAAGAAATAGCCGACCGTTCCAGGCATGAAGGCAACGAATCCATGTTCTCAGCTCCTCTCGAGAATTCTGCGAAAGAGAAACTGTGGACTCGTAACTGTTCTCCCTGCGGAGAGCGGAGATGTTGTCTTCCTGAAGACTGCGGTAAAAAACCCGAGCCTGAAGTACTGCAAGGATTGTTGAAGATAGCCTGCCTTATAGGCTGGAAAGTTGTCGAACAGTGACTTGTTCTGTTTCCAAAATCTTCTGGCAGTGACTGATGACTTGCTGGATCTTTTCCTGGTTTAAAGAGAGGGTCATATCCAAGGAGTTGATAACAAAGCCGAGGTATGTAATATCTTCACTAGGGACGATACAAGATTTTTCATCGTTGATGATGAAACCCAAATTACGAAGAAGATTGGTCGTCACCTGTGTGTTTGTCATACATCCATGGAAGGATGATCCAAGGACCAGAATGTCATCCAGGTAAAATATACAGCGAATACCACACTCTCTGAGGTGGAAAGCTACTGGTTTAAGAATCTTAGTAAAAGTGCGGGGGGCACTTGACAAACCGAAAGGAAGACAAGTAAATTGATAAATGACCTCATTCCAGATAAAACGAAGAAATCTTCTGTGACCAAAATCAATAGGAACTGAAAAATAAGCATCCTTCAGGTCTATTTTACACATCCAATCTCCGTGTGCTAAAATATCTCTCACTGAAGAAATGTTCTCCATCTTGAAGTGTTGGTGCACAATACATTTATTTAGTGGACGTAAATTAACTACTGGACGAAGATCCCCGAACAGAGTAGAAATAAACTGTCCTTGTACAGGCTGTTCAATGGTAACGGCACCTTTATCAAGCATTTTCTGTATCTCTAGGTTAAACATCGAAGCGTGTTTTTTAGATGGAGCGTGGGTTACAGGAACGAAAGACTGAAACGGAGTAGAATTGAAGCTTAAACAGTAACCATTAAAGGTCTGAATGATCCAGGGATCGTGAGTTAATTTTAACCAAAAATTAGAAAAAAATCTCAAACGACCTGCTAGGGGTACAGAAAATGCTGGATTGGCACGTACGTTAGGCAAACAAGACTGAGCATCTAGTTTTTTAAGCCAGACTTCTCTAAAGTGCTGTTGGCCGTCCTAAAATTTCTGGATCTCTGGAAATCCGTGGGCTGTTAGTAACCTGAACCATGGTAACCCCCTACCTTGGTAACGATTAAAGGATCCCCGTGATGGTCGACGTGATCTGAAGGACCGGGAGGCAAATTGGTATGGCGAGAAACGCCTATCCTTGGATAGGTTTAGACTGCAGAGACTTCCCACCAGTGACTTTGGAGGCCAGCTTGCTGACTTTCTCTGTTTCCTCAATGTCCTTCATCAAGGATGATCCGAAGAGTTCACCTAAAGAAGGAGGATTCTTCTTCAGCACGTCAAACTTGCGGTCAACAATGTCGTCAAACGCATGTTGTCTAGCTAAGGCCAAAACCCTGACTGCCAGAGTCTAGTAAAATAATGGCCGAGGAAAGATGATCCTGAACAAGATCTTTAGGAACTTCATTGGGGCATTCGGCATCAGTAACTGCGTCAAATAGGCGAAGCAATGGTTTGACAGCATCAAGAATGTAATTATGAGAGGCTTTTAACTTCTCGTCACAAATAATGGTTGACGTATTTACCTGTTTGAAAACCTTCTTCAAACCGGGAGAAAGTTCCGGGGCCGAAAATAATTTCTCCTCGTCCACAGGCACGTTATACGGTGAAATCTCCTCTTTGTAATCCTCAGAGGACAACTTGTGAGTTCTCAGTTCTTCCCACCACTGGGTCACCTTCTCGGAGATCGGGTTAGCTGTCTCTTTCTTGTGGGGAAGACGAAAAGGCTCTCTTCCAGTTCCAGCCGTTTAAACGGTTGAAGTGGAGAATTCGTCGTCACTAACGGCGACAATATCAAGATGGCTGCCGTCATCAGATGGAGGGTGCTGTGAAAGTACTGGGGCCGGAGGGATGGGCGGGGCGTGTCGTTGACGAACATTTCCGAAAGTAGTCGGAGGCTGGTCCGAAAAATCGCCGTGCAAAAATTGCTGGGGAAAATACTGCATAGGAATGCCCCACTGATTAAATGCATTTGTAGATGCCCCTGGATCACCCGAGGGAGCACCCCAGGGAGCTGTCGGTGGTTGAGGATACCAGTAGTACCCTGACTGAGCAGAAAACGGTTGCATACTGGGTGCAAATTGCGGCTGATGGTGAGCCGATGGGCGTGGCGCACCAGTACCAGACGGAGCTGGAGCCGGTGAAGGCTGCCTAGGCAGATCAGTAGAGAGGGGCTTGGGGCATGAAAGCCCACTGCCCATAAAGCCGTCAGCCCACGGAGGAGCTTGGGCTTGGTCCATCAAATTTACCCCAGACGGGGCTATCTCCTTATTAGCCGCCATGGCTAAAATATCCGCTGGAGGCGAGGGGGGTTTCTCATCAGGGGCTCGAGAAACCGTGCATGGGGCTGACAAAAAACTTTGTCGAGACTTCGGCATGCTGAGTGATATGGATAATGTAACGCTAAAATCCCGGGTAGAAGTGAAGAACGCGAGCAAAATAAATCGTGGTGGTCAGACCGCGACACAAAAGACAAAGACACAGATTCCTTAGGAGAACGCAGCATCATCACGCCACTACCTTTGGTAAGAAACCTTTTCTTATGCTAATGAGGGACGTTCCATTAGCTTTTAAGGGTGGTCTAGATCGCAATACAACAAAACTATACTCGGTGAGTCTCGACGGAATTGGCGAAATATAATTCCTACAAGCCTTCGTTCCTTCTTATTCCTCCATGGTAAAAATGACTCAACTTTCTCCGATATAAAGCATTTATTTTAATTTTTTGTTTGCCTTACTTTAATTTTGCGGTTGTTTTTGTTCGCCCCAATGGCCGCTCACTGGTGTTCATCACCTCCCGGACATAGCGCCACGACTCACGGGGGATAAATAAACACCCAGTAGGCCGGTCCAGTAAGTCACTCACACCTCCCATGCTCCCCATCACCACAAAACATTACATAACAATATCAAGTCAATTCGAGAGGTAATCTGGAAAAACCGAAGAAGGTTTAGATATTAACATGATTTGATATGGTTTGAAAAAGTATTGTTATTTGCCATTTATTTTGAAACATTCGTTTGAAAAAATTAGGCGGCATTTTGGAAAATGCGTCACCTTTTCCAGCTAAATTCACGGCTAGAAATCCGGCCGAATACGCGGCTACCTTGATCCAGGTATTGCTATAGAGCGGGTAAGCAGGGGCCAATTTCATAGAGCTGCTAAGCAAACAAATTTGCTTAGCACAAAAAAGTCTTGCTCATTAAAAACAGGTTACCAGCCAAAATTCTACGTGTTTTTCATGCTAAGCAAAAAAACAGCTGAATATCAATCGAAAACAATAAAGACCACGTGAAAATTTGGTCTGTAACCTTGTTTTTGCCAAGGACAAATTTTCATGCTAAGCAATTTTTTAGGCTTAGCAGCTCTATGAAATTGGCCCCAGAGGTAGTTCACTGGTACTCACTGCGTGCCTTATCAATTGGATAAAGCGGTGGGACCATTGATCTCCATGGAGATATCAATGGATGGGACCATGGGTGCCAGGTGCCAGTCATTAATCTCCATCTATATAAATGGAGATCAAAGGTGTCAGCAAATCTATTTTGACAACAAACTTTGGACAACAAACTTGTTTGCGCACGCGCAGCAAGTTTTATTATACTAGTCTTTTATCAAGTCATTTTGAAACTGACAGGATATTCAATAAAACAACAAATTTTTGAGAATATTGTAGATTTTGCTACAAATTTTGAAAATAGAAGTTAATAATTGCACAGAATTTAATAATTTCCTTAGAATTTCTTTAGATTGAGGAGATTTCCTCAAGATTTCCTTAGTTTTTTTCATTTCCTTAGAAATTCGTTCAAAAGAAAACATTTCTTTAAAATTAGAAAATGTTCTTGAAAGTGGAAGCACTGTCGTACATTGGCCAGGTAATGGGGCTCAGCTCCGTGCAGCCCGCTTCGCGGAGTGTATGTACATGCAGCTTCGACTCCATGGGCGCGTGCGCGTTTCTTCACTAACCCCTGGCTATGAGGAATGCGTAAACGACGCACGTCACGTGCAATTTTTTTTTAAATCTGCGCTTTACCTGTACAATATGTATTTTGGAAGCCTCGTGTTTTTCTCCCAAAAACCTGTATCTAACGTTATATAGGCTAGCGAGATGCCGCGCTTCGCACTCGGCTCTAATGGCGCCATATGATATACACAGTCAACGTGGGACTCGGTCAGCAGATAGTGATACTAGCAAGAGCTACCGAATTGTTGCCAAGGTTGGACGCAGTGGTCAGGGCCTCGAGATCTACACCGAGCGAGCTCAGTGTGACCTGAAGAATGACAAACTGACTACCTAAAGAAAACAAAAAGCCAAGATGACAGAAACTAAAGAATACATGTTGGTTGATAATGCCCGTACATTTTCAGATCAAAGTTGTTGCGAAGGGAGGAAAAACGGAGGACCCTAAAGTGGGGGATATCATATCGTTTCCCCCCCCCCCCCCCCCCCACTTGTGTTGAACCCCCAATATAAACAAATATAATGTAGCCCTATATTTAATAATACCTGAACACTTTTCTCCATGCTCAGAATAACCAAGGACGGGTTCAATGACTCCAAACTCGAAAATGATGATTAACGAACACCATTTTGCAAAGAATTTGCAAACAATGTAATGACGTGATCAGGAATTGTCTCAGATTGCACCACACAGCGTTTATAATAAAAACATGTTCGGAGCCCTTAAGCGGACCCCGGACCCCACCCCACTTTTCACCCACTGGGGTCCAAAGACATGCTCCTCTGCAGCAGCATCAAGTATAGGTTTGGAGATAGGCACGGAGAGGATGCTATTCATGTACCCTCTGTTGGTCTCTGATCAGCCCAGCCGCCGCGTCGCCGCCTTCCGCGAGAACATGTTGTATCGAATTGCACCCAAACTAGTATGCGTGGTAAATGTGCTGGAAATTGCAATACCAGCCTCAATCACCACGTCCTTAGCCCGTATGGGACGTCAAGGAAGATGTACATGTGTGTTCATCAATTACCTTGGACAAAACCTGTCAAATAGAGTCGTTTTATCGTGCTCGCGATTGCAGAAACCGTATCACAACCGGTAAAGGCGTGAGAAAAGAGCGTGTAGCGCCTCTGTCTTTATTGAGAGTTTCTCGGATCTTCCTAGCATCGTAAATATACGTGCATGGTTAAGAAGAGTGGATGGTTGGTGCTTGAGCTATGGTGCACAAGCATTATCATCACATCAAAACAGGGTTGTAGTCGAGTCCCTGCAAGTCCGTTCACAAGTCCTTTCGTGAAGCCAGTCACAAGTCCCTTCATAAAGGCAGTCACAAGTAACTGGATGAACAATGACAAAGGAATGCCTTTGTCAAAGCTGATTTGAATAGCTTGTGATTTGAATTGGAACCAAAGGACTTGTGATGGACTTGCAGGGACTTGCAGGGACTTGTGATGAACTCGACTACATCCCTGCAAAATGCTCTAAATTCACATTCCAGGTTAATTCACCGTAATTCACAACTTACACAGGATGTGAGTTTTGGACTGAGGATGTGAATTTGGAGCATTTGGATGCTATTTTGGAAATCTGTTGTTGAAATCACATTCTGCTAAGGACCGTGTCCGTTTTAAATGTAACACCGCATCATATTGTTTCCTAGTGTTATACTAGTTGATTTTTCTATTTGCTCAAACCTGCGCAGCAAAGTATAGCTTCATGTTTGTTGATCTCCATCTGTAAGGCATCCTTGTCTGCTTAAGTGATTACAAATGGTAAAATGTTCTTGGTTCTCAATGCGAAGCGGCTGGGCATACAGTGTAGCATACTCATAATCACTGCAAAAATGAGCCTATGGCGTGTCATTCTTGTACCAGTGTTGATTGCGTTCTTGACGATCAAGTATCCTTATTTATCTCGCCTCAAATCAATTTGAACGCACAGCTGCGTAACCACCCCTCTTTCGCCTCGCTGAAGATTCCTCCACACACAGTCCTCGCTTCCTGCACCGTCGAGTTGCTGATACAGTATGGTACTTATCGTCCCAATTTCTAAAACCGACCGCGACCTATCCCTCTTTGCAAACCCGTGTTCCCTCGGCGTCGAGATCACTGCAGTCCAGCCAGGCTTGGGCCGAGTCCGGAATCGTCGACTGCTCTTCCAGAGCGCTCGGCTCTGGCGCTCTATAGTACTACATGTACCAGTCAACGTGGGACTCGGTCAGCATAGCGATACTACTAGCAAGAGCTACCGAATTGTTGCCAAGGTTGGACGCAGTCATCAGGCAGGGCCTCGAGATCTACACCGAGCTCAGTGCGACTTGAAAAAAAGCCAAAGATGAAAGAAACTAAAAAATGCATGTTGGTTGAGAATGCATGTTGGTTGAGAATGCCCGTACAGGTTTAGATCAGAGTTGTTGCGAAGGAAAAACAGAGGACCCTGTGAAAAACCCTCGCAGCACAAAGAGAAAATCAACGACTAAATCTATACTCACCAGTCAGGCGCGGTTCTAGAGCCAATATTTTAGGGGGCGAGGCTAGAGATAATTCACACGTGACGTCCACTTCTAACCTTCGCTACTGTTATTTTCCAGCACGTACTCTGTTTATTGTATTATTATTATTATTTATTTATTTTTTATATATATATATATTTTTTGGGGGGGGGGGGGGGCAAGACAAAAGGAACCAAAGCAAAAACAAATCACTCGGTATACATTTATTCTCTCCATTATTAATATAAAAATACATATTAATACAAAAAATAAGATTATTCTTTTATGTACATAATGGGAAAATACAACAGGTATACCTGACTTATCATTGATGTGATACCCCCCACCCCCCGAAATATTTATATTACAATACAGGTAATTATAGCTTTGTTTTTTTACATTAGTACACGAAATAAGACACCCTTCCCAGTCACTTGAATCGCGGCGTTGAAGTGGTTTTTGTGCCCGCGCAAGCTGGGATTTTCACTATGCGATTCAGTGCCTGCGATTCTGCCCGCAATGAGGCAGTGGATGGTAACCCGAAAAGTCACAGCATTCTCGGCTTCGACTCGGCGTGGAGGAAAGTGGACTAGAAAGAAATACCTAAGACGACATTAGGGGATTTGCCCTTAGACAAATGGGACAAATCATGGAGAACTTGAAAGAAAGTGACAAGACTTTTAGGACCCCTGTACATTTGAAATGAACTGATTTCGATTCTTGCATCCCAACCAGTTATATGCGCATGTGTGCATGAATTTGAATTCATTAGGAAACTGGTCTATATGATGGACCGATTTCGTTTCTTGCCTCCATGCGCATATATCCATAGTCTTATATCTGGCTGGTTCCAACCACAGCAAGCTGTTGCGCGCCGTACGCTGCGTTTATGTAGAAAGGCTCTTGACTCGTCTCTGGACTCGTCTCTGGACCCTTCATCATGATCTGCTTCCCACTACCCACGGATACGTTGTCCGAATCGGTAGCTTGATTTCTGTGCCTTAAACAAACAAGATGATGTGGGGAAATGATGTCATATTAATATCAGCGGAAATAAAGTTACATTTGACGTAGGCCTATGTCCCAAACTTCTTGAATGCATGTAGTTCTGAGTATTTGTCTTTATCTTGACAAGTGAATGTATCACTGTACGAGATGAGGTCTAGTTGCTTTTTAGGTCTGCAGTCTGCACCCCTAAAATTGGTCGTGAAATGACGACTCACCTACAATACAGGACAATCACGCCGAGTACCAGAAGTATCACTACAACTATTACACTGCAAACTGCAGCGATGGTGGCCGTCGGCAGCTGTTGGTTACCAGCGACGTCCACTGAAAAATTAATAGATAACATGTATCGTTTATTTTTTCTCCACCATTTTGGTAATCGATAAAACAACACCCCAATCATCAACACCAGCTTTTGTACCAATAGAGTATACATTACACACAAAAATGTTTAATAATTGAATCAAATGTTTTGGCTATAATTTTAAACAAGCATTTATGTTATGCGAAACACCCCTTTACTAATTATTCATACATGGCCTCGCTTTGCGATGTGGATCGGTGAGACGCAAAACGCAGCCGCCGCGCCGGTAGGAATAGAACAATGAAATACATACTTTTTGGTACCACGGGGAAGTGTTTAAACCCGGTTGCTGTTTTATCAGCCGTTTAAAACCACAGGCTCTCGACCAATAGGAATGGTTAAATTGTGAGTTAAACCTCAAGGCTTGAAAGTCAATCTCCATGAAAACACACTTAATTTTCTCCACTCGTCTTTCCAGTCACGAACATTGCTTTGTTTTGTTTTGTTTTAAACAAAAACAAAAGAAGTGGAGGAATCGCTAACCTGACGAAGTTGGTGATTGGGGAACATCGACTTCACAGTGGCTGTTGACGTATGGACCATCATCGCACAGACACCCGTACCCATAGCTGTTATATACACAGGTATTGCCGTTGCCGCACCGGTCGGACATACACCAATTCATGTCATCTACGAGTATAACACAAATTGATTGACACAAAGCCGACAAGCCGACAAGCCGACAAAGCCTGACAAGTTAAAGTGGCTGATGTGTTACCATTTTTCATCTTTATTTGGGGTTAAGTTCTCATTGTTTGTACGCTGAAAACTCGACAGCGTCTTTACAGCCTGTCATTATATTGTAGGCATAGCTCTCTTTTAACTCCAGTGTAATGAGTTATCCAGCCCCCGAATATTTGAGAAAATAGTCGCCCATTATTATGTCTCATTTTCCCCAAACTCGCGTACACCATTCCTGCTTGTATTTTGATCCTATGTAGATGGTCCCTCTTCGATGCAAATTTTCACATCTATAAAAACTCATATTTTGCATACTAGCATTTGCTTCTATTTTGTTTCCGAGGTTGCCGCAGCCCCGAACCAACCTTGACAAATTATTATATTAAATACTCTAAATCCGAAGCATTTACTCATATTTATTCATACCAAATGAAGCAAATGATAATAGCAAATGCTAGAAAACAAAAAAGTAAATACTTTAGGGGTTTTTTACTGGAAAACGTTCACTTAATTTGTATTCATACAAATGCAAGTAAATACTTAACTGTGTCACCTGTTAATTGATTGTCTCACCTGTTATTAGCGGAACTGTGCAGACGTGGCCGCATCCATTAGAGCAGCATTTCAACGGGGCTGGGCAAGAGGCATCGTCAGTGCAATCTTGGACGCACGACCCGACCATGTCACTTATGATATCTGGGCACAGACCCATCCTCACTGATCAAAAGGACAAGCATTCCGTTGTCATTATACTTGTACGATAGGTTTTCTTGATCAAGTTCAATAAGAAAAGTTGTTTGCGGGATTCTGGTGTTTATGACTTCTGACTAGCGCCCTCGAACAAATATACTGACAATTTGGGAGAACGCCAACACAGGACAAGATACAAGAACAAGTCCCGCCTTGCCGATTTCTTTGTAATTATCTTTTGTGAGTTGTGTGGTTCTGACAAGAACCAGAGGGAACTCGACGTTTCGGACAGTAGCTCTTTGCCCGTCGCCAGGAGACTTATTGCATTTTCACCGTACAATCCTTCAAGTCTTGATTGATCAAGTTCGTACCCCGTTCTCACTTGCCGATTTTTTACGCGAATGCCGTATGCGACTACCAAATATATTATTGTTCAAAATGTTAAACATTTCCATACGGCTTTTGCACGGTTCGCATACGGGTCGCATGGCATTCGCACGGTAATCTGACAGGTCGCACGGCCGTCTAAAGAAGTCACATGGCTCGGCCGTGCGACTTTCAGCAGACACCCATCAGACTATCGTGCAACCTGTGTGAGTCTCATGCGAGCCTGGTGCGACTGCTATTACATGTATGTACAAGTTGCAGGAATATTATGCAAATGCGGTACAACCCCATGCGGGCGCGGTGCTACATCGTCCAACCTAGGCGGATCTCACCAACAAACATAATATTAACAAGCGGCCCCAGCAACATGAAAATCATTCGCTACCCGGAGTTCAAGCTGTCCCCATCAAGGTGGAATACCAAAAAGACAAACTGCTGCGGCACTCTTGACAACAAAAACACAGGGAAATTTGTACGAAAATCGTACGGCTGTACGATTTATTTGTCGCACCGCAGTTTTACAAAAAATCGTTCAAGTGAGAACGGTCCTTTAGAAAAGCATTCAAATTTGTTTTCGAATTATGTATTCAAGCGATTTTAAGAAAGATACTTGACAGCATTCGTCCGAATCAGGTAACAAAACAAAAACGTTAAAACAAAATGATATTCACTTTTCAAAATACTAACCTTCGATGGTCTGTTTCTGCTCACAGAGTGGACCGCTGTACTCGGCCGGGCACAGACAGCGGTACCCACCGTGTTCGTTGACGCATGTACCGCCGTCGCTACACGGGTTGGAAGCACACGAATCTGCACCCACTGGAATGACCCCCAGATAAAAATTATTAGTAATTTGTAAACTACGGGTGCACCACCCTAATTGAAAGGATAATTTCTACGCGAGGTCATTTGCATGAAATGTGCCCCCCACAATTTCTTTTGAAAAAGGATGCCGTTTGGTGAAAGAAATGGTGGGATTGTGTAAATATAGCATAGGATCAACTCCCTGGTTTTTGAGCTTCAATCTGAGGGCAGACTTGACAAAATTACGGTTGAAAAATGGGTCCTAATTGCCCTAGAACGTGGAGGGATGCCATTTGTAAAATGGCTGCTTGCAGGCTCGGGAAGTATCACTTTTCAGGAGGTGAGTTTCTTTTGGTGTGAATATTAAAAAATGTAATTGGCTAACCTACTAAAAATTGAAAGGAAATGGAAAGATAAAGACCAAGACAATAATCTGATTGTTGTTTGATAAACCCCAGTGATGTCGGTGTGCATGAAACTTGGTCCTAAACATTGTTGATTTTACACTGTTTTCAATGGGACTTGAATTAGGCCAGTGCACCCCTACAGTTTATCTTGAGAGGAACTGCCTGTTGTAAACTCAATCGCGGGTCAATCGTGAATATCGAACCATTGCTCGCTATAAAAAAGGTCCTGCTTTTTGAACTACAATCGCGACACACGGAAGAACGGCAACTTCACGACGCCGCAAAAGAAAGTGCAACGAACATAGATAATAATATAGATATGGTTTGAAAGATACGCATTTCCACTTTAAAATGAGACATCGAAAGTCTGAATCTGATAATTGTCAACAGTAAGAGAGGTCAAATTGACCATGAAACCAAAGTGTTTATCAAATTTTTTAAATCATAGGTATTGGGACAAAGGTAGTCTATTGCCGATGTGTGGATAATTGCCTGACCTACAACTGTGAGTAGCTATACGAGGAGAGCGCCGTTCGCCCCCGACAATTGCCCGGGGCCGATCATCACCCACGAACGACGCGCTACCGAGTGTACCTACTTAAAGGTAGGATACACTATTGGCGGATGTCAAAAAAGGTTTACTATCGAATTATAAGGAAATATCTTACTCATTTGAAAGTAAATAATGATTGTAGGCGTCCCTCCAAATGATTGCGCTAGATATCCTATAATGTTCAAAAAATTGAATTTGATAAACATTAATTTACGATCGCCGGACGGCGATCGCGAAAAAACAAGAGCAACTTTATCACTGCCAAACGCTGATTGAAAACGAACGACTTTGTCTTGCTTTCTTCGGCATCCACGATTGTAAAACTTCGAACGGGTAAGTTAAATGATATTTACTATAAAATACAACTCCCCGAGCCAAACCATTCATGATAATTCAAGCAATTACCAATGACGTATCACACTTTTAACACCCTCGAAGAATGTTTCATTATTGTCAAGGGGCATCAGTAAAAAAAAAATTCGATATCAGGTGTGGGGTGGGGTGGTCTAACAGGCCTCGCGGCAGACTTTTCTGGCGCCAGAAAATTTTGCAAAAAGGGGTGGGTCTAACTGGATTTTGGAATGAAAAAAAAAAAATTCAACAAAAAAGGTGGGTCAAAACACCTGACTTGAACTACAAAAAAATATTTCACTCCATTTTTCGCCATTTTCAAGCATTTTGTTAAAATTTTCGTGATCAGTGACAGCGTCAGTGATCGAATTTTCAATCGAGAAAAAATAAAAAACTTACGGGCATTCTCAATTTCAAGTCCGTTTTGACTGCTCTCACGGTGTCAGTGTCGGGCGACGATCCTATTCTTAATATGCGGCCGCCGCATTCTGAATGAAGAGCGACAACCGGCGTAATTTACGGGTAATTGTCGAATTTTCCAACTCGGAAACATTGAATCTTTGAAAACGAAAGTGAAGATAATAGTACGCTGGACTCCGAGGAACTGAGGACCGGATGCGGACTGAGACTGGCGCCGGGCGCCGGGGATGATTATCAGTGAATAACTGCTGCAGCAGTTCGCGAAAGTGAACGGACACAGATTCGTCTATATCTGTCTGAACGAGCAGATTTCCATGGTCAAATTCAGAATGATCTCGAAAGTCGTTCCGAAAATTTCGATCTCGTCACGAATTATCTCCTGTCGAATTCCGAAAAATATATCCCGTTAAAGGGGTGGGTCCGAACTTGAGTTGGTGAAATGAAAAAAATATTTCCCGTTAAAGGGGTGGGTCCGAACTCCAGTTAATGAAATGAAAAAAAAATATTCCGTAAAAGGGTATGGCATGCGGATATCATTTTCAAAAAAAAATATCCGTAAGGGTGGGTGGGTCAACGCCGAAAATTTCGTTGGAATTTTCTGACCCGATATCGAGAAATTTTCTTCCTGATGCCCCCTGTTATTGTGTAAACGAATGTCGTGTTTTTGTAAAATCAAGACAGCCAGTAAAGTAATGTTGACAATACATTGGTGTGTCGGTTAGGGAACGTATTAAATAAGCTATATCAATATGTTGTTACAATCGCACTTTTCTCTTTGTCTTCCACTATAGGTCTGAACAATGCAGCGCGCCATTCATAAAATGACGAATGGCGCGCTGGGCTCCATTCGTGCACTGGAAAAATGTCGCGAAAAAGCAAGACGAGCAAACAAAATTCATGTTTTTAAACATGTTTACATGTTATTGTTAAGCATCAGGGTGGATTAGCCATTGAACATTGATGTTTAGGAATTGGTTGACAACGTCACGGCGTCAAGTTAGCTGCTATATCCCAAACAGCTCCCCCATATCACACCACTTGTATACATCCAAACAAAATCGAAAAACTTGGTCCCGTGGTAAATTTAACCTCTTTTTGGAAATTACTCATAACTGTCTTCACACTATCAGAAGTGAAAAGGTACATCTTTCAAACCATACCTTTATTATCTATTTAACATGGTAATCTGCAATTTTTTTGGGGTATTTTTTTGTGTACGAGCACTACATGTATATTGATTGCGACCATTGTCAAGATAGTACATAATGGGATTTCATTTTGTGTCGAATGGGACCGAATATTTGTAGGCTATATGCTATAAAACTCCGACCAATGAGATTGAGAACTTACACGTTTTCCCGAATTCTCCCGCCGTCAGGAACACAACAGTCACCAGAAACATTGCCGCATCCATTTTGAAAACACAGCGTCTTTTCGATATCTTAAAAGTCCTTCCACAAAACAAATCAAGAGTGCTAAACCCACACCCAGTCCTAAAAAAACACCGGTTCTAATAAACTTCTACTGTGCACAACCAATACACACGGTGCATGGCACAGAACTTGTTTGTGGAGGGCTCCATTGTGCGAGTGCAGTGAATCGATTATTCGGGCCGCATCGCTGCCTTGGACGGGCTACGTGACCGTGAACGTACTTTATGAATAGATGATACGTCATAAAAACGCCTTATAAGGACATATTTTCTCTGCAGCCCTGTCCCATTCAAACTATTTCGTTTTGCTGCGTCACACCCTGTAATTACGAGTGTTTGTATTTGTGTTTATCAATTTTGTCGATCAAAACTATAGCCACGACTTTCTAATGGAGTTCAGTATATGGTTACCGACCAGCAAAATGACGCAAACGACACGCAGTAGGCCTACCCCATTTCAAAGTCAGAAATATACTCGCAACTATCAGCAATGATTTTGAGACGGACACAACAAATTGAAGCTTGTGGGCGCGGTTTGTCTGTTCAATTCTGTGCCAGGAATTTCGAGAGCCGGCAGAAGAGTCCTAGATGGAGAGTCAGTCATCGGTTAATTGAGTTGAATTCTACCTCACCATTACCTCAACTCGGACCACGTGAGATTGTATTGTCCAGTTGCTCAGGTATGCGGCTATTCAAAGAAAAGGGAATGTCATTCCTGCCAGTAAGCCCCTATTTAAATAAAGGCACCCTCAGTGAACGCTCACCAGTGTATTTTGAGTGGCTTTTGCGCGAACATCGCCTTGTCTTTTCTAATAGCGTTTCGCGCTAATAGCCAATTGCCACACCTTGCTCGGACCACTCTAGGTGGCCAGCTTATGTGTTTTAGACATGGCCCAGCCTATTGAACCGGTCTTGCAGGTTAACCCATCAGAAGATGAGGCACTATTTGAGAATTTAGACAGCGAACTTGCAGGTTTGCCTTCTATACTGCGACCGCAGCGAGCACAAGCAAATCGGCGCCGACTCCCGGCCGGCTAAGAAGCGCCCCACTAAGCGTAGGAACACAGGGGCGGCAGGACGCGAATGTACCACCAACACGCAAAGCTCGGGAAAATTAGGGCGATTTGCGCCAGATGACCGTGTCCTTGCAGCAAACCGAGACATTTCTAACTGGGGCCTTTACACGGCAAAATCAGCCTTCTTTTGCGAGCAATAATGAGTTTGCTAACGATTTGGTAGCCAGCAAAGGTGAAATATTTGACAGTGACGACGAACTTGTAGGCGTCTTAACCGGTCTCGCACAAGGGCGACAAGAAAGCAATAAATAATGCACCTGAAAAGGGCGATGATACATTCACCGAGGGTGATCTAGACAACCTGCTAGCCAGTGGCCATAGTAAGGTCGAAGATGAATTACTGACCGAAATGGCGGCACTCGTTGAGGGCGATTACAAAGAGAGCCCAGCCCTTAACGAGCAGTTGGCAAAAACCCATAAACGCTCCTGCTCGGGGCAAGATTCTGAGTGAAAAACCAAGAAATACGATAAACCGAATAATTGCCAAAACATTTGCATTACCAGAGTAAACCCTGAGATCTGGGCGATTCTCAAACCAACAACCCCAGCAAAGGATGTGAAATTCTAGAAAAATCCAAAACGCCTTTGTTAAAGCGTCAATAGCCATTTCAATGGCAACAGACCTATTGTTAAAGGCCCGTAACAATGACGCGGGTCTGAATGCTTATAGACGCGGTTGCTATTCTTGGCGCAGGAAACTCGCAATTGAATTTGCATAGACGAGACAATATTCGGCCAGATTTAAGCACGAAATATGCGCCATTATGCTCTTCACAGGTTACTTGCACGAACCACCGTTTGGTGACGATCTGGTACACTAGTCTTGCAAGACAATACACGAGACCTGCAAAATTGGCTCGAAGCTGTACCATCAACAGACCTCAAGCACCGGCGCAACAGTAAAGAAACCGGTTACTAAATAGCTCCAACCAGGCACAGACACAAATCAGTAATTTAGTAAGTGTAATAGTATGAATATTTAGATTAGGCCTACCCCCCAAAAAAAAATAGCGGGAAGATTAATGCATTTTGTTTTTGCCTTGAAAGAAATTACCTCTAATAAATGGATTTTAAACATGGTTGCGCACTGTCATAGTCGAGTTTGATTGATAATACGCCAGTTCAAACAATTTGCCCCAAAAAACACGACCTATACTGTTCAATGATTCAGAATGCAGGTTTACTACTTGTATCGCAAGTAATAGGAAAATGGTCTCGTGTTTTCCTGCAGTTCCATTAGGGCCTCTATTTTATGGAAGTTTGGAAATCTCAACAGATTTTGCTTTGAAAATACATGATGGAAATTATCATGCTAAAATGCATTTGCCTGAAGAGGCGAAATCTGACTTGCAGTGGTGGATAAAAACCTTACCATTCATTTATCGGAAAATATTACCCCATGTTGCAGATATTGGGGTTTATACTGATAGACCAATAGAAATGCGCGTTGGTTCGCATGCCTTTGGCTGTTTTTCGAACCCCAGCTTCGTTTATTCATACAGTTTAGCAATAGACTGTAACCGGAGACGGATACAAAGCCAGGGTTTGGGAAATGGCCTTGGTCTGTTTGTAACGGAGGCTCTGATTGGGCGCATGGTTTTTGGCGCTAATAATCACGGATCTGGCGGAATGTCCGAAGGGGTTTGAGCGCTATTAGTAGAAAGCGCGTAAAAGCGCTGCGTGGCTCAGGATGCGTTCAGTGTAGTTCGGCAGAATCTCAATTAAACTTCATTTATCTCGTTTAATTGGGAGAATACAGGTCAGTAAACTCAGTAATATCAGTAAACTAATATTTCCCCCTTGGTAAGAATTCAAATACTTTTTTCAAGGGGTACATCACCAACAAAAAGTTGTAAAAAAATCCATTTAGAAAAATGTATAATATTTAATATTTAACTAACGTCATCAGACCAAACAAAAGATTCTGACTATTTCTGATGAATCATTTAGGTCAGTAGCCGCCAATGTCACATGACCAAAACTAAAGGAATTACTACAGTTTCCGAATCTGTTCCATTGCCATTCGGGCATTATCATTAATGTTGATGGCGATGGGAGTTTCCCCTTTTGGCACACCCAGGCTGAGATACAACACTAGGAATTACTGAACTTGTCAATATACACAAAATACAAAGCAAACCAATTAGAGCATCAAGTGAATGTTTATTTCACAAAATCTTACAATTCATAAGTTATATACTGCCAAATATACTGCCAAATCTTACTTGAACAAAACTAAATAAGTCTGGCAAAACCATAGAGCTATATTAAATTACTAGAGCGCTAACTCTTCATTCTTACGCGCGGAGATCCTTTGAATCCATTCTGTACGCAGACATTTTGAATTCATGTGCGTGTTGTAGAACATAATAAAAATAGATGGATTTAATTTTGAAAGTGTACTCTAAATGCAATGCGCGTGCAAGTAGAACAGACGCAAACAACTTTACGCGCGTCATGTCAGTTAAAAAAAGTCACGGCAAAATCAACTGCAGCGCGCGAATACGCACGCGCATATTTGCTGATCATGCGTTTCGGTTTTGGGCGTTTCGGCTATGGTAACGCGTTGTATAGAATACAAATGCAGGTATGCAAATAGCCGTACAAAAGTCGTACAAATTTTTGAGATTTCCATAGGTTTGTGCACAAACATGGATGTGCCCAGCTCGCATCACTTTGTACATCCAGTCAGCGCTCTAGTAATTTAATATAGCTCTATGGGCAAAACACGTCTAGAACGAAGCAAGTGCATGATGACACTGCCGAGCTTACAAGTGAGGTTGGAAGGAGGATGCCCCCCACCTCACTTTTTGACCAGGGGATCTGGCCCACTGTATCATCCTCTCTCAACAACATTTTTGTGGCGAGGTATTTATCCTGTATTTAAAAAAAACCAAATGGTTCAAATGTATTCAATAGTTCTGACTGTTGTTGACTTGTTGTCCAATCAACCGCTATATAGTTGACCTTGATGGAACTTAATTGCTTCATGACGTACATTGTTATGAGATTGCAGAATTTCTTCAAGTTCACCAATCAACTAGCTGTTGACCAATCAACTAGCTGTTGACCAATCAACTAGCTGTTGACCAATCAACTAGCTGTTGACCAATCAACTAGCTGTTAACTTAATTGCCTCATGACGTACATTGTTTTACCGCTAGCCGACCAATCAACCGCTAGCCGACCAATCTACCGCTAGCCGACCAATCTACCGCTAGCCGACCAATCCACCGCTAGCCGACCAATCCACCGCTAGCCGACCAATCCACCGCTAGCCGACCAATCCACCGCTAGCCGACCAATCTACCGCTAGCCGACCAATCCACCGCTAGCCGACCAATCCAGCGCTAGCCGACCAATCCACCGCTAGCCGACCAATCCAGCGCTAGCCGACCAATCCAGCGCTAGCCGACCAATCCAGCGCTAGCCGACCAATCCACCGCTAGCCGACCAATCCACCGCTAGCCGACCAATCCACCGCTAGCCGACCAATGTACCGCTAGCCGACCAATCCAACGCTAGCCGACCAATCTACCGCTAGCCGACCAATCTACCGCTAGACGACCAATCTACCGCTAGCCGACCAATCCAAAGCTAGCCGACCAATCCACCGCTAACAGACCAATCCACCGCTAGCCGACCAATCCACCGCTAGCCGACCAATCAAACGCTAGCCGACCAATCAAATGCTAGCCGACCAATCAACTGTATACTGGTCGTCAACCAATCAACTGCTGGTTGACCTTGATTGACCTTTGCTCCCGAGATGTGCATCATTAGCTGTCTCCAAAGTCGGGCAGAATTGAGGCCACTTTCTTCCTCATGTCTTCCAGTCGTTTTTCTCGAACACGTTCTGTTTTCAACATCTTGGGATAACGCTTCCAAGCCAAAAATGGTGTCTTTATTATGCGTCTAAAAAAAAAAAGAACAAAAAGAAAAGAATTATAATATCAGGGCCCGGGGTACTAATTAGAAATTAGTGCTTAGCAAATTCATATGCTATGCATATTCATAACTTACTTAAAACTTATAAGCAGTTATACATTCCATAAAATTTTGGCAGGTGAAATTTGTTCAACTAAGCAAATGATTTTTGTGTATTAAATAATTTTCCAGAGGTGAAAGGGATTCAACTTTTGTAAATTCACAGCGTGAAAACTTGCCCCTCACATTAAAAATGTGTTTTTATGTCTGCTTTTCCCGCAAGTGTGAACAGCCTGAAAAAATAACCTAATAAACCCTAACCCCCCAGACTCTTTTGGCGAGGAAACATCCTTAGCCAGTTTGCACCGAGATTATTGTAACATTCACCGAGCCAAAGTGCGGGATTATTTTTAACAAACTCGATTCGAGGCGGGTTTAGGTCGATGGTACAAGGAAGCGCACCCATGCATTTCCAACCTTGCTCGTTGCTGACAGACATTTCCGGCTTTGCTCGTGACGTGTTTATGCGTCATCCGTTTTAAATCTTTGCATGTATATATTTCATCCGGCGGAAACTGGTTATTCCTAAAAAATTCTCAAATTGCCACCATGTCAAAAATGGATACACCCTCAATCCTCAAACGGCCATTATTTCGGTCAGTTGAGGGGTGACCATTGCCTTAATTCTCCCCAAATCCTTCCCTATCACTAGTTATGGGTCGAGGCAATGCTGATGACTGTTAGAAGAGGTGCAGATGATTCCAAGCATAATAATACAGGGAATTGACACGTAATGCAGGAAATCACCAGACACAATTGTTATTTAACCTCAATCCTCTACAATCCTCCAAAACCACATGAGGATTTCGGAAAATTGATTAAGGAGGGTTAGGGTTAACCAGTTTGCGCCGGTAATATTTTTTAACAAATTCACCGGGGGATTGATTTTCATGAACCTCAATCCGAGACGGGTTTGGACCGGCCTCTGTGGGTAGCACACCCTAATATTTCAAGCCTCGCTTGCTGCGAGCCTGCTGATCGCTGAAAGATATTTCCGGCCTTGCTCGTGACTCGTTTATCCGTCATCCATGTTTTATTCTGAAAAAACGCGGACTGGTTAATAATGTTTCTCCTCTGAGCTTACGTCTCGTTGTGCTCCTCAGCGATTTCTTCATTCTTCCACATCCTGAGTTTCTCGTCTGTGACATACTTCTGCCAGGCCTGGAACACCTTTCCCTTGACAGCAAGCACGTAGTGCCTCCGAGCCTTCTGGAGCTGAATAGACTGCAAATGACCAAACTGAAAAAACAGAAAAACAAATTTACTTAGCACAAACAAGTTAGACTCCAACCCACAACCTGAAGAATTGACCTATCGCCGTACGCAATCATTATCCAATCGTAGCGTCTGATGCACATCACATGATATTTAAAATCTTAAACAAACAACAAAAGTTCCAAATACGCGCATTATTTGGCAGCACGTAAAACTTAACGTGAACGCTCACCGACCCGTTATCTAATCACTACTAATCTTGTTTGCAACACATTGGCCAAGCCTTTCTAGCGTAGTTTGTTCTGTTCATATGTGACCGGCTCTACAAAAAAGTGTCTTATGTCGCGAAAAAATTAAATTGAGTTATATACATGGTAAGAAAGCCCACAACATAAGCTTTCATTTAGTATATAATAGAGATCCATAGCCCCTCCCATTTTGGAGACACGACGTGTTTACATATTGATTACTTTTTCGGTGTTCAAATTACACAACTGAGAAAACAGGCTTTGAAATAGCCGGCTCTGTAGTACTACAACAGAACGATGCACACAAAATTATAGTTTTTTCCCACTTTATTCATCAAAATCAACATATCTTTTAATGAAACCTTAAACTGTAGGTATTAAAGATTTCATTCATGACAACAAATAATATCACATTTTGATGAAATGTTTACCCTCTCAACGTTGAGCGGGCTATTACATGATAGTGCATAGCGCGACTTAAGACACCTTTTTGTAGAGCCGGTCACATATTTCTTAAGTTTTTCTTGTTCTCTGATGGTTAAAATATGTGAGTGCTGTCCGGGGAGTCTGCATTATTCATATACACATTATAACAAGTGACTGGAAAATGGAAAATACTATTTTTGTTTTACTTTTTGCGACATTAAGTGGTCGCATCGAAAGTCTGCATGTACTGTACACGTGGGCAAAGCTGTCTCACAAATTGAGACAACTCCTGTATCCAGTCAGAAAGAACATGTATGCAATGGTTTCACGTAATATGCTACTGCACGAGGCCACAAGTTTCCCACAATAACTAATTATGCGGTGATCAACATGGTTTTTAGTAACAAAGATGAAATTGGCAACAGAGAAGCAGAACAATTCCAAGCTAATTACCCTCTTTAAAGACTGAAATGCCCGTCTTAGAAGGATGACCTCGTACTGCTTCTCTGCCATGGCAACCTTCTCCTGCATGACCTCATCTGCATATTGTCTCCATGGTAACATGCACTTTCTCTGTAGCACATTGCAGTATTGATCTTCTGCAACCTTTATAGTTATCAGGAGTACAAAAACAATGTTTCACAACAGGTTTGGGAAAATAGTATTGAATAAAATTCTTTATAGAAGATTGAGGAAAAAAACTTTTTATGACAAACCTCAGGAGTTGACTACACACTAGGAATAGGCATGATGTGATGTGGACTTTAACAACTTGATCCAGGATGTGAATTTGGACCGAGGATGTGAACTTAGAGCATTTCAATTTTTTTTAATGATATTTCAGAAATGAAGTGTGAGCAATTGCCCCAATGTTTTGACAACATTATTCAATGAGATTTCACTTTTTGAAATTGTGGAACAAAAAAGTAGTAATTTCCTAGGAGAAGTAACAAAGGTAAAGTCAGTCCCGGGCCAATATTATGGCTTATTAGGACGTTGTTTAAAGCTAGGATATCGAAACATTTTACTACCTAATTATTAAGAAATACCTTACTTATTTGAAAGTAAATAACAATTTTAGGCATCCAGCAAAATTATTGCGCTAGATATCCTAGATATCAATTTTATAAAAAAAAAATCACGAAAAACAACTACAACAAGAACAACTGCCCGACGCCAGTTTAAAACGAACGATGTTTGTCTTGCTTTTTTTCTCGGCATCCATAATTGTAAAACTTCGGACACGTCAGTTAAACAATATTTACTATAAAATACAACCCCCCCCCAAAAAAAATCACCAATTTCTGATAATTCAAGCAATTACCAAGTGTATATACTACCTTTAACTCCGGTTTTAGTAGCATAAAACGACTGAGAATAATGAATTATATTTAATTTTTTCTATTCCATCCCAGGTTATACTCCCTGGCTAATGCCAGTACCCATTCATACTCCTGGGTGGAGAGAGGCAAGTTTAGGGGTGAAGTGCCTCTGACACTCTAATCACAAGTCACTAACCCTAGTAGAAGCAGGGGCAAGAATTGACAACAAAAGCCACCTCGACTTCATGAAGGCATGCGCGTTCCTTCACCAACCCCTGATCATAAGGAATACGTAGACGACACTGACTGGTTATTCAAAATAAATATTTTCTACTAAAAGTGAACGCGCGTGTAATTCAAAACTTTAACGCCTGTACGTTGTGCTTGTGCCCCTGGTTAACATCTTGTTCGTCACATCACATCACATCAGCAATACAAATCCGAGCACTTTTTTCCCATTAATAAGACTAGGGCATTTAGTGCTGATAATGACTATATGGATTTTTTTCCTGGGCAGGAAATACGTGCATCTCATCTTTCAAAGGAATTTAATTCTACAAATGAAAAATCCTTCCATACTGAAAGCACTGCGTCGCATTTTAAACACGGACTGTTTGGCACATTTAAATTACACAGTTCCAGGGATAAAGAATGCACAAGACATGATGGGAAAACAAGGCTCAGCAAGATCGTATCCAAGGTAACAAAGTTGCGACGGAAGCCCTTCCAACCAAAAGAAATCAGTCTGGTCTTCAACCTACCTGCATGTTTTGTCTAGCCACACTGACCAGTCGCATCCAGGGGTCCAGACCTTTGCGTCTCAGCAAGGTCTGTCGGTGATGTTCCTCCGCCCTGCTGTTTTGCCTCTGAAGGTGCTCAAAGCGTTGATGCTTCTCCAATTCTCGCTGCAAAGAAGTGTGTAAAAAAAATATGTATGTGACCCGCTCCAGGAAAAGGTGAAACATGTCGCGGAAAAGGCGAAATAAGTCGCAAAAAAATGAAAATAGTGATACGCACATGGTTTTAAAGGCCAGGATAATCATGTCCAGAGTATTCATGCACAGGTTAAATACGCACGCATAGTAGACGAGCGCACGAGTTATCCGTGTGCAAGTTTACTACGCGTGCGCTTCTTGATGCAATCGTGGAACTAGCACACGGGTGAAGTACGCACGCACATCGCCCAAGCTACACATACAAAGATGACAGCCTGACGTAAATGTTAATCAGCGTTTTTCCGAGCTCTTGAAATTGTGCAAATGAATATGTATGAGGTATAGTAAAACAAATATAACCTATTTTATTTTGGGTTTCGCCTCGGTAGCTAGTTTGTCAAATTCCAATACCGAGAGAAGTATCAACTACCCACCGTCAAACCACGTTATATTTGACGTATATTTGTATATTACCCCACCTGTCTGGCTAGCCTCTTCTCCTCTCGTCTTTTTTCCATCTTGGCCATCTTCTCATCTTCCTCATCCTGCTTCTGTTTTTCTTCTTTAGCCCTGATCTCCGCCTACAATTATACATCAAGACAACTTTAACCAACCAGAAAAAGGCACTTGGATTGTAGAGCGCAGACTTCCGCCCATAGTTGTATTCGAGTCTGTGCAAATCTTTTTCACAAGTCCAGATACAAGTCCAGTCACAAAATCTTTCATAAAGCCAGCCACATATACCCAGCAATATATGGGACCGAAGGACTCCTCCCCCAGTCTCCCCCAGTCTCCCCCACAGTCTCCCCCACAGTCTCCCCCACAGTCTCCCCCACAGTCTCCCCCACAGTCTCCCCCACAGTCTCCCCCACAGTCTCCCCACAGTCTCCCCACAGTCTCCCCACAGTCTCCCCACAGTCTCCCCACAGTCTCCCCACAGTCTCCCCACAGTCTCCCCACAGTCTCCCCACAGTCTCCCCACAGTCTCCCCACAGTCTCCCCACAGTCTCCCCACAGTCTCCCCACAGTCTCCCACAGTCTCCCACAGTCTCCCACAGTCTCCCACAGTCTCCCACAGTCCCCCACAGTCTCCCACAGTCTCCCACAGTCCCCCACAGTCCCCCACAGTCTCCCACAGTCTCCCACAGTCTCCCATAGCCCCCCATACCAATACACTCTCTAGACTAGCGTTACCAAACGCACCCCTCTCCCTAAAAACCTAAAAAGAATTCCTGAGAAACCACAACATTCTGGAAGCCCAATGACCACCACAAAGGAAGGGGGGGGGGGGGGTTCTCTCTGTCCCATTTCTTGCTTATCAGCAGTCGCAAGTAACTGGTTGAACAATGACAAAGGAATGCTTTTGTTAACCAGTTCGCGCGGGATGATGTATATAAACGAAAAGTTTTCCCCAGATTCAAAACGGATGACGCATAAACACGCCACGAGCAAGGCCGGAAATGTCTGTCACATTTTGTCAACAGCGAGCAAGGCCGGAATTGCGTGGGTGTTCTTCCCGGCACTATTGGCCTTAACCCGCTTCGGATCGAGTTTCGTTAAAAATAATCCCACCCCTCGGCTCGGTGATGTTAAAATAATCCCGGCGCGAACTGGTTAACGGTTTATTTGAATAGCAGCTAGTGACTTGACTCGAGACTGAAGGACTTGTGAAAGACTTGCAAAAACATGCAGGGACTCGTAAACACACACTTTGCCCCAACCGCAAACGAATGCACCCCAACATTACCAGTTGTCTAATGCAGTGCCATAATTGGCAAATGTCGCCCAACCGCAAAATCTCCCAATGTTGAACAATCATTTAAATATAGTGATCCATTTACCTGATCTGGATCCAGAGCAATCTGAAAATGTAATGGAATCATCCCTGACCCATAAGCTATCTACCCACCACGTTTCATTACAATCCCTCTAGCAGTTTTTCCGTAATCCTGCTTACAAACAGACTACAGAACTACTATGGAACTATTTGCATAATTTCAACTGCAGGGACTCGCAACACAAAGTTTACATTTAAATTAGTCCAAATCGACAAAAAGGAAAGAATCCTTTGCCAATATTCCATCAGGTCTCTAGATTGTTTGCACCATGTATAAAAGGTAAAGTATATGCGACCCGCTCCAGAAAAAGGTGATATGAGTCGCAAAAACAAAAAATAGAGTTATGTACATGATTGAAAGGTCCAGGATATAAGCTTTCATTTGGTACATACATGTAGTACAGCTCCATAGCCCCTCCCGTTCCGGTGATATGGCGTTTTTGCATATTAATGGTTCCATGGAATTCAAAATACACAACTGAGAAAACATGCTTCGAAACACAACAAAACTAAGACAATACATTGGAACCATGCACTCTTAAAAGGTTTCGTTTCACTTTATTTATTGAATTCCAGCTTTTTGCTAATTAAATCTGAAACTTTGGATATTAAAGATGTCATTTAAGACAAAAAATGAAAATCAGATTTTGACAAACAAATTTACCCTATTAACTTTTACAGGCCATTACTCATAAATGCATAGCGAGACTTATGACACCTTTTCCTAGAGCGGGTAAAATATCATTTGCAGCTAGCTACAAAGTAACTGACCAAATTATCGTTGAAAAGCATCACTTGCAATTTTCAGACTTTGCTTGGATTAATTTACCAGTTTTTCCTGCTCTCTCTTGCATTGTCTTTCCTCCCTCGCTGCTTTTATCTTCAGCCTCGCAGATTCCCTCTCTTTCATGCCTGGTGTCCACAACAAATGTATGAGAGAAAGGACAATATTTGGTCGGAAGGGCAATCTTATCTTCCAACATGAAATGAGCTGCCATTTTGCAGGTAAGCTAGGGATTGGCATTGGAATCAAAATACCCAAGTACCTGACCGCAGATGTTCCTGGTGTCCACAACAAATGTATGAGAGAAAGGACAATATTTGGTCGGAAGGGCAATCTTATCTTCCAACATGAAATGAGCTGCCATTTTGCAGGTAAGCTAGGGATTGGCATTGGAATCAAAATACCCAAGTACCTGACCGCAGATGTTCCTGGTGTCCACAACAAATGTATGAGAGAAAGGACAATATTTGGTCGGAAGGGCAATCTTATCTTCCAACATGAAATGAGCTGCCATTTTGCAGGCAAGCTAGGGATTGGCATTGGAATCAGAACACCCAAGTACCTGACCGCAGATGTTAGAAATTAGTTCCATATTAGGGAATCAGGTACTCATGAAAAGTAGCGTCTCAAACAATGAATGAGAAAGGTATTGAATGTCATTTGTGGGAAATTTTCAAAATGAAAGTTAGGCAATATGAGAAAAAAAACCTACCATTTCATGATTATGGCTTTGCACTTTAATATACTGTAAAGTTATAAAATCAGTGTAGATAATTTTATCTTGCTGTATTGACGCACCAATGTGGTAGCGTTATATTCGTGTAGACCTTGAATAATCTGAACAAGAAATTTGAATTCTAGGGTTGGGTTTCTCAAACGGTTACCCAGTTACCCGTTCTGTTTTCATATTACCTGCTAATGCACACCCCTAGGCAAAGCCCAAAATTGTTGAACTTTGTTCAGGCTTGACTTCCATTTAGTCAGTGGTAAAAAGTTGAAGCCACCAGTGCTACCTTTAAGTAGTGGTGGTCTGGTGAGTTCTTTGTTCTTGTTGCTGGCGCTGGTCATGCTGGTATCGCTGTGATCTGACCGTGCTGTGGACGGCGCCGTGCTAGCTACAGGCTGTGACCTGCAACAAGAGCGTGGACAGGTAAAAACCACCAGCAGCACGTAACAATAGATTGGTGAAATACAGATTGTGATTTTTTTAGAGCGTGTATGATTTTCGTGGGAATTTACAAGTGTTCTTGACAAATTCTTGTTTAATCACCAGAAAGGACTAACAAAAAATGAACTGCGTACGTTTGCCAGAGTCCAGGTAGACCAACAAGATACATTTTGTATACTCTTGACCCTTTGGTTGGGTAAGGTCGATCCAGTCCTTCGGTTCGGTCCACTCGGTCAGTCCAATCCATCCAGTCAGTATGGTCTGTCTGGTCTGTCCAATCAGTCTAGGCCATCCGGTCAGTCCAGTCTGTCTGGTCAGTCAAGTCCATCCGGTCAGTTTGTTCTGTCTGGTCAGTTAGGTCAATCCGGTCAGTTCAATCTATCTGGTCAGTCCGGTAAGTTCTTTCCATCTGGTTAGCCAGTTGATGACAGACTAGCTCTCCCGCCCGTTCCACTAAAAGCAAAATATATGCCAAGGGATTCAATTTATAGTCTGAAAGGGTACAGCTTCCAAGGTTTACCTTCCACTATCCAGGAGTCCTTCAGAAACCTTGTTTGGGTCTGTCACGGTGGTCTCGCTCCTCATCGTGGCACCACCTCCTTCAACTGGCTGCATTCGTAGCAGCTGCTGCTGCCGCTGCACTGTCTGCAGGTCTTCAATCAGCTGCTTCTGATCACGTAGCTGCTGCTGCTGCTCCTGCAGGATGCGCTGCTGCGCAGCGTAGCGGTGCTCGAAGGAGTTGGGCTTGTAGCTGATGGCCCTTTTGGACGTTATATCATGAACGTCAGCCTTTGAATTTGCTGAAGTAAAAAAAAAGAACACCACCAGTGACAATCAGCAACTCTAACCCGAAGTAAAGTTGACTACCCTCCGGTTCCTTTTAGAACCACACAACTCCATTTACCACAGGGTGCAACTGTAAACAACTTATCTTATTGCCTTTTCCCCATGGAAACCATCAAATCTCTTTTGACCTCTAATGACCCCTAAATGACCTTTGACCTCAGTAATTTATACGCGGCGGTCATACGCGGCGGTCATACGCGATAGTCATACGCGACAGTCATACGCGATAGTCATACGCGACGGTCATACTCGGCAGTCATACATCACATGATCCCAGAAGACAGAGAATTTGGGGCTGGATAGTGCCTCCAAAACTTAGGCGACACAAGAAGGTTGGACTCACATTTTTTGACAGCATTATTCTGATTCCGATTTGGCTGCTGTTCCCTGTTAACATCGTCATCTTCACCCGCCGCTAGAATCTCCTCAACAGGCAGTTCCACGTGCTTGCGCTTCACCTGCCATGCGTACTTGGGTCTCCCGAGACCCGCGGAGTGGCTGGGCTGAAGTCTGGTTTTAGATGCCGCGGACACAGCGGAGGCCTCACTGCGAGCTGTGCTGGGGGTTGAACCATTGGCGTTAACTGGCCTGGTTGTTTCTCCAAACAGGTCATCCTGGGCATTGAAAAACAAACATTTGATAGAATCTCACTTTTTTTACTTCTTTCAATATTTTCTTCAAAAAGACAGCGTGCCAGAAAGAATATTTTTACAGGGCATTTAGAATCATTCATATCTTTACATCAAGAAAGCTTTTGAACAATAATTTGGTCGGTTACTTTTTGGATAGTTTACTCTCCCTTAGCATAATTTATGACATTTTAACAAAACCGCGCTAGTTTGAAAGGGATCTCAAACTTCCCTTGGCAAAGTTATTTTGGTGCTGGCAGATGGCCTTTTGTATGAACTGTACACTGTACATGTTAAAGTGTTGCAACCAAAATGTTGTGACATTTTTGCAGAGAAGAATCTGAATCAGAACTTTCCTCGTCATTGAACCAAAATAAATAATCAACAAACCACATTTCCTGCCACCGATTCTGGCCTATCAGAGGCCCCCTTCTTTCTGGCTTTGGCATCACCGTCTCCCCCATCTTGATTCATATTGGGCCACAGCTTCCCAGAGGCTGCTGCCTGCAGAAAGGTAGCCATCTTGGTTTTGGTCTGGTGCTGCTGCTGCTTCAGATCCCTGCTTTGCTGCTCCTGTCGTAGCCACAGGCACCAGACGGAGAGGTATTTTCTCAGGATTTTGCGGTGGTAGTGATTGGTGGCAATCTGCTTTTTCCTAAAATTAAAGAAAAAAATAACAAATTTAATAAGAGTTGATTTTATTTGAAAGCATGCAAGCAGGTAGCACATTTATAAAGAAAATGTTGGAAATCTCAGTCTTTGAAAGTCAACCATTAATTTTGATTCAAATACAGTTTGGCATGACTCTAGAATCTATTACTACCCACAATCGCATAATTCAATATTCAAAAATGCCCTGACAGTTTAGCCATTCTTATTGGTCAATAGCATGAAACATTTTGACATATTAAAAGCTTAAATATAATTCAAAATACACAACTGAGAAAACAGGCTTTGAAAAACAACAAAACTAAGACAATACAACAGAACCATAGACTCTTAAAATAGAAGGTATTAATCAAAATTAACCTTTTTCATTAAACCTGAAACTTTAGAGGTTCAAAACGTCATTTAAGACCAAAAACAAAAGTGTTCAGTGGGCTATTACACGTAAATGCATAGTTTGATTTATATCATCTTTTCCTGGAGCGGATCACAAATAAGAGGCTAATACCTGTGGAGATCTTTGAAGTTTTCTTCAGTCTGCCTTGTCTCGCGCTCCGCCCAGCTGGCCCTGACGTAAGCCCTCCATGCATTCCAGGCTCGGAGTAGTGTCCGCCAGTCTGCCACGGCCCGGGCCTTGCCCAGGGTCAGTCGCTTGCTCAGGGCCAACTCGTACCAGGCATGAAAATGCCTTTGTAAGCTCTGAGAAAAAAGAAAGTCACACACTAGTGGGGAACATTTTTCTTTTGTTTAAAAAAAGCTGGTTTATCTGTGCGAAAGCGAACGCAATCATTAATTTGTAACGTCGGAGCACTTTTTTGCGCTGCAAATTTGCAAAGGTTGAACACATTTCAACTCTCAAAGTGAACAAAGAAATTGGCAAGGTGGAACTCAAACCTGCAAACTCCAGGATACCGGACCAGCCCACTACCAACTGAGCTATCTTGCCCCATGTTTCAATTCTGAAAAAATGTTAGCAGCAAATTCGTATCGCGTGAAGGCTGACCAAGTTGTAGGCACATTTTCCTGTCCCCCGTAACGTTTTGGGTTTCCAGTAAAGAGTTCTAGTAAAGTTGTTTTGGGTTAGGGTTATGAGAGGGGAAAATGGAGAAGAATACATATTAGGCTGATGTTGAAAATTGTGGGACGAAAGAATTGTTTAAGTTTGAGTATAGAGAGATTTTCCTTAAAGCATACAGACGCTATGGATTGTCCCCATAACATCATTTTATACAGAAAGACTTGTTGACACAGATACATGAACGCAGGAATGAGAAAAGCCAAACTACACATGCTCTGCTGGGCAGTTCTGCAAATTTGGTCATATACATGTCAGACAATTTAAAGGGAAATTCCAGGCTCAATAATATCTTACCTAGTCTAAAAGAATATATGATAACATACTGACTCCGCAGAGAATTTGTTTTGATTTGTTATCGAGAACGACTCACGCGCCTATTATATTCACGATTTCTTGCCATTCAGGAGTACAAGGGCGCGTCCATATTGTTTAAATTTCCCGCCTCACCCGGAACATTATGACGTAGTGTCTGCACCTCAATGCACATCGCTTTATTGCGTGTTGTTCGCACTGGTATCCTATCTTTTCTATCCTATCTGGTGATCTAACGGGTAGAATAGAAAATCTGTGAGCTAGTAATTATGGCATCAGGTCCTTCTCCGTATGATTTTAAGCCCACTTTCACATGTACAGTATTATGTATACACTATGCCGTACACAAAAATGTTCACTTGAATTCCTTGCGCGTGCAGGGCCGCTATCGATTGGGCTTCGGGTACTGATGGTGCAGACAATATCTCGGATGTACCGATAAACCAGAACAAAATGGCGGCTCGCATGACGGTAAGCGCAGTGCGAGAAAATCTCTGTTTTATATGATTACCAAAACCGAGAAAAATGAAATAAAAATCAAGTCACAATGGCAATTGACACTCTTTAACATTATGCAATTATAAACTATGGGTGGAGTTTCCCTTTAACGAGCTGCACCCGATTGCATGAATCATCGCAATGCATGCATCATATCCCTAAGATAAATCGGAGCTGCGACAAGACCTGCGATTCATGTCACAAAACACATCGTACTTGCGATGCATCGTAGCTGCATTTATAGTACAATCAAAATACAGTTTAAAAAACAAAACAGCTTGCTGTGGACTTCTAGCTAATTTAATCGGTATAGCGACTTTCAGCCGCCAGTCCATCGGGTGTCCATCCTTTTAAATAGCGCCCTTTTGTTGCCTACTTCATGTGTGCCATCTGTTATTCATCACACTGAATTCTAAAGCAAAGGTTGGTTTTTCCTATTCATTAGAGAAACAATAACCACCCGTCACTCATTAACCCTAACCCATCATACCCTTCAAACTCCAACTGCAGGTTTTGCTAGGTTTTGGCAGGTTTAGTACCAAACCATGGCAATTGTGATCTGGCACCACGAAATGAGCGGAAAGTGGCACATTGTCAAAACAAGTTATTGGCCGAAACGTCAATTTTTCAAGTGGGATAGGTCGTTTTGGAGTTGTTAACGTTTTTACATACAAAAAAACCTTCTTTATCATATCCCAAAATGTTATAGCTCAATTAAAACTCTAAAGTGTGTTTTTTGTGGCTGAATTGCGCTGATTGGTAGTATAGTTGGCACGGTTCACGAACTTTGAACTCCGTTTTTTCGAAACAAGGGAGCATGACTTCAGCTATTTCAAAAGAATATAGCGGCGGCTAGGAATAAGCTACAACAACACACAATACATCATTTGAAAGCTAAGGACTTCTTCTTTCTAGAAATGTAATAATGTCAACTTTTTAATTTCGCGACTTTCCACCCATTTCGTGGTGCCATGTCACAATTTGTTAGACTTTGTTTGACTCATTACCAAAGGGCCAGGAAGACCCTGTTGAATTTTGTGAGGTTCATGGCAGAAAGGCATGAGACATTTGAGGACATAATACCTTAAGATCCTGCGCTGTCTTCATTGCCTGTGCATTCTCCAGCTTCTGTTCCATCTGTCGTCTCTCCTCCTGGATCAAGGACTCCGCACTCAGTCTGGTCTGCAGTTCCTCCTGTCGTTTCCTCACCTCCTCTTGCCTCAGGTCTTCGTGTTTTTGAGATTCCTTTTCCTTCTCCCTAAAAACCCAGAAACAGAACCGGCCATTTTTGTGATCAATCATAAGTATTATTTTAATGTCTAATATAGAAAATGTGTGGTGCACTTGTAAGAGAATTCAAAATGTGAGGTTTTCTGACACATGAACCTGTCTGTCTGTCTGTCTGTCTGTCTGACTTCTTTAGCCAGTCTACCATGCTTAAACATACCCTGCCTCATATCCTGTCAAATACATATGGGTCATTCCACGTCATTCCGCACACTTTTTTGCTCGACCCCCTCCGATTTTGATGAAATTTGGTGTGTGGCTAGGTACTCATGAGAAACTCTGATACGAAAAATATTAGCGAAATTCGGTCATTTGTGTAGGAACTGGAGCAGTTTGAAGTTTTAGGGGGTTTTGCGACCAGAACCCACCAATCTACCTAAAAATGGCCAAATACCCCTACAGAATGGTTTGATCTCAGCAAGTGAGGTATCGTTATAAAGAGCACAAAATTCTCTATCCACCAATATGTCACTTGACATTATTTTATGTGTTGACCCAAATCTGGGTCATTTAGGGTGACCTTGACCTTTGACCTCGATTATCTCAAAAGTATATGCTCTGGTTTTGATGAACTTGTTGTAGTCGTGAGATAGTTAACCATACATGGCGCACACGAAAAATCAGCTTGGGCAATTACCAACTTCAGGAGAAACATGACTTTAACGACCAACACATGTGTAGTATCACTCCTATGAATGCGGATACAGTCACAATTATCAACTATTATGCATGTACATGTATCTCGATCTCGGAATTTTCATTGCTTAAAGGAAACATGCAGCCTAACATTTTCATTACGCAATTTTTGTTTTAAATTCATAGATTTATGTGTATTAAATGTGAATAAAAAGCAAAACTTGTTTTAGTGTACGTTTAGTGTGGTCATTTGCCGTCAAAAAATTGACCCCCCCTCCCTTTTTAAATTTCGCGGCCACTAAAAATGAGTGACGTAAACCGAGGCACGACCCGAACAAATTCTTGATAGTCGGTACGCGACGTCTAGGTACAAGACGGGTTCTCGTGGCCACGTACGCACATTGTTGTGTGTTGATGCATCAACAGTGTACGAATCGCGTACGCTTTGTGCACGGTAATCGAATTTCACATGGACGATCGTGAAAGTTCTTCCTCGATTTTTGGTGAATCCGACGAAAACAGTACTGATTCGTCCGATTCGAATAACAGTATTTCTTATTCAGACACGGACTCGATCGAGGATAAAGAGGGGGTCCCTCTAGGCGCTCAAAATGTTCGCTGCAGAGGGCCGAAAATCACTATGCCCGCCTGGACCACTTCGCTCTGGTAAGCTTTACTTTGGCTGTCCAAATCCTCCGATATTTAGGATCAACCGGAAACAAATGAAGGCTTACTCCATCCTTAGTAGTTTTGCTACACCTAGCAGCTACACAACTAGTCGGCAATGACCGAACACTGTTTTTACCCCGATTCAGAATGAAAAACCATGTAAGGACGGACACTTGTTGCAATGCGCGCAGTCAGTAAACGACATGCCGGGTAGCAGCGCTGCGAGTCTCTGCCTCTATTTTCGTCATACCCCTCCGCGAGGTTTTATGTTAATGAGGCTTCCCTTCAAGGGGGGGGGGGGGGGTTGAAAAAAAATTTAAACAATTATATTCCTCTATTTATCACAGAAAATAAACACAACCACACCCATAATGTTGTTGTCAACATTATACTTCATTGATTTAAGCAACAACAAATCTTATTACATGTTTCCTTCAACCGCCGTGGCTACTGTAAGCCGAGTTACTATAAGATTCTGAATACTGCCTTTTTACGCCATAAGGGAGTCTACCTACTTCAGAAGCAGGCTTTGAAAATACCGAGATCGAATTCAAAAATACATGCATAATAGTTGATAATTGTTACTGTATATTCGCATTCATAGGAGTGATATTACACATTTGTTGGTAGTTAAAGTAATTTTTCTCCTGAAGTTGGTAATTGCCCAAGCTGATTTTTCGTGTGCGCCATGTATGGTTAACTATCTCATGACTACAAAAAGTTCATCAAACCAGAGCATATACTTTTGAGATAATCGAGGTCAAAGGTCAATGTCACCTTAAATGACCCAGATTTGGGTCAACACATAAAAGAATGTCAAGTGACATACTGATATATAGAGAATTTTAGGCTCTTTCTAATGATACCTCACTTACTGAGATCGAAACATTTTGTAGGGGTATTTAGCAATTTTTAGGTAGATTGATGGGTTCTGGCCGCAAAACCCCCTAAAACTTCAAACTGCTCCAGTTCCTACACAAATGACCGAATTTTGCTAATATTTTTTGTATCAGAGTTTCTCATAAGTACCTAGCCACACACCAAATTTCATCAAAATCGGAGGGGGTCGAGCAAAAAAGTGTGCGGAATGACGTGGAATAAATTTATTTCTAAACGCAATGAAACAAACCACGCAAATTATACTAAATACAGAAATATTCTAACTACTGTTTTACGCACTGCTAAGAAGACTTATTATTGTTCTCAGTTTGAAAAAGAAAAAAACAACATCAAAAATACTTGGAAAATTATAAACCAAATCATCAATAAAAACGCACCTACCACAAAAATCTCAAATATTATAGTAAACGGAAACACAACCAATGATCCTCAAGTTATGGCCGACCAATTCAATAATTATTTTGTAAACATAGGACCAAATCTGAGTAGAAATATTCCTCAATGCAAACAAGAATTCACTGATTATCTCACTAACCCAAACCCACATTCTTTTTATTTTTACCCAGCTACAATAGATGAAGTTACTGATATTATCAAAAAATTACCAAATAAAGTTAGTAGTGGTTTTGATTCAATCACATCCTCTGTTCTCAAAAAGACTGTATCCGCTATCATAAAACCTCTTACGTATGTTATAAATATTTCTTTACAAACCGGTATAGTACCAGATAACCTAAAGAGAGCTAAGGTTATCCCTATCCACAAGGCTTCGGACACCGACCAAGTGAGCAACTATAGGCCTATTTCAATCTTACCCTGCTTCTCAAAATTTTTCGAGAGAGTTGTTTATACACGTACACTAATTTGTTTACGTAAATATAATATCATATCAAACTTCCAATTCGGGTTTCGTGCTAAACATTCTACTACTCATGCCATTCTTCATCTTATAAATAAGGTTGTAACAGGATTTGAAAATTCAGAACACACCCTTGGTATCTTCCTTGATTTCTCAAAAGCATTTGACACTTTAAATCATAATATATTGCTAGATAAACTAAATTATTATGGCATCCGAGGAACCCCTCTAGCTTGGTTTCAAAGTTACCTCTCAAATAGAAATCAATATGTATCAGTTAATGGTTCCCCCTCAAATATACAAACCCTATCCTGTGGAGTCCCTCAAGGATCTATTCTTGGACCACTGTTATTTCTCATATATATAAATGACTTTGTCAATGTCTCCCAGCGTTTATCGTGTATTTTATTTGCTGATGACTCCAATTTGTTCTATAGCAGTAAAAACATTAATGAATTGATCGATACTGTAAATTCTGAGCTTGTATTGGTATCAGACTGGGTAAAAGCCAACAAACTTTCGCTAAATATAAAAAAGACAAATTGTATGTTGTTTAGTAAATCTTTACAATCATTACCAATGGATATTCTTATTGATAAAAACAAGATTATTGTGACAGAATGTACCAAATTTCTTGGTTTATATATTGACAACAAATTATCATGGAACACTCATATTGATTACCTGTGTAAAATTGTTTCAAGAAATATCGGCGTACTCAATAGAATTAAGTTTGTTGCCCCTAAATATATTCTCCTATCTCTGTACAGCACCTTAATTTTGTCTTACATTAACTATGGAATTTTAGCTTGGGGAAATTCTTCTCAAAAATCGATTAATCGACTATTATTATTACAAAAAAAAGCGTTACGAATCATTAACCATACTAGCTACCGGTACCTTGCTCATACAGACCCACTTTTTGTACAAGATAATAAAATGAAGATCAATGATATATATTATTATCAACTTGGTATTTTTATGTTCCAGCTAACTAAAAATGATCTTCCAGAATCCATTTCATCGATGTTTTACACAAACAGAACTTTACATACCCATTCAACTAGACAGGCCAATGACTTCCATTTGCCATCAGTAAGGACTTCCTTTGCGAAGAAAAGCGTTAAATTTAAGGGCCCTAAATTTTGGAATTCCCTTGCAAACTCTATCAAAAAGTCTCCATCTATTGCTACATTCAAAACTAAGATCAAACAATACATTTTCAACAAATATTAATGTTTATGAGTTCCATTGTATCCTGTTGAAGAATTGTTTTATTTAAGTCATAGTTTATGTATGTCTTTCTTTTTCTTCATATTGTCTCCCTGTTTTTAATTATGAGCCTTGTACAACCATGTATTGCAGTTTAATATTATTTTTAATATTATTTTTACTTCATTTTGTTAAAATCATTGCTCTTTGTCATTCGACTTCAGTTTACTTTTGCAACTGTTTTAAGCATGCCATTTGTTAAATTCATTGTTTTTGTTGTCAGTTAATTTCAGTTTACTTATCTTTTGCCTGTTCAACTGTTTTAAGCATGCCATTTTTCTTTATTGACTTTTTTCTTGAATGCCTTTTTTTTTTTTCTTTAATCGTATTATTGTCTACATGAGCCCTGTACAAACAAATCTACATGTAGTTAAATACTGTTTTACAATCCTTAAATACTCGGCCTTTAATACTGCCTTGAGTAGGCCTATGTTTGTTTCCAATTTCCTTTAATAGCGCCGTTGCATGTACATTATATGAGCCTCCATCTCTATACTAAATTCTGTAAACACTTAGGGCCTGCCTTTACCTTTACATTAATCCACGCTCGTCGTCCTTGTTTACATATCTTTGTAGAGTTATCTTCTGTTTATTGTTGTTTTTGGTATATGTACCTTGCTGTTTATGTTTTTTTTGTTTGTTTGTTTTTGTTCAGGGGACTCGCACTCGACAAGCTCTGCTTTTTGCGGGTCCCCTGCATCTCTTGGTAAATTAACTATTTACTATTAATCATTTTTTTCGTTATAAAAGTATTTAACATAATTGTATGTACACATGAATATTTGTGAATGGATATGTACCATGAGGTGAAATAAAGTAAAGTAAAGTAAAGTAAAAGAATGACCCATATCACTTGAGTGCCTTTTCTACAATGAATTTAACAAAAGATACACAATTTTTCCTTTGCATGAGGTTTTCATGTGCCTCACAATTATGCTTCAGAGCCACAAGGGCCTCAACATTGAAACTCAAAGATGATTGTGCCTATGCGGCACAAAAATATACTGAGGTTTCCAAAGTGTGAGGTTCTCCAAGTGCCTTACCATTGCATCTCAAAGACATAAGTGTCTCGCCAATAAACCTCAAGCACACATGTGCCTAAAGTATGGGACACAATCAAATATACTGAGGGTGCCTAGGGCAAAGTTTTCTACATGCTGAGCCACTGCACCTCAGGAACACAAGTGCCTCACCAATGAACCTTAATCAGACATGTGCCTATGGGGCACAACAATGTATACTGCTCAAGGTTTCCAAAGCACGTGGTTTTCAATGTGCCTTGCTATTGTACCTCAGAGCCACTTGGGCCTCGCCAATGAACCTCTAAGACACATGTCTGATGGAGTTGAACCTCACATGTAGCTTACTTGTTTTACAGCAGGGCAGAACAAAAACCTATCGCGCACCGTTTCCCTCACAAACATGTACACCTCTGAGGCTGAACCTCACCTCTGTCTGGCCTCCTCAGCCAGCCTCCTCTGCTCCTGCATGTCCTTTCTCAGCCTGGCCATCTCCTGCTGCAAGAGTGCCTCCTCTCGCTGCCTTTGCATCGCCTTGCTGCGCTCCTCCTTCATGACCATCTGCCGTGCCTGGGACTGGGTCTCCTTGTACTGCTGCTGCTGCCGCAGCTGCCCCTCTTTCAGCTGCTGTCTCTTCTCTCTGTTCTCCTTCACCTGTACGGTGATAATGAAGGTCGTATGAGTGAATAAAAGACGATGATAGGCAACCTTACAGAGACATTGAGGTTTACCTGTAAACTGTTAACCATTTACCCTAACTCTTTGCACGTATGTATTACAGAAGATAAGGTTTACGTTGAATATTGGCAATATGCAGGGAATGCACATGCACGTAATGACTAGTATGTTAACGTCCGTCAATATATCGATATTACTCAAATACTCGATACTATTTTGACATCAATATCGCCGATGTCACTTTTTTAAATCATATCGACATCAATATCGCCGATGTCACTTTTTTTAATCATATCGAAATATCGACATTACGATTATATCGAAAATTTTGATGTTTCTAAATTTCGATGTTCCTAAATGATATCGAAAACACCGAAAGAGTGTCAGATTATCCAGAAAATCTCAGGGCTTTAGTATATTAGAAAAGCTGCCGTCTTTATTTGTAGCTTAAAACATTTGAGTAGGCCTATTAAATAAAATACGTTGGACAACCAACTGCGGTTGTGAAGTTGTTCTTTCAGTTTCACCCGCGGCCCGCCGCTATATAGTTCACGATGGCTTGCACAGTAAAATCTCAAAAGAAGCCGGCCATGCCGCCCCAGCCTATCAGTTGTTTGGGACGTAATCCTCCATTGATCTGATAACTTTTTGGGGTGGCCAATCACGAGTCGGGAATTGCGGGGAGCGTTCTCTGCACCCTGCTATTGGCCTAGCAAGCTAGTCTTGATTCCAAGACCGAGCTGTTCATTTGTTCCGGGGCGCACCGTCCGCTACCTGGGCTTATTGAGGGCGCCCTCAATTATAAGGGCGCCCTCAATAAGCCCAGATAGCAGACGGCGCGCCCCGGAACAAATGAACAGCTCGGTCTTGGAATCAAGACTACTAGCAAGCGGAAGCGGCAACCGTAATCATTTCTTATCTTCGTTGTAAAACCATAAACACGCGGGCTGGCGCAATTTGATATTCTTCGGACCGACAACATGCGCGGAGGATCAAGCCGAAAACCGGTATATGCAACGTACCTATTAAACTGTCGGTCTTCAGTAGATTGAGCGCTGTTTTTAGGCTTCATCTTGCACACGGGAAATAACCGATATATCGAGTATACTCGAAATTGAATTTCCAATATATCGATTATTATAAAAAATTGACATCGACAGACGTTATAAGTATGTGCGGAAATTTTCAATTGTTGCGTGCAGTTTGGGTTGGTGTTTGTACAACTTGTTTGGTATGTTTCGGATATTGGAATAGTTGACCGAATCCAAGTTAAGTAAGCGAATACCAATTTATCCAAAAATGCACAACCCTAATAGTCCCAGTTGCTTTGTCGTATATATCCTCATTTACCTTTTGTTGCCTTGCAGCCATTGTGGCCCTTGGGTCATGGCGTTTCTTCTTGGCTTCGGCTCCGATGCCCAGGTCCTTCCTGAAGCTGCTCTCAACCACGTCTTTCTTCATCAGTTCATCCAAGATGCTCCGGACAGATTGGTCATCGTCTCTAGTTTCTATCTGGCGAAAGAGTTCTGTGGACATAAGGAAGACTTGGATAATAATTATAGGGTTGTATAGTGGGAGAGTGTGGCCTTAAATTGTTTGGATTCGTGACTCTTGATAATTTCAATAATATAATTTCAGTGCTTTAACCCTAACCCTGCCAGATCCAGCACAGTGCATCTGAGGTGACTGCTTGACCATGCTGGACTCTGCACACAAGTCAATGTGACAAAGTATGCAATCTGTTGCGTCTGGCAGGGTTTCTAGCCAAAATACCCTGGAGGGTTAGGGTTAATGTCATTTGAAAAATGTTGCGATGAGATTGTCATAAAAAAAAAACCCAGAAAAATTATGAATAATGTCTTTCTCTCAGATTCAAAAAGCCAGATTTCAGACAAAAAGTTTGAAAACTTTAATGCCTGAATGTCACTTCATCTCTACTTGCCTTTCACAACCCACAAGTATTGGTATCGGCATTTAGCTGGGGAGTAACCTGCAATGGACCGACATCCCATCCGGGGGAAAGTCATTTCATGCCACTGACACGAGAGAACAATGAGGGTGTGATCGACCACATTGACTCCCGACAGACTTTAGTGTTTCTTGTTTATAGTTAAAACCATTGCAAAGCACCAATGTTGACTACTAAATGATCGCATAGCTTGCCCAGAGATGTACAAAATGTCTCCGAGTACTAGAAAGTATTGGCAAGAGCAGTAATAGCAGGAGGACTTGGCATATGATGCAGCAAAAAAGACAGCAGTGAGTGACAACATACATTTTTCAGATCACAGTTCTATACCTTCAGACGACATCTTGTTGTAGGAATCGGCAGAAGCCGGATCATTCTCAGCCAGGAGGTTGTTCCACTGGTCCTTCAGGTCAGTCTTAGCAGCAATCTTAGATACGGCATAGTCCCTGACGTCATCGTCGTCTTCAAAATATTTCAGATCGTCGTCCTCGTCCCCGTCGAGGCCACACTTCTGGGCCATCCACTGACTGAGGAGGTCTTGCGCTTGAATTTGAAAGAAAAAAAGAGATTAACCAGTTTTTGTTTTACCAGAACCAGGCGCAGAAACTTGTTTACATGATCATCAACCCCAGCGGGCCCAGGTCGGAAGTCCGTGGGCAGGACACCCACACATGCCAGCTGCGAGTCGGTTGCTGAAAGATAGATATTTCCGACCTCGTTTCAAGTTGATCGTGGTGTTTTATCAATCAATCTTCCGTGATCAATCTGGTGCGATCTGGTTAAAAGAGTATTTATTACCTCCTGAAATCCTTAAAAATATCATGTTTTGGACCCAGGCTGTACCCAATATTGTTTATGTTCAGCCATGCATAATTGAGCCCTACATTATGCTCGACATCCCGCACTGCTTCTCAAATGTCACATGCACTGCCTCAACCTATTACAGTGATAGGTAAAGGATTTTGGAGAATTGAGGAAATGGTCCCCCCCTCCACTGAACAAATTCAAGAAAAAAGGTTTGATTTTAAAGGACTGATGCTGAATCCAATGAATGATTTTGCAAGATTTAAGATGGTTCCTAGCCAAAAGAGCTTGGGTTTATAGGGTTAAATGATGTAAGCACCTGCTTCCATAGAAATACATTTGCCACTCAATATTACAAAATAGTACTTGATGAGTAATGTAGTATTATAACACACCTCTTGCTAGTTCTGTATTCTGGTTGGCTGAAACACAGTCATGTGGGGTTAACTAATATAGGCTATCTATAGTGCATGAGATTTGTGCCCCGGTGAATTTGCGGGAAATAGTTCCCGAAGCGGGCAATAGACTTACAATTTTTGACTGGTTACATCGCCCCCAAAAGGTTTGCCAGGCTCATCTTAATATGAAAAATGGCGGTGTCTGGATCGAATCACGATTATTTTATATTTTGGACCGAGGTGTTTTATAAAACACATATGGACTGGCATGATTCGGTCAATAGAGCACGTCTATCCTCCCTCGGGCCTGTGAGTGACCAGAAGGGGGACCTATTTCGCTCGGCCTCGGGAAATAGTTCCCCCTTCTGCTCACTCACAGTCTCTCAGGAGAATAGACGTGCTCTAGTGACCTCATTGCCAGTCCATATGTGTATACTATTACTATAAATATGAAACGCACATATTTACCCTAACATGTGCTCAAGGTGCTTTACATTATTACCCCGGTTGGTTGGGCCCATGAAACATTCTAAATACTATCTCAGCTCGATGCTGCCATTTCGGAGCAAAGCAGCTAAATCAACCACAATAACCACCTCTTCCCCTCACAGGTATCCATTACTCCTATGTGGAGAGAAGCAAGATTCAAACCCACGACCTGCAGCTTTATCCACGGACAACAAATTCAATGCTCCAGACCACGAGGCCTCGGCACTCCACTGCACTGGGCTATATTGAGTACTAGGGGTTTTCCTTAACTTTTTTTTTCAGTGGCCCGCCGGGCTACCTAATTAGAGTTTTCAGTCGCCCGCAAGCATTTTCAGTGGCCACGTGTGCATTTGCCATATCTGTGTTTTCCACCGAGGTTACGCAACGCCAACCGCATTGTCCGACCTTCCGCGAAAGCGCGCCGCGCGTTCGGGAAAATTGCGGCACAGCACGGCACTTTACAGCCCACTGCTTGTTGTAATCGCTGATCTTGCGGGAAGATTTAATTTGCATCCGCCACAAAAGCTATCAAAACTAAACCTCACCTGTGACAACAAAATTGGCGGAGTTATTGTAAAAGCATATTAAATGTTTAAGGTTGAAAACTTTTTGGGGAAAAAACCGGAGAATGTTGGCCTAAATCTTTCACACGATGAACGCCGAGCTGACCAACACACCACACAAGCGTAAACTGAATGCAGGAAACATGCCGCGGTAGAACATTTTGTAGAAACACGCTGCATCGCTCAAGAAGGACAAGCGTTACTACCTCGAAAGAAATACATTAACTGAAAATTAAAAAATAGGAAAGGGCGACCATGATCTGATAATTAACCTGCAGGATATGACTTTCTTTATTGACGTTTGTTTGCCGGGCATTTTTACATCTTACGATGTCAAATTCGACCATTTCGCGTAACGGAAAAATACATGCATGTCGGCCATGGACTGGTTTCGGTCCTTAACTTTGTCCATTGAAGCGTGCGGCGGAAACCAATCCTAGAATGCGCCTGCATTATGAATGCATTGCATGGGGCGAGCACATGGCTTTTTGGCACCATCACCGTTTTTACGTACGCTTGCGGTAGTACATGTATGTATGTGTGCCGCGCTAGTCTTGGTGCAAGACGTTCTTGTTCAGTTAGTAAAACCATAAAACCATAGGACCTATGCACTCAACACTATACGCGTCGCGACTATTCCACCAATAGAGGGCGTATTCTGGAAGCCGCGAATCTGTCAAGAAGATAGACCGAGCCGATGTGGGTGGTTATCTGGAGGTTTCCCAACAGCGCCCTCTATTGTTTGATAGTCGCGATAGTTGCGTGAAAATGAACAACAACGTCTTGCACCAAGACTAGTGCCGCCCAGGCCATGTGCGCCAATGTATGCGCTAGCTATAGCAAGCCGGCCATAAACATCGCGAATCTGTATACAGGAATGACACGATCATATCTCTGTAATGCACGTGCACTGTTGTGTAAAGGTACTGCACATATGTACATGTACATGTATGTACTGGTAAACAGTTGATCTGGGAAATCACATGTAATGTATTTAATATTTTAACTCGCCGGCCGGACGACCGAGGGAAGTGTTTTGAGTCGTCCGTGGCTGTTTTGGGTCGCATTTGGCGAGCGGGCGACCGCTAAGGGGAAACCCTGAGTAGTACTTTGTAGTACTGTACCAAAATGAATGCCTAGGACGTCAGGTTCAAGTTGGAAGACCCTGTGAGTCACTCTTTACCTTCAGAGTGAGCCTCATCATGATCATGCATGGCCTCCAGAGTTGCAGCTGCCGTGCCGTAGCTGTTAGTTACCGTGTAACTATCACCATGGGGACTGTTGCCAAGGCCAAAGGTCACTGCTGCTGCTTTGTCCGATGCTTTCTCCACCTTCTGTAAATCAAATCAGTTGTACTCATATGCTTTTAAACTGTCTTTATTTACTTGAAAAATAGACGTTGTTTTTTTTCTAATTGCAAAACTAGTTTGGAATTGTACAACTTTTCAATTAAGGCCAAGAAAAAACGTGTGTTTCTTATTACACTGAAATAATGGGAAGATCATATCAGAGGTTTTCCGAAAAGGTTATAGTATAAACCAAAGTGGGACAATAGATGGTCCACGACTGATTTTTTTTTTTACATACTTGTGTAAGTGGATTAAATGTTTGTTTCCATTTTATGTTGACTTTAAATTTTTGTAGTCAGAACAAATATGGTAGCATAAGAGTTTATTGGTTGAATAACGTGTAAAAGTTCACACGATGTGAATCAACTATTAACCCTAACCCCCTAGGCCTTACTTTGGGCTAAAGAACTGCATACTACAGAATACTACTTAGTATTTTGTAGCATTATGTCTCTCCATGACTGATGATTGAGTGTGTACTGACAGAGTACAGACACTGCCAACTACAAAATACTAATAGTGGCATTGCTGTAGAGTTTAGAACACCTTACACAGCATACATGGGCCATGCACACTCAGCAAGCAGAGGGACCCAATGCTAAAAAGTGCTATGAGTGCAATTGGGGGTGAAGTACCCAATACTAAAAATTACTACAGGCATTGCACACAAGTCAGTGAGAGTACTGCATACTACTTTTTACTACTAGTAGTAACAAGTAGCATTAGGTAGGGTTAGGGTTAAACAGAGAAACTGTTCACTTGGCAAAGACAGAATTTCAGGGAAGAATGCTGCAACCTGGCGGCTTTTTTTTTATATACATGTATGATCTAAATAAAGGTCAATCAGTAAAAAAATTTACAATTTTCTAATAGGAATTTCTTTCTCGACTCTCTATATACTTTGTACACAACCGCTGAAGTAACATCACGATACTACATTATTTCTGAATTTAATTTAATAATAATAATAATCGTGCTTTATAGCGCTTTACAACGATCTCAAAGCGATCTCAAAGCGCTTTACAATTTCTAATGTTGTACTAGTCTTGGTCAAGACCAAGCTAGCCCGTTCATTTGTTCCGCGGCGCGCCGTCCGTATTATCTGGGCTTATTGAGGGCGCCCTTAATTATTGCCAGATTCGTAGATTTCATCCACTATCTTGGTCTTGGCGCAAGCGTCACGTGAACCCGGAAAATTCAGAGGACATTCTAAGCATAGCTCAAATATCTACTCGCCCCCGCATGCGCGCTAAGTCGTTTTTGTTTATAGTAGTGTTCGATTATTATAGTCTGGTTCCCAGACCAAATATTTCTGACTATTTGTGATTTTTCATTTATTATTTAGCCGCCAATGTCACGTGGCCAAAAACTGGAGGAATTGCTTAACGTTCGCGATGATCGAGTGTTTCCAGGTTTTCATAAAATAAAACTCGCATTGGCGAAAGTCAACACCAGACGAAATGCCAATTAATATCACAGTCATTGTAGTCATTGTGCTATTTTTTGGTAAGAGCCGTTAAAATTTGAATTATTGCGTCGTCATAGCTACGCTGCTTGTATCACGTCATTATCTATTTTTTTGTCGGCGGCGGCTACCTGACATACAATTTAGACGTCTAGGCCTAAACAAATTGTCAGGTCGGAGAACCAGACTACTATTATTATACACGCTATGTTTTTCCCATAAATTGCACACGGCGCCATTGCACAAAATAATGTAGTTTCTTACACGTCCGCAAAAGGCGAACAAATTTTGAGTACGAATGTATGCCTTTTGCGGACGTGTAAGAAACCACATTTGGCTATACGTCTAAATTGTAGTGTAGGTCAGGTAGCCGCCGGCGACAAAAAATAGATAATGACGCGATACAAGCAGCGTAGCTATGACGACGCAACAATTTAAATTTTAACGGCTCTTACCAAAAAATAGCACAATGACTGTGATATTCTTAGGAATTTCGTCTGGTGTTGACCTTTGCTAATGCGAGTTTTATTTTATAAAAACCTGGTAACACTCGAACATCGCGAACGTTAAGCAATTCCTCCAGTTTTTGGCCACGTGACATTGGCGGCTAAATAATAAATGAAAAATCACAAATAGTCAGAAATATTTGGTCTGGGAACCAGACTATAATAATCGAACACTACATTAAACAAAAACGACTTAGCGCGCATGCGGGGGCGAGTAGCTATTTGAGCTATGCTTGGAATGTCCTCGGAATTTTCCGGGTTCACGTGACGCTTGCGCCAAGACCAAGATAGTGGATGAAATCTACGAATCTGGCAATAATTAAGGGCGCCCTCAATAAGCCCAGATAATACGGACGGCGCGGCGCGGAACAAATGAACGGGCTAGCTTGGTCTTGACCAAGACTAATGTTGTACCAGCTACATGTACAAGACCCCTCTCTGAAATACATAGTCTACAATGGTAACGCATACATATCCAGAATGTTGTGTACATGTTTACCTTGATCCAATCTTGAATGCTGTCGTTTGCAGGAACGTTGGTTTTCGACTGAAAGAGACGAGGTCAGAAAATCAAAATTGAGTATGGACCACTTGCCACCCTGTGCACAAACCTTATGAGACTAGTCAACAAAATGATATTTTTCTCAGTAGGCCTAAATGATTCGATATTTTCTGAGTTGAATTTTACTTTTTCTGATGGCTGATAGGGTGAAGTAGTGTAAGACAAAATTAGTGATGTCCGTGTACAGAATTCTTTCCAAATTAAATGAACACTGTTGTGGCTATCATTACGGCAGTCATAACACATTTTTCAACTGTTACAGTATTGCAAGAACCTCATTGCGAATCACTTTATAACTAGTGCCCATCGAAACCAGGGGCCAATTTCATAGAGCAGGGCCCAATTTCATGGCTCTGTTAACCACAGAATTCCGCGCTTACGGTCACCATTTTTCGCTAACCGCGCAAGCAGAAAAATTATGTGCTCGCCCTGTAAGCACAGAATCCTTAGTTACGGGTTGTACGCATGCTCAGAGACCAAAATTCCTTGCTAACGCGTGAAATACGTTTACCGTAAGCACCGAATTTCCTGCTATAGTAAGCAGGGATTTTTCGCTAACGGTAAGCAGAGCCAAGAAATTGGGCCCTGCTAAGCACACAAATTTGCTTAGCATGACAATTTGTCCTTGGTAAAAACGAGGTTACAGACCAAATTTTCAGGTGATCTTTATTGTTTTGGATTGATAATCAGCTTTTTTTGCTTAGCATGAAAAACACGTAGAATTTTGGCTGGTAACCTGTGTTTAATGAGCAAGACATTTTTGTGCTAAGCAAATTTGTGTGCTTAGCAGCTCTATGAAATTGGGCCCTGGACTAAAGCACAGGTCTGCGCTGTGCATTTCTAGTTTCTCTCGTTTTACTTTTTGAGGCATATTAGAGGTAGGATACACCATTTGCAGATATCGAAAAAATTCACTACTGAATTATTAAGAAATATCTTACTGACTCATCTGAAAGTAAATAATGATTCTAGGCATCCAGCAAAATGATTGCGCTAGATATCTTTTAACCCTAACGCTCCTCAATCCTCAAAAATCCTCATTGCAGTTTTGGAGGATTTTTGGGGATTGAGGCTGTATGGGGTTTTACAAAAATGAGGATTTTTGAGGATTGAGGCACAATGTGGTTTTCAAAAAAATGAGGATTTTGGAGGAATGAGGCTGAATGGGGTTTTCAAAAAATCATAATGAGGATTTTGGAGGATTGACTTTTTTCAATCCCCAGAATCCTCATTGCAGTTTTGGAGGATTAAAAAAAATGAGGATTTTGGAGAATTGAGGCACATGATGTTGTTTCAAGTGTGGAGGATTTTTAAGGATTGAGGCTAGATGGGGTTTAAAAAAACTGAGGTTTAAACAAAAAAGATTTTTGAGGATTGAGGATGGTTGCTAGCAAAAAGGGCCTAGGGGGTTAGGGTTAATTATTCGAAAAATATAATTTTACAAAAGAAAAATGTGCGATCGTCGTCCGGCGATCGCAAACAAACACAAATAATATAAGAATAACTGCTGACGCCGGTTGAAAATAACCCAGTTTTTCGTGCTTTTTCATGATTGTAAAAACTTCAGACAGGTTAGTTAAATTAAACAATATTTACTATAAAATACGTGCTTTTTCATGATTGTAAAAACTTCAGACAGGTTAGTTAAATTAAACAATATTTACTATAAAATACAACCCCCCAAATCCACCCATTCATGATAATTCAAGCAATTACCAATGGTGTATCCTACCTAATAAATAGGTTTCTTTACCTTACACATTTTTTTTTTCGCTTTTTAATAAAAAACGTTCTTTTTTATTTTCTTCTTTGTAATCTATGGATTGAAAGATTTTTTTGAATTTTGGAAAATAAACCTGAGAATTATTCGGTTGATTGTCTGGTTCCGTTCTACAGCCAATTAGACTACACATTGTATTTGGTCAGGGAACCAGACGGTTGACTGTCATATACCGTAGTATTAGTACATGTACTTGTAGTTGTATGTAATCGTTGTGACGTCATTCTTATAAGAATAAAATAAGAATGATGTGACAACGATTTTTACGTGCATGACAACGATCACGCTCCTCAATGATTTTTCTTGATCTCCAAAGCAGCTTTCGTGTTAGACTTGGTGCCAAGTCGGTAATAGCGGTCCACTCGGTATACAGGGGGGAGGTTGCGGTTGCCTCGTACCCAATGTGCAGAGTTCGAAGTTAATTTACCGACTTGGACAATTCGTTTTCAGTTTTGTACACAATCTATGACAATCGCTAGCGAATTCTATGCGAGCACTCTGATTGGTTCAGATTCCAGAGGGGATACAAATTTATGAGCAGTTTTATACAGCATGTATTCTACGCTTTGCTTCGCGTATTGTACTGGTACCCGGTACCACTGATCTCTACAAACTGGATAATTCGAGCGTACATACATGTACATGTAGGATAGCTAGCTAGCGAGCCGTGAAGTGTTGACTTCGCACGTTCGTGCATGCGTACCGTATCGTAGTACTTAGACCGTCGAGAGTGACACAGTGGCAGCAGCGATGGTGGGTGAAATTGCATTAAAATCTTTTGTAAATAATTAAATTTATTATATAAACTCGCAGACTGTACGATCAGTGAACTATCAGTGTAGAAAATGTCAGAACTGTTTACTACGGTTTTAAGTGAGATTTAGGAGAACATTGCTCTAGGCGAAAATGTTATTTTTGTTTTCAGCGGGATTTGTTCATTATTATTGTGGTCCTTTCTGAGAGAAAAACTTGAATATTTCGAAAGAACAGTAGAATCAGTTGGTCTAGGCATAGGGTACCCTTTACAAAGGATTGAATTCCACAATACAGGTATTTTCAGATCAATGTTGTACACATTCCACGAAGACTGTCCCATTGACTTTGGTTCATGGTGGTAATTTGTGTACACAACATATTGTGTCATGAACTATTTGACGTGCATATAAAATGTAATGTACTGTAGAATTTTCCTAAAATCGCAATGGTCAGTTTTTTCTCTCACAATTCTGGAAGTGTAGAGCCACCTAATGTTGCAACATTATTCCCTTGGCATTTAATTTATACCTGTATATTTTCTTTCTTTGTACACTACAGCTAATTGGTTTACCCAAGTCCACTTCTTGCTACTGAGATGTCAGGCTGTACAGCTTATTAATACGGCTGCACAAGTCACAGGACGAACTGCTCCCATTAATATGACAGAGGGATAACAGATGACAGCGAATGTCAAAACTTATTTTGTTTAACCCATCAGTAAACTACGGAAGCTTAATTGACCAACTAAATTTTCCAAGATAAGCTATCTCGGTGTTCCACATTTTTTAGATGTGCTGTAAAAATATCGCAGAACTCTGCATCTTGGCATTTCATGTTTCAACAATATAAGTACAGATAATAAAACAGTCGCAACAGTCACAAAATTATCTTGGAAACATGAAAGTATACATAATATTCTTTTCAGCTTTCGTATAGTGAATATGTGTTTCATGAAAACCGACAAGTCTGGTTAAAATTGTATTGTTAATATTCAAAGCAAATTATACAGATGTTAAAATGACATAGACTTACCCAGTCAGTGTCCTCCACAATCAATTTTAGCAGGGTAGCCTGCCCTGTGTAAATGTTACGCTGTTCTGCCATATTTTTATGCCGCCCTGTTGAAATGTTATGCCGGCCTGTCAAATGTTATGCCGGCCTGTCAAATTTTGCTTTTCAATCACGGTTTTATACAAAACAGAAATTGTGTTGTACAAATCTTTAATATCGTGTTCATATTGCACAAATATCTAGAAACACTCACAATTCGAAGTTAAAGCCGTACAGGGTGTCCTATCAAAATTTGGCCTGTGAAGAACGCTGCCAAATGTATCTTTGCATGGTATGAACAATTATTATTATAAAATGACATCGCAAGTTTTTATTTTGGTTTTAAATTCATAGAAAGTCGGGGGCTAATTTTGTTTTCGTTTTAGTATTTTGGTTTTATAACATCAGTAAACAATACATAATAAGAATATTAATACTATGGCAGTAGTTATTACATGTTATCTGCAGTGTATCAATGCCAAATAAAAGCAAGCAAAATTTAATCCATTGTGTGACTTGTATGTCATTAGTTACATGTGTGATTGGTATTTTTAATTGTGATTTATTTCAAGTTTCTCAAGTTCATAGTTTAAGCCATAGAGCTGTATCTTTATTATACAGCTCTATGGTTTAAGCTCAAACCACATAATTTATTTTTTCTGTCCACTTGTCCAGCAAGAAATTGTTGGGACCCTGGTTAAACATTAGGTTGATTCCAAATCTGGACACTGTCCCCACGAACAAACCAATTAATGTGCCAAATACATTTTCCTAAAACACAGACATTTTTCCTTTTTAATTTTATCATAAAACTTGCACTTTTTATTGTCTGGATATAAAATTAAATCAACATTTTCAAAAATGTTCTTAATCAAATAAATCTCGTTTTTCTATGGTTTGTGCATAAGATTATGATGTGGAATTCTTTCCCCCAAAAAAAACTTTTCAATTTTTTTTTTAGAACATCTTCCAAATACGTGCACTGCATTGCATCGTCTCACACGAATGTCTCCTATCTTTTCCCGAAAATAGGTCTACCTAACATTCAAACTTGGCGTATACATGTCATTCTTGGGTGTTTTTATGTTTAACTTAATTTTCCTGATTGTTTTTGTGATATTAACTTCGTTTCCTGTGATATTAAATTTGTTTTCTCGGTTGTGCGCTATACGAACATGTGTTAGGCCTGCAGTGTTTTTAAACCACCTTTATAGATCTCGTACAACACATGCGGTTAAAAGAGGTGTTTAGCTACTATTCTTTTTCTACGTAGATCATTCTCATTACTTCAAGGGTTCGTACTTTGTATTGTGTAACATTACAAAAGTAATAATAGAGCCTACACAAGTCAAATAAATCAAGTGTATCACAATGATACATTTTATTGTAACACGCAATTGACCTAGCTGAGTGTGTTGGTCGTTAAACGTCACCAGATATAGAAACATGTCCCCAAAGTATTGAGTAGAACTCCCCATGTAACGGAATGGATGAGTCTTCATTTGCATACCAGTGCGCCATTGGATCTCACCGCAGAAATACATTGCATATGTATTGCGCTGCACGCATATATGAATAACGGTGCGAGAACGTATTGATCAAGTCGTTAGATCTGTCGCAACTCGGCACGTTACTAGTCTTAAACCAGCCGTGCCGATGAATTTCGACTGAAATTCACGGATAAAACCCGACTATCTAACGACTTGTCTTCAAGTCTACTTTCGTGTACAAATAATCATGTTTTCATTTACTCTCTGCTCTATTTGAACCCGGAGAAAGAGACTCGAGTCTTGAGTGTGAGAAGAATGCGACAAAAACTTTCCCAGAATTGAACGGGAAATGTCCCTTTAAATGTCGGACTTTCGGAGGTAAACCAAGTTTAATAATCATTATCTTCGAAGGGTAATTTCAAGTAATTTTGTGGCCATTTTGAGAATGAAATCCGATTTTTCTAATATTTTTTTTGGGAGGCAAAGTTTGATTTGATTTTTATGTTAAGCGACCATTGCGGGGTCGCTCGGAGTAGTAATCATGCTAATGTTAAAAACCCGATAGGGTTGTAAAGGTACTCGGTCGGGCTAATGAACATTGATATATCATTATCATCAAGTAGGTCTATATGTGACCTGTCATCACAAAATGAGCGGTTTTTGAGACAATTTTGACTATGCCTTTCTATGCCTTTCACACAATTTCTCTCAAGAAATGCCCGTTTTCTCATAATCTCGGTGTGAAGATTCCAGACTAAAAAATATAAATAAAAGAAATATTGAGTATCAAACCTCCAAGTGTTATATCATTGGAAAGCTCTGTTTCCACAGAATTTAGAAATACCCATATCTCAATTTTTGATTTTGCCGACTTTACGCTCATTTTGTGATGACAGGTCACATACTGTATTCAATTATTGTACGTACGTACATGTATGGCACTGGCCAGGGGGGGGGGGGGGGGGGCGGAGGGGGGGCCCAAGAAAGTGCGCCACCAACGTTGAAATGTATCTCATTCGTTCTTCCACGCTCATGAGCCACACATCTCACACAGTAAATACGTATAGATCGCTACCGCGAAGCGCACCATTGAAACACGTACAGATTTGCTCCGTGTATCGCTCTCCGCATTTAGTGATTCATACAACGTCCGCAAAGCCAGGTACGCAGGCACGATCTACACGGATTTTGTTTGGGGCGATGTCATTTTCTGCCATTTTCGTTCAAAAACAACACGATAAAACGCAAGGGGGTCACAGGCAGATTTTTTTTTAAATTCAGTATATCACTGCTAGTGCTACATTCTTTTTTAACGTATCCATGGAAAAAAATGAGTGGGGTCAAAGCACGATTTTTCACAATTTATCAATTATTATTGCCCTTTTTAGGGGAGGTATTTGTTAACGTCGTTTGAGTATTTGTGCACAATCTCCACGCGCATCATAGGTACGTCAACGCTTAATTTTTTCGACTGCTTTTTTCATTTTCAATACAATTTTTGTCATTGGATGATAAACATTAAGGTAAATAACAACCTTGTACAACTACAAAAAACAAGATGTTAAGATTGGATGCCAAAAACTCTTTATTTTTCGAATGAGAAAATTGTTCCCCCCTATTTTGAGAATGGACGGTACCACAGCGTTTCGCAATCACAGCCTCGAAGGACCCCCCCCCCCCCTGGCACTGGCAGTGGCAGTACAACTTTACCTTCGTATTCAAATACGTGCTGCTTGTCGGCGAGTCTTTTGTGGACCATCTTTTCCATCGATATAAATCGCTTTTTCTGTTCGCCATCGTGAAAACAAAATAACCAGCAGTATCAAATAAAGTCTACACATACAACCACATCAAATGAAAGTAATATCACGAGTTCTGTGCGATTAAAACTCGTGAATCCAGTAATTTGTTTAACCGTCGCGAAGCAGATGAGCTCTCGCCATGTTTTGTTGACAAGGAATTTTCGACGACTGTTCCAACCATGTGTACGTGCGCCTGTACTGTATCGATCGTTCCGTGATTAGTCCACTGCTGAAAGTGAAACGAAGCGTACGTAGTAAAAACAGTCGTAGAGTAAAACAAAATAAAAAATAAAGATGGCGACCTCCATGGTTCAACTTTTTCGCTCTAATTTTCCGAGGTAATTTTTATGATTGTATAAGGCTTTGCAAGGCCAGAGAATGGGATAAAGCCCCATTTAAGTATGAATTACATTCTTGATTTGTTCATTTGTTCATTTGGTATTAAATCTGTCAATAATCGTTGGTAATTAATATTATATTATTTGTTAATATGGCAATTGCCGGCCTGGCACAAAAACTGAAAAAGTGGCAGAAAAACAAACCCATGATTATAATTTACTGAAAATATGCTCGTAGTACCAAAGATCTCAAGGCCAAATAAAATAAATAATGTGTTTTAACTGCAATGGCTTGAAACAAAAAAACTCGGGTAAATAATTGTATTTTGTCGTATTTTTTCTTCATTTCAGTTAAAGGTAGTATACACCATTGGTAATTTGTTGAATTATCAGGAATGGGTGGATTTGGGGGGTTGTATTTTATAGTAAATATCGTTTAACTGACCTGTCCGAATTTGTACATTCATGGATGCCGAGAAAAGCATGAAAAACAGCGTTTGTTTTCCACCGGCGTCGAGCAGTTATTCTTATGTTATCTTTGTTTTTTCGCGCTCGCCGGACGGCGAGAATGAATTTTGGTTTATACAATTCAATTTTTTGGAACAATTACAGGATATCTAGGGCCCTCATTTTGCTGGATGCCTACAATCATTATTTACTTTTAAATAAGTAAGATATTTCTTAATAATTCGGTAGTAAATTTTTTCGATATCTGCAAATATACTACCTTTAAGTTTAAAGTGTTGAAAACTGATGAAGATTTGGGGATCGGTTGATGGTTAAAATATACATCGCCTCATCGCTAAAAAGCACAAAAAAAGAAAAGACAAAAAAAGTACCGCCAAAATGTGCCCTAAATGCTGTTGTCACAAAAGTGACATCCTAATCCTAAATGAAAATTCACAATTTATTGGTTTGATGACATTTTTTGTTTTAATTCTACTTTGCAGAATCACTTGCCTTTGTTCCCAAACACGGAGTTTCTTCACAATGAATGGGGCACTTTGCTTTAAAGAAACACAGCTGTTGTGGTAGGTTCTAGTCACAGGGACAACAAAAACAGGTTCCTCTTTCATAATTTCTACGAGTGATAGTAAAAAAAGAAATTGTCATGCCTCTTGAAACCGTTAGAACAGATGGATCTGAAGTGCTGAATATGACAGACCAACGCAATATAATAGAAATTTGTAATTTATTTGGATTCATTTAATTCTTTCTCTTGAACAAAATTATTAAGCTTTCAATAGTTCCAACCATAGAGCAAGAAACAGATGTTCTAACAACCCAAGTCAATGGTGTATCAAGGACAAATTAAAGTGGAAAGACTTTGTATCAATCGGCCAGGCATAAGCAGTGACATTGAACTGGGACCCTGCACAGGGCATAAGTAAACCTTTGTGCAGCTATTGTTCCCAAGTAAAAACAAAATCAAAACTGAATTTACTGTTGAACTTTTTAAAGATATTTTGGGTCCCAATATCACCATTGCCTACTAGTACGCAGATCTCCTTAAAACTACAGGATCCATTTAACAAAAATTAGACAAGAGGCTCTACCACCAGGGGCCAATTTCATAGAGATGCTTAACGGTAAGCAAATTTTTTTGCTTACTGTAGCAGAAAAATTTGCTTAAGCGTAAACGTATTTCACCAGCGGTTGCTAACTTAAGCATGTAAACAAACTGCGCGCGCAATATTTTAGACCGTCTGCTTAAGCAAAACATTCCCCAAAAATAAAATAAAATAAAAATGGCAGACGAAACCAACAGCTTAAAAAAGTTGCGCCGGGCGGGGCAAAGCCCAAATCGTCGCCCTTTACTGCAAAAATGGATCTGGCACTGGCTACCTCATACATCGAGGATAAAGCAGTGATTGAGGGGGTCCTAAAGGGTTTCCTTTTGACATTGAAACACAAGATAATTTGAATTTCACGTCGCCTTCGAAGAATAGCCGCCATTTTAACTGTTGCTACGTTAAGGTTAGACCTTGCTTAAGCAAAAAATGCGGTGGTTAAGGCTCCTTTTTCTTTGCTCATCGCTTTAAGCAAAAAATCTTGCTTAACGGTTGCTATGAAATGAACATTTGCTTAAACACCCCACTTAAGCACAAAATTGTCCGTTAAGCAGCTCTATGAAATTGGGCCCTGGTCAGTGCTCTAGTCCACATGTCCATCATGGTCATGGCTGCCATCCAGAAATGTAACTGGTCATCACCCGCCCTAGTCTTCTGATTTGGCACTCTCTGACTACTACCTTTTGTCCGAAGTCGACGGAGCTCGGTGGTCGTTATTTAGCCTCAGATCAGCAGCTGATGACTTTATTGATGCTGTGGATCACTTCTTGGGGACCTAAGACTACGTTGTTTACACAGAAGGGATTCATATGCTCAATGACCGCTGGACTAAGTGTGTTCATGTAGGTGTATGAACCTTGCTATCTTAGTGTGGATTTGGTAACAAAAGATGTCCACACTTTACACAAACCTGAAACCTGGTGTGGACTTGGCCAAGTCCATACAAGGAATAAAGAATGCTAGAGGTAAAACGGGTTAAGGTTACATATAGACAAATTGAAGAGAACTATCCTAGGGTATAACATTCACAAATGTGAATTCAAAAAAAAAATTGGGTGAAATTTGATCGATGGTTCTTAACTACACGAATACAAAGGATGTCTACAAAAAGATAGTAAGGCTCACATAATTGTATTCGTGTGTTCGAGGAGATTATGTTGAAAAATAAATGTGTTTGATCTTCTAAAACGGACTTCTTCGATTTCTACCTTGTGCCTTGAACTTTTACTTGTACGTGCATTACATTTAGGTCTATAACAAAAAAACACATGGTTCTTAAAATTTGGCACAAATATTTGTAAAAAATGTTAATGAGCACAGTGGAGGGGAAGAAATTACTCAGCCAAAACAATGTGGCAGAATCTGATGGTTTTTTTAAATTTTATTTTGTTTGTTTGTTTGTTGTTTATAGTGCAGAGCCTCCGAAGAAGAAGAAGCGGGTGGACCCGAAGCAGGAGATGATGAGGCAACAGAGGGTGCTGAAACGCATGAAGAAGGTTCAGTTCAAGATGGGAGACCCGGAACTCAAGCCAATAGAGGAGTTCAGGACAGATAGAAAGCTCCTCCTGGATGACAAAAGGTGACAAAAGGACAGTCATCAGATGAATTGCGACTGTCATAGTCACCTTTGTCACTCAAATGCCTTTGAAATCCATGACAATCATCCTTGATTTGTATTAACATCTGTAGCAGATTTGTCATTGTCATCACTGTTATCACAAATTTGTCACCACTGTGAACATTGGCACTGCTTTGTTGGCATTGCCAGTGTCGATGGTCATTGGTCATTGTCCAGGTCATTGTCAATGTTTGTGTGTTCTTGTTACATCACCACACATTATTTGATGCATTCTATCTGAAAGAGTGATTACATAAGGCAAAGTACCTGCAAAACAAATTTAAAAAGTTTTAATTTTGGAGTAGCACTGGAATGGTTCACATCCTACCTCGAAAACTGTCTAATCTGTAAAAGTTGACGGGTTCTACTCATCTAACACAACGCTACGCTTTGGCGTCCCTCAGGGATCGGTGCTTGGTCCCTTGCTGTTTTCATTATACTCATCACCTGTGACCAACATCGCACGCAAACACGGTCTGTCGGTCCAGCTGTATGCGGATGACACTCAGCTATACTTGCCATTTGTCTCAGCGAATGCAGACATCGTAGTTGCCCGTACAGAAGCCTGTATTGCTGACATAAAGGGGTGGATGGTTGCAAATAAACTTAAGCTCAACAGTGACAAGACTGTCATTCTTGTGCTGAATTCACCACGTCAACAACTTCCCGACGCCATTGAGAGCATCACCATTGACGGTCATCCTATACCAGTCAGTGATACGGCTAAAAACCTGTGTCACCTTTGACAAACATCTGAACCTCACGGCCCATGTAAAAGAATAACACCCGTATCGCCATGTTTCACCTCAGAAACATTAGTCATATACGCTCGCTGCTATCTGACAAAACGACAGAACAGTTGATGCATGCATTTGTTTTGTTTAGGCTTGATTATTGTAATACACTCTTAAATGGACTTCCACCATCAATCACCTTAAAGAATCCAGAACATTGCAGCCCGTATCCTGTCTCGCACAAAGAAGTTCGAGTACATCACACCGGTCCTCAAGGCACTACACTGGCACCCCATTGAGCAACGCATAATATTCAAACTTCTTCTTATCACCTACCAGTCCATCAACGGATCAGCACCCCAATACATGCAACAACTGATATCAACATACAAGCCTGTGCGCCAACTCCGCTCCAGTGACCAAACTTGCTTGTGGTTCCATCTTCTAGGTTGAAGGCTTATGGGGACAGAAACTGTTCTGTTGCAGCCCTTCGTCTATGGAATAGTCTACCAATAGTCCTGAGATCACAACCAGATGTTGACTCTTTCAAAACCCATCTCAAAACCTACCTTTTCACTCATGTATATTAGTAGTTTTCTCAGACCCCAGCGCAGTGAATAGATTTGTCTAGATACCAGCGCTATACAAGTTGTTATTATTATTATATTATTAAGTTAATTTCAGTGATGCTTGCATGGGAAATTACTACATGTAGGTCAGGTGTAACCAGGAACAAATTTCACCTTTTGACCCTTTATACATCGTCTAACCCTTCTGTAACCAACCCAGGAAGCGAGAAATCCCGGACCTGACCTACGAGGAGCACGAGCGACGGGCCCTCCTACAGAAGGACTGGGCGCGGCACAAGTTTCGGGAGCACGTGAGCGAGACCAACGTGCTCCAGGACCTACTGAAGTCCCAAGAGAAGGCGCTGAGGGAGCTTAGGGCAGAGTCTGAGGAGCTTTACCAGCAGGCCCTCCAGGCGGACAGCAATCTGTTCCCGTTTCAGGTCGACGGGCCAGTCTACACGCCGCCGATACCAGGCTACACCAAGGACAGCCCCGACGGGGAGTACGTGGACATTTCTAAACAGTACAAGTGAGGATTGGGACGCTGCAACGCTTGTCGTTGAGTAAGTCACAAGTAATTTAAAAAATGCACACATATATGTAAATAAGGCTTTTTCCTGACAAACATTTCTGAACAAAAATACATAACTTAAGTTTAAGAGGGCCCATCACAATTTTGTCCAAGATTGTTGCTAACATCATAAACTATAACTTTTGAGAAAATTTGAATCCGACGCATTTTTATAATTCAAGTTCAAAGGTCATTTTGTTACATATTTTCTCCATGCTTTACGCTACAATTTCAATTATAATGAAATAGAGACCATTCAAAGAGCTACAAAATGATGTACAACTTGGCCTTCTCGGTGATATGCCTTAGTCGGCGAGGGTCGGGTCCAAAAGCATGTTGAATTGACCTGGAATGACCCAGTAGACATTTTGTCATTTGTGCATTTTTATCGCTTAAAACAGCAAAAGTTCTCAAAATCATATAAAGATAGGTGCTTGGCAACTAGTCTAGGCCATAGTTAGGAAAATGATACAAAAAGAGGCATTTTTAGTAGAAGTTGATATCCGAAAAAGATGGATAACAAGCAAAATTTTGAGTTTAATTATTTAGGCGTAATTGTGCAAAATTATTTTAAAAGCACAATTTTTGTAATCTACATTTTCCAAAACTTTATATTGTTCAAATATTAAGGTGCTAAAAACTACTTAATAAATACTTCTAAACCGAAAAAATACATAATAATGCACTTATATTACTCAGTGTTTCACAAAAAGATTTTTGGTAAATGGCAATAACAAATGTTAACAAATATTTCAGGCCAGATGAATAAGAAAATAATAGTAATAGTGTTTATTTAAAAAACGCTTTTCATACCAAGTACATGTATCTCAAAGCGCAGTACAATGTAAACATACAAAACAAACAAGTAATAATAAAAATACTTATTAAAAAGGAAGGTTTTCAGGCGCCCTCTAAAACCATCATATGATTCACCGATACTGGTAATCTATTCCACAATTGAGGTGCAGAACAAAATTGTTCCTTATTTTGTTAAAAGGTAGGATACACCATTTGCTGATATTAAATGTTTTTACTACAAAATTATTAAGAAATTTCTTACTTATTTAAAAGTAATAATGATTTTGCTAGATATCCTGTAATTGTTCAAGAACAACTGCCTGACGCCGTTTGAAAATGAACACCGTCTTTCTTCCTTTTTTCTCGGCATCCATTATTGTAAAACTTTAGACAGGTCAGTTTAACGATATTTACTTTGAAAATCCATAATAATTTTGCAGAAATGACCTTTTAAACTCTGAATGCGGCTTGGTATTCAGCGCCCCCAAAATTAGATTAACCAGTTCGCGCCGGGTTTATTTTCAAGTTGCCGAGAATTGTTTTTGTTCGTATTAAGTGAAATATTACTGTTTTGATAATGCAACTACAGTACTACAAGATGCCAACATTCTGTCGCCTAGGACATTTTTCTCTCTGCAGTCGGGGCGTGATATTACGCCAACCGCTACCTGCTGAAAAGCACCTTGTCAAGAATTCCAAAGGAGACTAAAGAACAATAGGTCGGAAATTTAAATGTCAATGTCAAATTACTGGCGGCAGCTGATAATCCTTGGCTGTACTATGAATTCATTGAAGACACTAAAGCGTGACACCACGATATAGTGTATACACGTCCACCGCGCCAACGAAGCATACTTGGCAACATTGACGTATATGCACGTCCACCGCTGTGTATGCCAACATGTCAGTCGGTCATATATACCCGTCCTTCGCAGTGCTAGCGGGTAACGTTTGCCATAAATACACGTCAACCGCAACAACTAAGGAAACTTTTGCACATATACACTGTGGGGTAAGGTAAACGTTTTTTCGGGCCTTGCTTATCCGTTTTGAATCTCGGAGAAATTTTGGCTGTATATCCTCCGGCGCGAACTGGTTAAATAGCTAGGATATCAATTCTACTAAATAATGCCTCTTCTTGCACTAAGAGAGCCTTTTTTTAGAAATATGGCCTAGACTAAAACTAACCTGATAAAAAGTTTTAGCTATGTGAATTCCGGGAAACAATGTTCTCCGATTTTGATTTCAAATCAATAAAACATTTGCAAGTCTTAATTTGAATTGCACCCCAAATCTGCATTTCGGGGACCTTCATTGCAGCTACGCCGCTTCACACAACAACATCTGAAGAAACCAAAGGGTGCGTTCGTTGGGCTTACACGTGTGTGCAAAATGTGGGAAAGTCAAAATGTTACACGAGCGTTAGATTAGCCATCACGTGATCCTCGTGTCATCCACCACTGCCCCAGCTCATCACGAGGGGGTCTCTGGTGGATCAAGCCCAGATGTAATGACGTTAACGGGACAATTTTGTTGACGGAAAGATTAATAATTACAGAAAATTTGATACAAAGCGAGTACGTTATAGTGGATAGGTTTATTACACGACTTTGTTCAATTTAATGGCCAATTGTTGATATATTCTCCTTGTTTTAGCAATTACATGTATTGATCTCGTTACTGTGACCAAACAAAATGTACAAGCGAGCAGACGGTCAGTGTGTTTACTATTTAAAGTCAAGCCACCAAACAACAATTAACCTTATTTTCATATTTGAGGCGAATATACAGCAGCGTATGATTATGCTCTTTTTGTGGCTTTCCCCTGGTGTAATCACATGTAATACCGGGGAAGCTAATAGAACACACCCTATAACAGTGGCTTATGCACATGCACATCCTGTTATGATTTCATGAAAAATTTAATAAAACAAATCTCCATAATAAGGCATTCCTTTAAGGAAACACGTACCTATCCAACCTGCTGATTATAGTCCAGTCAATTTACGTTAAAACCTGGAACTAATTGCAATATAAATCATTCAAGCGTCAAAGAACTTCAAATAAATAAACAACATGTGAAAAATCTAATATTTTGTATCGAGTGGAAGGTTGCTTTTCCAAGCCCTTTTTGAAGATTAACATTCAGGACTTTTTGTCTTCGAACAATTCGCCTGGTGACTTGCCTCAATAGGCATGCCTGTGTGAGCTAATGTTTAGGATTCAAGACCAAATGTGACCCGCTCCATCGAATTCAGGAATAAGTCGCAAAATGACTTTTTGAGATATGCATGCGGTGAGAAAGGGAATTTTATAAGCTTTCTAATGATACCCATCACAAGTGTGTATCTGTTTAACGAGTTATGGTCTGATGAAGATGACGTGTATATTTATTTGCCGAATCCACATTCCGAGAAAAACGGCTTTGAAATAAACAAAATTTACCAAAATCATACGGACAGCACACACAAATCCTCTTCATTTTTATCTTTATTGATCGTTTTCACATACAAGACAATAATGACAATAATCTGTTATAACTACACTTCCTAAAAATACGATTTTCACCCATGCGTTCACTTCAACGGCCGATTGCGTAAAACGGCCTCAGCGACTTATTCCTGATTACGATGGAGCGGGTCACAAATGCGAGTGCAGCAGACGACAGTGCGTCACAAACTCAGGCCAAAAAAACCTGGCTTCGGTCCGTAAAAGGCACCATCATCATTGCCAAACTGAATGAAAAAGGCCCGAATGCAGTTGAAGTCTGGGTTTGGAGAAACACTTCTCTCTTTTCTTTCTTTTTTTGTCGTTCTTTTACAAAAACTATACAGTACGTAAATATATATAGAGTAATACAAATGTTAACCTGTTTACAACTCTACATTTGACGAAAAAAATTTAGTTTTCAAGACGTAAATTTATTCACGGTCCTAGATGACTTTAAGTAGATGACTTTCACCCAACAGTGCGCAAATTTATAGATGAAATACATTATTTTGCAAAAAGAATGTAAAAATTTAAATTTGATCCTCGATATTAAAAAGAAGTGGACAACTATATTCACTGACATTTTCAGTGAAAGATTTTAACCCGGCTCGTTTTTCTTCATTAAGGCTTTTGGCTTATACAATTATAAAGTTATGCCAAGAACGTTAATTCCTCAGGAAACAAACACGAATATCGGACTTGAGATATACTTTTGTATTCCCAAATTGGGCTTAAGCTTACAATATATTATGTGCATGGACACCCAAGTTGAACTTCAAATGGGTCACTTCGTGCACATCATTGTCCATCATCCCTGTTTTGAATTTGACCTATTTATGCCAAAACATTTCAAAACAAATGGTTTATTGAACACGAGGTGATTTATTTTATCCGATTAATAATTCTGACAGCCAAAAATATACAAATTCCTGACATTATTATAATAATTGGGGAGGCTAATCATCCTTACTCGCAGCTGGTGTGCTGAATTGCGAAGGACGCGGCTACAACGTGGTCGAGTCGCTGGCACGTAAAGGCGCCTACGGCAGCCGGCCACATCGACTCATATATGACTACGGAGCAGAGCCTGAGATCGAAAGTGTTTGATTTTTTAGGAGGGAGGAAAACCGGATGACCTGGAAAAAACCCTCGTGGCACAGGAGAGAACCAACGCACAACTCTACTCACATATGGTCCGGGCCGGGAATCGAACCCGGGCCACATTGGTGAGAGGCAAGCGCTTTACACACAAGCCACCCATTGTGTGGCAAGGTAGAATTCCATAATATATTGTATAAATTAGTAGACATAGAAAACTTGTGATAAATCTAGTTTTGCGGTGTCGCATGCGTCCGAATTTTCAACGGTTAACAGATGCAAAAGATAAACGACACTTTCTCTGTACCGGCCGTTGTATGAAAACAAATAGTAACAAAAAAAGTAAAAACAAATCACTTTTCCACTCATTGGGGGGACATTAGATTTTAAGTACGTCAAAGAGTAATACTTCCTCACGTGACAGTGTTAAAATAAATTATATTGCAATTACTTCTAGGTCGGACCCTATTTTGATGTAAATTTACCAGACTATTACTGATCTAAAATGAGCTTACGGGTCACTGGACAATTGGCCCTATGTTAGAGGGTTACGCATGACTCTGCCTGGGTTCTTGCAGGGCAAAGAGACAAGGTTTGCTTCCCAATAATTCCAGCTTATCTCTCTGGTAGTACACCATGCTGGCTCTCAGGAGTTAATCACCAGGGGTAGTTGACTTGATTTTTAATGATCCCATGGGCCATGCTGGATGACCTCTTGCAATATTCACGATTTAGGCTCATCCTTTTCACATTGCTGTTACCAGCCTGTTGGATAGGTACATTTAAAGGTAGGATACACCATTGGTAATTGCTTGAATTATCAGGAATGGGGGGATTTGGAGGTTATATTTTATAGTCAATATCGTTTGACCTGTCCGAAGTTTTACAATCATGGATGCCGAGAAAAACGGCGTTCTTTTTTTTAAAACGGCGTGGGAAAATTGTGGTTCCCGTTTTGTTTTTTGTTTATTTGCGATCACCCTCCTGCTATTTTGACTTGTTTTATAAAATTAAATTATTTAAACTATTACAGGATATCTAGTGCAATCATTTTTCTGGATGCCTAGAATCCTTATTTACTTTCAAATAAGTAAGAAATTTCTTAATAAGAAGTAAAATCTTTTCGATATCTGCAAATGGTGTATCCGACCTTTAAATATTTGTCCGACATTAATTTAGAACTGCTACATCTTTAATTGAATCACTAATTTACAATGAACCTAGCCAAAACAAAAGGAAAGACAGCACAAGTACCAAAGTGCCAACATATGGGCGTGGCTTGGTGGCTGTGCTGGATACGGTGGTGACTGGGGGCGTGTCGGTCACGGGAATATCTGACCGTAGTCTGTCGCCGTATTGGTCGAGTAGGGCTAGAATGACGCCATTGGTCCATCCAAACCCAGCCTTGAGGATTTTAAGGGAAAAAAATGACTTTTTTATTCAGGTTCTGGGGTCCAATTAAAATTTCTTGGCTCTGCTTACCGTTAGCGAAAAATCCCTGCTTACTATAGCAGCAAATTTGGTTCTTACGGTAAATGTATTTCACGCGTTAGTGAGGAATTTTGGTCTCTGAGCATGCGTACAGCCCGTAACTATGGATTCTGTGCTTACAGGGTAAGCAAAGAATTTTTCTGCTATTGCGGTTAGCGGAAAATGGTGACCGTAAGCGAGGAATTCTGTGGTTAACAGAGCCAAGAAATTGGGCCCTGGTTAATACCAGCAGTGTCATACAACTTATAGTACTGTTGATTGGTTCTCAACCTAATTTCCCTGATCCACAAATATATCATTTGTTAAATACATGAACCTGCAGATTCCATTGCTGAGCCAATTGGCTATGTGAAAAACAGGGGGGGGGGGGGGGGGTCAGTAGCGATAAAGTTCTTTTTATACGTGCAAGGACAAAGTGATGCACAGTGGTAATCAATAAAGAGGAGTTTGCGGTGTAAACGGTCTCTGGTGTGCTAACTTCTCCGGTGCTTCCACGCGCAGGCTCAATTATCCGCTGAATGCCACCAGAGAAGTTACACCTGCCGTGTACCATGAATATTTTAAACTATGAAATCTGGACTCATTGGTAGCATTGCGCATGCCTAAGCGAAGTAATTACAAGCGTGACTGGTCACATTAGAGGATTTAACCAGTTCGCGCCGGGATTATTTTAATATCGGCTGAGGGGCGGGATTTTTTTTAACGAAGCGGGTTCAGGCCGATAGTGCCGGGAAGCACACCTACGCATTTCCGGCCTTGCTCGCTGCTGACAGACATTTCCGAACTTGACGTGTTTATGCATCATCCGTTTTGAATTTGGGGAAAACTTTGCGTTTATATACGTCATTTGGCGCGAACTGGTTAACAAATAGTAATGTGGGAAAGACTCAGATTTTAACAAAATCTGATTTTCATATTACCCCGGGTTATGAAAAGAATGGAAGTTGTATAATAATACCAGTCGTTTTGATCAGTACGTGCGAGCTGGGTATGCTTCGAGGCAGTTCTTATCAAAAAAAGGCTTTTGTTTTGTTCACATAAATTAAAAAGAAAAGAGATGACAAGAATTTGTATTTTTTTACAAACCTGCACTCCATACTCCCCACCATGGCCTGGCACACCCTGATTGGTCACATCATACTGTCAAAAACAAGGAATCATTCATTGAAATTAATAAATACCTAGGAGAGTTGCTGGCTTCTGATTGGTCGAGACTCGATCACGTGGAGTGGATTATTATGTAGTAATAACCCGGCTTTCACGAAGAAGCGAATAAATGTTCCCTAACCAGCATTAATCAAGCATCATGTAAGCCAATGATTGGCCGAAAGCAACAGTTCTACGGTAACTTGTAACAAGGACGTGTCAAATCTTGATACTGCGCGCTATAAATGTACGCGTAGAACGTTTGCATCTATACGCGCGGCATTTTTCAAAATGCGCGTCATTTTTCAAAATGCGCGTGTCGTCTGTTAACGCTAGCGCGTTGCTATGCACGGTGGGCATCAGCTAAAACATGGCCTCTAAACATGAACACAAAACGCTGGAAATATCGCCGAAAGGAAAGTCACGAAATTTGGAGCATTTTAACCATTTTTCTTGTTAAAAAGGTATTTATTAACCCTAACAGTAACACCCTAGGCCTTACTTTGGGCTAAAGAACTGCGTACTACAGAATACTACTTAGTATTTTGTAGCATTGGGTCCCTCTGTGACTGATGATTGGGTGTGTACTGACAGAGTACAGATACTGCCAACTACAAAGTACTAATAGTGGCAATACAGGTCAGTAATACTTACCTGGCAAAAAATGCAGTAGTCCAGCCTTGACCCATTGTGTCCCAAGTGACAATTTTTGCTGTAGAGTTTAGAACACCTTACACAGCATACATGGGCCATGCACACTCAGCAAGCAGAGGGACCCAATGGTACTAGTATGAGTGCAATAAGGGGTGAAGTACCAAATACTAAAAATTACTACAGGCATTACACACAAGTCAGTAAGAGTACTGCATACTACTTTTTACTACTACATGTAGTAGTAAAAAGTAGCATTAGGTAGGGTTAGGGTTAAAGGTAATAACAGTGCGAGAACCCGGTTATTACTGCATGATAATGACCGGGTTACGGGACGATCGCTGGTAAAGGACCTCACCTTCGGCTCGATCCACTTCCAGCGGTCATCCCCCAACCCGTTCATTATCACGCGCAGTAATAACCGGGTCCTCGCACTGTTATTACCGGCTAAGTATATTCCTACAGTGTTAATCACTCCGTTTGAATTGAGACCTATCCAACTACTAGTACTAAACTTTTTTGTCTCCATTTTCAAGAGGAAAAACTCACCTTTTCGTACATCACTTCCTTCTCTTCGTATGCCCTGAAGTTGGTCAGCGTCCATTTCTGGGCCAGGTCAAATGCCAATTGCTGAGATTCCTCCAGCCGGCTGTTAGCCAGTGCTTCAATCAGCATGTGCTGAAGTGGAGGCCACGCATTTGGGAAGTCCCACTGTTGGCCGGTTTGCTGTTTGGAGGTCGGCACGCCCCCTGGATAGTCTAGAACGCCCTCTGCCTGCAAACAAGAGCAAGTTTGGGCGAGTCCCTTTACTTCAATTTTCGATTCAACGTGCTCTGTTTTTCACACGAATACATTTAGTCAACTGATTATGCCAAATCTAGTTTGTGAGCAGACGAAAGGTCTTCACGTTGTTTAATCACAGAAGCAAAATGTTCTTTTATTTTTTTTGCTATTAATTTCTCTACTTAATTTAGTGCCACAGTTTACCTTTTCCTCCACCTTAAAGCCGTGACGTAACTCGCAAGTGACTAGAAACCATGCTCCGGGGCTATAGGCTCATTAAGTTGGACCTTACAGGGTGGGGGGAAAAAAACACCTAAACAACCAGAAAAACTAGTTTTAATAGACGGGAAATCTTTCTAGATAAGAAAGTATACCAAGATCACCCGATTCGGTACAGCATTTTTCTGTAATAATTGAACCAATCCAGGGAGGGAGGGGGACAGTTGGACAGTTTATAAATATAAGTTTCATTAATAGAAGCAGGAAACCAATGAAAAGACCTGTCCAATTTACCACCGACTTAGTTCCAGAAAAGCTAGGTCCCTAAAATAAAAACTACTGGACCGAATCGGGGGGGGGGGGGGGGGGGGGGGGGGGGGGGGGGGGGGGGGGGGTTCTGGGTATCATTCTTTATCTAGAAAAGATTTCCCTGTTTTTCTGGTGGCAGAGTACTAGAAACAGGCCGTTTCGGTATTTTTGTGGACCACTCTGTAGAGCCAAACTACGCAGCATTCGATTGACTAGACTGGCTATACGGTTCAAGTCAAGTCGACTTTAGTCACTCAACAAATTGGGTGCACAAAGAAAGTGTGCACTGATGTATAAACTCGGCGATCCAGTTTTTATATCATTACTAAACACAATATTAAAGGGATCGTATACAATTGGTAATTACTTCCAAAATTAATGGCAATACAAACTTACTTGGTAAGAAGTACAGCAGCTTTGGATAGTTTAGTGCAGTTTTAGAAACCTTTCACTTCGAAGTACTGCCCGTTATGGAAAAAGATATCACTTTTTATCCCAAAAAAATTGAATCTGAGAAGCGTTATGTAGTGACGTTTCTCAGATCGTGTATTCCAATGTAGATTATTCTTCCTGCTTGGACATAACCGCTCCAGATTTTCGGCAATATCTCAAAATCGCTACCACCTTTTGAAATGAAATTTATTCAGGTTAGTTTTATGGTATATATCTATAACTATATAGGGTTGAAACAAACAGTGGGTTCAAATTACCAAACGTATACGATCCTTTTAAACTATGTAGATCTGCAAGGCCTTACAAGATTACCTTGAGATAATTTAACACGGCCCTTTCAGTTTCTTCCTCCTCCACCTTGTCTCCCTGATAACAGCCCGCCCACATCGGCACGATACACGACAGGTAGAATTGGTTGTTGTTAGTGGAGGACTTTAGGTGGTAATCAAGCCAAGTGCCAGCCTTGTCACTCCAGAAGATGTCACGGATCGCTGCGCGTCTCGCTTGGTGGGCGGCCCTGAATTCATCGGCTTTTGTTGCATCACCTGTCCAAGTTAAATATCATTTGTTAATTACATTCAATAAAAACCTTGCAGAGTTGATAACTTCTGATTGGTCAAGACCCGATCAGGTGGTAAAGACCGGTGTAATATGAAAATCAGGATCCTTTTTGGTTAAACCCTCCGACGTGACCCGTCACACTCCTCATTGTCTCCACATGCGCAGTACAATCAACGAGTACGGATTTCATAGAGTCTGAAATCCACGCAACACCTGCTTCAAGCACAAGCAAATAAATGGCCCCTGAACCAGCATCAAGCACAGTCAATTAACAGTGGCCATCCCAGAACTCAGTCATTATCATGCAGTGAAGACTGGGTCCCCAAACTGTCATTTCCCAGGTAAATAATGCCTCTTTGCTGCCTAGCTATCCTGTTTGTAAATCTTACGTCACTCCAACTTAAACTACACCCACTTCACACGGACAATTACTGGATTATCATTGTAACCAATGAAAGTATAAGTATAAGGGCGTTAGCGCCCTGACACGAACAAATAACTCTTGCATCAAAATACTTAAATTGTCTACCCTGCGACTTATAAATTTGTTACAGAATCATGATGGTTTTTTAAATAATTTCCGATAAAAAAAAAAAAGTTTCATTTTGCCAATGAAAAATGCTCATGCTAAACAATTTGTGTGTGCTTAGCAGCTCCATGAAAGTGGCCCTCATTCACCTACCCGCCCTTTGGTAAAACTCAGCCAGCAGTATCTCGTTGAGGTACAGGATGCTGTTCAGGTCCACCGGCACTATTTCTTTAGTGCGGATGGATCGCAGTGTGCCCTGCTCGCTGAACCACCGACTGGAGAAATCCCAGCCGCTCTCTGCCGCAGAGGCAAGGTTGGAATATAACTCCGCCGCTGCATCTATTTAAAAGTCAAACAAAAGTCATGTCTTTTTTAAAACCTTACCTCATTTGTTGTTTCGTCTAATTTAAATATTTTAATAATCTACCAATTATTTAGTACTGATTTGAGTCTTACGCGTATTTTAAATATTTGTGTAATTTTTTTTTAAAGTTGGCAATGGCAAAAGATGAATTGCAAACAGATAAAAACAATTAGACAAATCCGAGGAACAAAATTAGAAGCAATTGTTGGCGTTCTTAAAGAGAACACGTGCGCTCTTTGGCTCTGCTCACCAAGTTTTTACCCTTAGCAAAAAAATCTCTGCTATCACAATGACTTAACCCAGGATGCGAGTTTGGACTGAGGATGTGAATTTGGAGCATTTGGATGTGCTTTTGGAAATCTTTTGTTGAAATCTCGTCCTGCTATAAGGACTGTGTCTGCTTTGCATCATACCATTTGCTAGTGTATGTACGTGTATATATACCGAGTGAAAAATGGTCGTCGTAAGCGCAGAATGTTGTGATTAGCAGGGCCATGAAATTGGCTCTGGTAAAAAACGACTGCTATCGGATATAGACACACACACCATTAGCCAAGCAAATCCCTGCTTACTGTATATAGCAGGAAATTGATGTCACCTCTAAACCAAACGTTTGTAAAAAACGACGAGTGCTCATACCGCCGGGCACATACAATATAGCTGTTAACAGAGGGCATCTGATTCGCGTACATGTGTATTACCTTCAGGAAGTCCTGATGCAGTGTCCACGTCTTCACGATAAGATTCTGGTCTGTTAAAAAGAGGGGAAAAAACAACAATTTTTTTCTCTAAATGTAAAAGAGTGAAAAGCTTACTCTCAAAAAGAGTCTAATAAAAACTACTCCAAAAAGAGAAAGAAAAAAAACATTCCAAAAGAGTAAATTTTTACTTTTTTGATGAGCCATAATTTTAAAGCACAGCTATCTTTAGAAGTTGACCTGCATAATTATGGCTCCTGAAGAGAGTCAGAATTTAATCTTTTGGAGTGTTTTTTGTCCCACCCTTTTTAGAGTAGCTTATGAAAAAAGAGAGCAATAGACAGGGCGATTTAGGGCAGTATAGGGACTAGAAATTACATGATCCAACATCTGGTTGTCAAACGTTGTCGATATACATACATACAAATTGGTGGCATTCAGAGAACAAATTCGTCTTATATTAATCAATTTCAAACTTATGTTAAACAAATTAGCCCGATGTGTGCTTGAGTCGAGCACAATTCAGACTTCTTAGCGTAAGTTTGAAATTGATTGATATAAGACGATTTGATCTGTGAATGCTGTCTTTCGGCAACAACTCAGAAAAATTTGAACTGTATGACAAATATTCTCGGAACGGTGTGGGGTGACCAAACGTCGATATTAAATTATAAATGACTAAAAATGTGTGAATGTTTTTCTCGTACAATATTAAACGCAAGAGTTAGTGAATTTGAATAAACTTAAAGTAGCCGGAAAAACCTACCAATTCAATAATCGGTTTCTAAACTGGCTGCGTTTTTGTTTACCCTACCAAAAAGGTTTTTAACGATTTGTTAAACTAATATGTTTTACGTTGGTCATCAAACATTTTTTACTGGTGCTCTATATGATATCGAGACAACATTTCTTGATATGCACCTTGGTTTTCCCATAAAGACATTATATTGGTTCAGCGTGTGGCTGATGACGGAACCGTCTGGCTGAGACTTGGTGACCACAACGGTGCGATTGGTCATCCAGAACTCGTACTCTCGCTGCAGCGAGGGCAGGATAGACCGGACAAACTCAAAATCATCGGTGGCCTTGAGGTACTCGTTGACCGCTGGGACGAGGAACGGGGGCTGGCTCCTACGCTGGTAGTAGACTCGGTTACCATTGGGAACAAAACCTAGACTGTAACACCAAAATAATCAAATAAAGTTAAAGAAATAAAAGGGGACTATATGTCCTGAAATCCCCCAAATATCATGTTTTTGTTTACTTATTCTATTTTAAACATACGATTGAAAGGAAACCAACCTATTTTCTTAATTTCCGAGTAAACCCCAATTGTTTACATTGGACACGATGGTATACGCATACGTTTTTCTTGTCGTTTTCTTTAAATGTTTGATACACATTCAGCGTGTACGATTACTCACCTGCACTTTATACTCGTGCCTCTAAATCGGGGAACAGATGTACATGCGCAGTGCATAAGAGTAAACAAACAATCTTATTTAAAGGTAGTATACACCATTTGCAGATATCGAAAATATTTACTACCGAATTATCAAGAAATATCATTTAAAAGTAAATAATGATTCTAGGCATCCAGCAAAATGATTGCGCAAGATATCCTGTAATTATTCCAAAAAGTCGAATTTTATAATAAAAATTCGCGAAACAACAAAGATAACATAAGAATATCTGTTCAGCCGTTTTTCGTGTTTTTCTCGGCATCCATGATTGTAAAACTTCGGACAGCTCAGTTAAACGATATTTACTATAAAATACAACCCCCCAAATTGTATTCATGATAATTGAAGCAATTACCATTGCAATGGTGTATACTACCTTTAACTCGACTCAACAAGTAACGTTCATACGTAAATATGCTGCCACATGCAAGAGTGATAACATGTATTTTCATTCCTTGAAACTTTCACAATAAAACCTTATCGACATTCTCAAAGTATCTTGGGATAGAATGACAAACAAACCTGAAAAACTTATGGCGCCGTGTACCAGTTACAAATTGTATTTGATTCTTCCCCATTGTATTTTAAGAATTAACTCATAATCGTTCCACACAATTTGATTCTTTTAAGTTTTTAGAGACCAGGGGCCAATTTCATAAAACGTGTAAGCACCAAAATTTGCTTAGCATGAACATTTCTCCTTTGAAAAAAACAGGATTCCAAACCAACATTTTCGTTGATGTTTATTGTTTGTGACTGGTATTCAGCTGTTTTTTGCTTTGAATGAAAAGCACGTTGTGTTTTGGTCGATAACCTGTTTTTACTGAGCAAGACTTTTTTTGTGCTAAGCACATTTTTGTGCTTACAGGTTTTATGAAAATGGCCCCAGGCCGGGCTGCTTTGCATTCGCGCAAACGTTACCAAGGTGTGTTTTTTTATATTTTTTTTTTTTTTTTGGGGGGGAGCTTTTAAATTTGTTCGCCATAAGCATTTTCACAGTTAAAGACCATATTTTGTTTAGATAAACAATGATGTGGTCCCAATATTAACAACGCACGTAAAATGTCCATAAGCACACATGCCTTTCCATTCTTAGTTGAGATTTCTTCACATTTTACAGCATTTGTTATAATAATGCTATAAAAATATGAAGAAACTCGGGCAAAAAATGAAAAAGTGTATATGATAATAATTGACATGCGTTGTTATCGGGCCGACATCATCGTTTATAGGGCGCCTTCGTGCATGCGAGAGCGTAGCTGCAAAAAAGCTTTTCGGCCAACTTACGTGTCAACCATTGAGACGAAGTTTGACAGCATACCCTTCACGGTGTCTTTCATGTCGGACAGGAGCAGCCCTTTGATAATCCAGTAGGAGTCCCTGCATGGAAAGCAAGATTAGTCCGCACAAGAAAACGTGTTAGTATAGCTTTTGTAACGCAAACAATAATTTTGAAGTGGCGCCAAAACACAGACATCTCGCGACTGTCTTATTCTTATTTGTTGGAATATGATGCCTTCTAGAGTCATGCCGAACAAAATAAGTTGATCAAGTTCGTCAAACGTCGATGTTTAAAACCAATAGGAGCGACTAGGCGAGCTAGATGGCGATAGATCGACTGCTGGATTCACCCTGACTCGTAAGAGCGGCTCAGGAGCAACTGATTTAAAGGTAGGATCGATACCCCATTTGCAGAAACCGAAACAAATTACTACCGAAATATTAAAGAAATATCTTACTCATCTGAAAGTAAATAATGATTCTAGGCATCTAGCAAAATGATTGCGCTAGATATCTTTTAATTATTCTGAAAAATATAATTTTATAAAGAATAATTCGCGATCGCCGGAAGGCGATCAAGAAAAAAACACAATAACATAAGAATAACTGCTTGACGCCGGTTGAAAACAAACGCTTTTTTCTTGTGTTTTTCTCGGCATTCATGATTGTAAAACTTCAGACAGGTTAGTTAAACGATATTTACTATAACCCCCCAAATCCACCCATTCATGATAATTCAAGCAATTATCAATGGTGTATCCTACCTTTAATTTCACTCTGGAACGCCTGTCTGAACTGGGTGTAAAATACCTACTATAGAAAAGCCTTATTGTAGAAAATATCGTGCTGAAACTTGTTTTGCCGGTACGAGTACGCGGTGTTTTCAGCGCCACAAAGGTTTGACTAGAGTCGTTCGCACTGCACTTCAAGGTGCATGCGCTAGTGACGTCACAAACCAACCACAAGCTAACCATTGGTCATTGAACTTGTTCCGAACTTGACCAGCTATCTGCAGCCAGCAAGAGTTCCACGAGTGTCCAAGTATGGTACGGTCCGCATCATAAATGATCGCTTTGGTAGTAAACCATCGCTAGCGACCTTGTCAGAATAAGTCTTGGCTGCGGCTTGAAATCACACACGAGTCTATGGTAGTGGCTGCAGCCACTTACCATAAACTTGTGTGCAATTTCAAGCCACGGCCAAGTAATTTGGACATGGCCAGGCCTCTCTCTTAATTGTCATTTTAAAAATTGTTACCAGTAATAGAATTCCCTGAAGCGACCGCCTGGGATGACAAACGGCTGGTCGACATACATGAGCGAGTATCGGTCAGCATTGTCCCTCACGTCATCTTTAATCTGGTGCAAACAAAGTTGTCAAATTTGAGTTGCTAATTCCTGTAGATAGCAGTTGCAAATAAGTCCAGTAGCAGCGGCCACTTTCATATAGGCCTAGAGCTGCTTATAAGCACAAACATTTATCAAAAACCCTTGCTCATAGTAAAATCGGGTTATACGAGCCAACATTCCATGTGGTTGTTATGCAAGCTAACAACAGCTAAATACCAACCTGATTTTAGTAAGCAAGGCCATGTTTGTGCCTAAGGGGAATGTACCGGTACATCATTTGGTGTTGCTGTAATTTTCAGAAAGGTATGGATAGATTTGGGGGATTGCAAAACTTAGGTCAGTTAAACGATATTTACTATAAAATACAACCCTCCCCCCCCCCCCCCCCAAATTCACCCATTCCTGATAATTCAAGCAATTACCAATGGTGTATCCTATACCTTTCAGCAGCTAGCTCTATGAAATTGGTTCGGGGGTCTCACTAGTAATATTTGCAAAATGTTCATGTCATGATGATCGGCGCGACTAGTGTCGGTGAAAATCAGGGTGAAAGTCGTGCTCTTTTCTTGCTGGTATCAACTCAAAATTATCTTGATCGAATAAGCGAGTACAAAGCGATGGGATTAATTTAAACTCACTCGTCTTCCAAGATGTTTCCAAAGGTCGTTCAGATCAGAAGCCCAAACCCGGAGCTTTGCGTCACAAATTTTGTCAAGTATTGGAGGGCTGTTTTTTGTTGAGAAAAACAAAATGAGTTCCTTTATTTTCCTGCGTGTGTAGTGCAAACACAATTTAACGGAATGCCACACATAGAATATGTAACCAAATAGATAATATAGGTATGGTTTGAAAGACACCTTTCCACTTTAAAATATGAGACATCAAACGTCCAAATCTGATAATTTTGGGTAGTACAGTTAGTAATTTTCAAAAAGGTCAAAAATTGCCTCCCATCTCTTAAAAAAAACTAACTTCTTAATTCTCATTGTCTTAGGCCTACAGTCTACATGTTTCGTCCGGCTTTCGAGCTACAATGCATTCAGGAATTAATGTTTGTATTGCCAAAACGCCAAATATATAAATATTAGGACGGTTTCAAGGGAATGGTTAAACTAAAACGCTGTTTAAAAGGTTGTTTAAACAAGTTGAACAACCCGGGTTATTCATGTGGTTAAGCAGGGCACTTAACCAGTTCGCGCCGGATGACGTATATACACGCAAAGTTTTCCCCAGATTCAAAACGATGACGCATAAACACGCCATGAGCAAGGCCGGAAATGTCTGTCAGCAGCGAGCAAGGCCGGAAATGCGTGGGTGCAGTGCTTCCCGGAACTGAACCTGGTTCGGATCGAGTTTCGTTTAAAATAATCCCGCACGTCGGCTCGGTGATGTTAAAATAATCCTGGCGTGAACTGGTTAAACAACAGACCCAATTGTATAGAGTTGCTTAATCTGTTACTGTTAGCAGGGGGTGGGGGGGGGGGGGGGGTTGTTCCCCTAGTATAGTTATGCCATTGCGCAAATATACAAGTATATATGTATTCATAATTGCAGATCTACCTTGGATTCCAATCCGTCGGCGTCCAGGTAATGAACTCCGTGGCCGGCCCGTCGAAGTTCGCCTCCACGAAACTCCCAACAGCATCTCTGTCCGTCGGGTCGAACAGGTTTGCAAAGGCAACCAGAACCGCATCTAGTAACGTGTGAAAGAAAAAAACAAGCATGGGCCAGTGCTAGTGATAAAGCGAATAGTGAATTGAGTTGAGACGAGGGTTTTTCATACAACACCTGAACCAATCCCTGTCAAATTATTGGTGGGTCGTTAATTATTGACACGTACAGTGTACATGCGTTGAATTCTTCATCCCAGGCCCAATGCACGGCGCGGCGCGGCGTGGCCACACCGTAAAATATTAGTTCTATTCAATAGTGAATATAACTATAATTACATTGTTCGCGCTTTGACCAATCAGAAGAGGATTTAATCAGGCGTTGTATAAAACACATAATGAATGTTTCATGTTCGCGTGACCATAGAGCAAGGAACAGTTGGCTAAGCCTTGTGGTATACAAAATAATGACGTTTGTGAGTGCGATGGTAATTTCTTTTTAATAAATACCTAGGAGAGTTGAAGGCTTCTGATTGGCCGAGACTCGATCACGTGCCGGTCATTATATGTAGTAACATCATGGGTTTTCCAAGGGCCGTTTTCTAAACCCCGGCTTTGGGCTGCACTCTGGCCACATTACAGACGTTTTCCTAGTTCCGGATCGCAAAAAATATTCAGGCTGTTTTCGGCAAGTCTAATCCTCGAAATTTAAATGAAATAGGTTTAGTAGTTTACCTTGAGTGATGGAGAAACTAAAGTTTTTGTTTCGATATTTATGCTCTTCTTTATTTTAAAATACATACTGTACGACGTCAAATATACCGACATCCCTTTTTCTAGTTGTGGATCAGTTTAACCAATTCCGGATCGAGTAAAAAAACTGCTTCGTACATGTACATGAACAATTATCACGCTAGAACCAACCCGAATCAAGCCTATATTTCTGATAAAGTATTCATTAATTTATATAAATACAGTTTAAAATAAATGTCAAATACTTTAACTTCCAATAAAGTTTTAAAAAAAGGACTTGCAAGGAAATGCTTTGAAATGTTTTGTCCGTGTACGGGTGTTGCGCGCGGCAACGATCCGATAAACTTTGTCCCACCATGGAGACATTTCTCCATGGTCCATTAGAACACGTCATATGAAATCGCTTGCGCGCGTGCTGTTGATGCATGTATTTTACGGGCGATCCGGAACTAGAAAAAAAAAATGAACGCGTTCAGTCTTTGGCAGATTTGAGACTTTTACTTCGACTTATTTTTACTTATGTATCAAGAAGCTTGTATGTTTCTTTTCAAAATGCACTTCATCTAAACAAATAGTATTGGAGACCAAGCCATAACAAGGTAGGTTTTTATTTGAAGCGATCTGGAACTAGAAAAAATCCGGAACTAGGAAAACAACTGTACCACTGCTAAACTACATGAACAAAGCCAAAATACGAAAACGAAGCTGCGTTTGTAAAACGGCGTACAAGAAGCCGCGAAATTCGGAGTATTTTCACCATTTTTCTCGTTAAAAAGGTATTTATTAAAGGTAATAACAGTGCGAGAACCCGGTTGTTACTGCGTGGTAATGACCGGGTTGGGGGATGACCGCTGGTAATGGACCTCGCCTTCGGCTCGATCCATTACCAGCGGTCATCCCCCAACCCGGTCATTACCACGCAGTAACAACCGGGTTCTCGCACTGTTATTACCTATTTAATCCACGAGGCGAATGAAAGCTCTATATATTTTTGCGGTCCGGCCGTGCCGGGCGGCGAATATATTTTTTACAAACCTAACTGGCAGATTTCATGAATTATTCAGTAGTTTGGATGAGAAGTTATGTTTATTCATCGGAATAAAACATGACGTCACAGCATTGTTGTTATTTAGTTAACTTGTTACATTAAATCACTTTAAAGAACAGCTGTTGTCGAGCTGCTATACGTAGTGTAGTGAATAGTGGGATGGGCTATGGATCAAAGATCCCTGGTTCGAATCCTGCTGTAGGTCACCTCGTTTTTCCTAGTCAAATTGATATCTTTGGAGTATTTTTAATATAAGGAAAAAAAGGACCTAGAACCTAAGTGTTCTACAGTGATCAATGCAATTGCTGAATAATTCATGAAATCTGCCATTTAGGTTTATGAAAAATATATTCGCTGCCGGGCGATGGAACGTAATTCAATGCACGTGATCGACGATCCATCAATCTAATGGTGTGGATTTGTTCAGGTGTTCTATAAAACAATTAATGTTTCACAGTTGTGCGATGGAAATAATAATAATTTCATACGGCGACAGATGAAATGATCCATTCTACTCGGATTCGCCTTGTGGAATGGAATGTTCCTTCTGTCATCTCCTTATTCTTACCATCGCACATCACACAAACATTAATTCATAAATACCTAGGCCTATTAGTCAAGAGCTCGTCACGTGGCCGGTTTTAAACGGAATATAAAACACCAGGGCCAGTTTTAAACACTTTTCCGATGTCACGTGAAATGTTGACGTCCGTAAAACTGGTCGCTTTACAAGTATTAGTTGGCATGCACATTGCGCAATAACACAAACGAGTCTGTATTTTAGAGTCCTTATTTAAACGCTGTTTGGCCGGGCAGTTTGCGTTCCGCGTATTAAACATAACAGTACGCGGGCCCAATTTCGGGATGTACGCATGCTCAGAGACCAAAATTCCTCGCTAACGCGGGAAATACATAAGCACCGAATTTTCTGCTATAGTAAGCAGGGATTTTTCGCAAATCGAGCCAAGAAATTGGGCCCAGGCTGATTGCATCATATCGCCAGTAGCCTTGACTCCATGGGCGTGTCCGCGCGTTCCTTCACTAATCCCTGGCCGTGAGGAAACGTAAACGACGCTGACTAGCTATTCAGTGTGTACTACGCGCGCATTTTGTAAACTGCACACCCTGAATGCAATGCGCGCGTGTTTCTGAACAGTCGTCACGCGCGTATGAACATTTTTTTCAAGTCTGCGCCTCACCTGTACAATATGGATTTTGGAAGCCTTGTTTAAACAAAACAACCACGATTCTAACGATATAGATGGACGCCAGAGGTACGTACAATGTATATCCTTGCTAAATAAAGCGACGTCAAAATATCACATGTTTGAAAGGATAATTCTATACAAGAATTCTACAAGATATTTAACAAAATCGTTGGAAACTTATTTTGTATTTGTTTTGACGTGTTTTACCCTAAAGGTATAAATTGGAATTGGACAGATTTGAATAAATATGTGGTTAGTCGGTATATTAAACGTACGTTTAAAACCAGCTCATTGGCCTGGACATTGTTAATGTCACTCGCCTTCGGCTCGAGTCATTAACACTGATTATCCAATCAATCAAATAGTACCTGGGCCATGTTTCATGTGCAGGTCCACGAACGTCTTGGAGTCATTGTGCACGTACGCACCCTGGACCGCTTGGAGTACGGGACCACCACAATAGATTTCACTGGCGGGATGAACACAAAATATAAAGAATTCCTTTATTATTATTATTATTATTATTTCTTTTCGGCAATGAAACCGATGATTCCTCAAAAGCGCCCAAGGCACCTGTAGCTCGTAAGCCTGAAGAAACCCGAGTAGGAGGATGAACGGAATGCCAGAAACACCGGGGCGAACCCCTTCTCTTAGCGTGTCCTGGTTCAATATATATACCGGTACATAATACACACACACGGGACCAACGGCTTTACGTCCCATCCGAAGGACGAAGCAATAGTGGTTTAATTGCCTTGCTTAAGGACACACGTGTCGACGGCCGGGATTCGAACTCACGCTCTGTGGAACAGAAAACGCACGCTCTTCTTAACCACTCGGCCACGACACTCCACTATACCCATATGTATACATTAATTCTCCATCTCTTCGCCAGTTTGTATTGTAACGCAATACTCGAGCGGTAGTGATACATGTATAGGCCTTCCTAAGGAAACGTCTGTTTCTATTAAAATAGACGCGGAAATATTCTTCTTGGTTTCAAACGATTGCCAAGTTTTATTCCTATTAACTCCTTTTTACGGAAGCCCAATCGTGCCAGGTTTTAAACATGTAAACAATATTTTTATTGCAAAATAACGCAATCGTTTTGCAAAATAACGCAATCGTTTTGCAAAATAACGCAATCGTTTTGCAAAATAACGCAATCGTTTTGCAATCGTTTTGCAAAATAACGCACTACTATTGCGCTATTTTGCAATAGCTATTGCTTGAACGCACTACTATTGCGCTATTTTGCAATACTATTGCTAAATAACCGTACTATTGCTAAATAACGCAATACTCTTGCTAAATAACGCAATACTATTGCGAAATAACGCAACACTATTGCAAAATAACGCAATACTATTGCGAAATAACGCAATACTAGTGCAAAATAACGCAATACTAGTGCAAAATAACGCATGACTATTGCGAAAACGCAATTGCGAAATAACGCAATACTCAATACAAACTCAATACTATTGCAAATTCATAAATACCTATTTTCAAGAAGAAGCGCATGAATGTCCCCTGAACCAGCATTAATTAAGCATCATGTAAGCCAATGATTGGCCGAATGCATCCTACGGTAACTTGTAACAAGGACGCGTCAAATCTTGATACGCGTAGAACGTATCTATATGCGAGGCATTTTTCAAAATGCGCGTGTCGTCTGTTAACACTAGCGCGTTGCTATGCACGGTGGGCATCAGTGGTCAGCTAGTCTGGTCTCAAAGTATGGGTAATAATAACAACACACATTGAAGAGACACGAGTACCATGAATTAGCTAAAACATGGCCCCTGAACATGAAAACAAAACACTGGAAATATCGCCGAAGGAAAAGTCACGAAATTTGGAGCAATTTCACAATTGTTCTTGTCAAAAGTGTATTTATTAAAGGGAATAACAATGCGAGGAACCGGTCATTACTGCTTGAAATTACAGGGTTGGGGGTGACCGCTGGTAATGGACCGAGCCGAAGGCGAGGTCCATTACTAAATATTACTAAATATTACTAAATATAACGCTACTAAAGTTACTTATTGCGTTATTTTGCAAAACTATTGCGAAATAACGCAATACCGTTGTGTACAAATCCATCCCTGACACAAATTTTCCGCTTTATTTATAATTATGCGCTGTTCTCAGGTTGTTTGGTTGAAAGGAAGGGGAGGTTGCTAACAAACATTTATTTGATCTTGTTTAAATGTTCAAGGAATGAATTTGATCAAAGAAACGTATATTTTTTAGACAATTTTTTTCGAGTGGCGTTTTTTAAATAAATTATTAACGAATGTGCCGACAGTACACGGGAATGGGAATGGGTAAATTATACAGCTAGATTGGGTACTATTACTAGGGAGCCTTACTCATAGACGCATGCACACAATTTTTCAATCTTTACTATCACCTAGCCTGTTTTTCCCTAGTGCTTTTCCACTAAATATGGCATTTAGAAATTTTGGACCCTGCTCTACAAATATAATTCACAAAAACACTACAATTTGGTTTCCTTCTAGTAGCTAAATCAATAGGGAGACACCTCAAAGTCTTCCTATTTGCAATTGTCTTCCTACCGTATTACCGAAATAGTTATCCTAAAAGTGTTTTCTTATTATTACGAGTTAACAAAATAATATTAGTAATAATAATAAAAATAAAAGACTTTTTCCAACTTTCATGGGTTTGTTCCAACAATTTCAACTCCCCCCCCCCCCCCCACCCCCAGAAAAAAAACCTAACTAATCGATCGAATTATTTCATATATTGAACAATATTTTGATAGTTGGGCAAAAAAATACTTTTAAACTATTTCATACTATCTATGTTCAAGCAATCTTGGAATATAAGGATTGATGGGGTGGTTAAAACCACCATCTTACGTCTCAGACAAAAGTAATTCCTTTAAGTTTAAGTGGAGAAAATTTGAATGTTCCTGAAATAATGTTCGTCTACAATCTTGATTTGTTGTTTCAGGCATTATGGGCCCAAGTAAATTGTATTTACACCGTAGCTGGCAGCCTCCTTTAAAATCCAGGAACCGCCATGCACACGAGAAGCTTTATATACAATTTATATACTGTAGCTACCGGTGGATCACAAACTAATGCCCAAGAGTTGGCCAGAGCCAAGCCTAGTACAGACCAATAGGTTCCATACTTTAGAATTATTGCATTGCTTCATTTTTCCTATTCATCCTATTTCTGCGCACATATGCTTTGAAGACAAAAAAGCAACTACTTTTTTCCTTGACAAAACTTATATTGTTGGCTCACGATCATCCACCGTACCGATTTACAAAGCCAAATTCTCTTTATTTGTAGTGACAAGCGGGGAATTCTAAAGCGTGCAGTTTTGGCCTTCAGAAAAATTCCTGCCTAAATCTGCGCAGTGAGGCATTTCATGGAAAATCTACAGTGTCCGGGCCATGCAACTCAAGAACAACACTTTTGACTCCTTGAATTTTGGAAAAGATATTCAGTGTATTAGCTTTAACTTTTTTAACATGCATTTCCTTTTTTTTTTTTTTTTTTTTTTTTAAATACCAGTACACTTCGTAATTTCAAGATTAATTCGACATAATGGTTGGATTCTCCATAGATAATTAATATAGTTAGTTAATATAGTTAGTTAATTGTCAAGATTTTAATAGTTATGTCAGAAAACAAGTCTTAAACCCCCGTATAAATAAGCCGGGCCTCCAGCAATAGCATGTTGAGCGTACCTAGTAATTTAAGCTGTAAAAAGCAGATTTTTTCATTTTTTGGCCGGACTTATAATACCATTAAAGCATTAAATTCACATATTTTGTTCATGTTCATGCATCAAAGAATAGTGAACTAGTGACGGTACATCATTTATTAAGACGCGCGCGTCACATGTTGCCAAATAAAAATTAAAGGCGAGTGTGCAGAAATAGGACTGAGCAGTTTTAGGGGGTCTGATGATACACTGGGGTCCGCTCGTAAGTCCGACGCCTCATTGGTCCGACGCTCTATAGGTCCGACGCCTCATAGGTCCGACAATAAAATTTACTTTTATTTCTGTCCATAAGTCCGACGCCCCATAAGTCCGACACCTCATGTCCGAGGCCTCGTAAGTCCGACAGTCATGAATACAAGCATTGCGTTCGAAAAAATGTGTAAATAATAGCGCCACCAAGTGGTACAGTAAGAGATTACACAATGAGATCCATACTACTGAAGTTCGAGTAGATACGTGTACTCAACCTCGTTACCAGGGGTATGATCTTGCTGCGCCATGTTAATTCCCACCATGAATTGCGCAATCTGAACCTCTGTAATTGTGTTTTAATTGGTTCATTTAAATCAGGACATGTGTTTAACGTGCAACGGAGTGCTTTACATTTAATTTTCTTTCTTTTTGGCACAAAATTAAGAATAACGAGCTCGTGTGTAGTAATTATGGTGTTTACAGGGTTATGGTGGTTATCTGCACCCCTAATTCGTGCTTTGCACAATCCGCCCTATCACGTTCGTAAGTGGACAACCTCGCTCACATCGCCCGTAACAAGCTTTGGTAAAACTCGTTTTTGCCTTGTCGGACAAATGAACCTTTTCTATAATAGTCTATACCTCCGACGCCCCAACAGTCCGACGCCTCATTTGTCCGACGTCGGACTTATGAGGCGTCGGACCCATGAGCCCGAGTGTACGAGGTCAGTGCCTCAAAAGTCCGACGACTCATAATTCCGAAATTCAGACTTATGAGGAGTCGGACTTACGATACGGCCCCGATACACTACGTGTTGCGTTTTTTTCGCAATACAAATATTGTTTACACTGTTAAAACCTGTTGGCACGATTGGGCTTCCGACCCGTACCTTTTGATTCTCACTAGATCACAATCATGTCACAGTTTATTATTAGTTTGGCACTGACCTTTCCATGACAGCTAGCTATATATCGCTGATAGTGGATATATCGTACCGAACTCTGCTGAACAAAATTTCTTTCCTCAGTAGATCTTATCTCGAAGCCCGCCAAACATGAACTGAACTGCTTTCTTGCACTTACTTACGATCACGAAATAACGCAGCGGTCGCGGTCGCGGCCTCATCACGTACATGTACGCTACATGTAATGATCACGTACGGGCTGACCCATCCATCCAAAACACATCACCATGATACCCTATTGACATGCAAATTCACATTTTCCGGTTTTTTTGTGTGGTTTACTGCGTGCTTAAAATATCTAGCTGACAACTAGCTGGCAATTATTATATTCTTAGCAAGGTTTTATGAATACCAAAGTCGTTGGTAACCACGGAACAGCAATTAAACTTCGGATTTAGCAGGTTGCTAAGGCCTAGCTGGCTGATGATGATGTTTTGGATGGGTCAAATGACTTTTACTAGGAACAGCAGTAAATCTAATATGAGGCCTATTATGTGTGTGCATTGAAATCTACGCAAGCGTGGCGATGTGAAAGGTAAACATGGTAAAGGGAAGAAACGTAAAGCCAATTATACTGATTAAAAAACTTATTTAGAGCGAAAAGGCTTCAACGTTCTTGAGATAGAGTAAGCACAAATTAAAGATATCAACACCAATTAAAGATGTCAACACCAATCGCAAGAAGAAAGAAGAAAGATGCTTGAGAAGTTGTCCTCCCCCAGGGCTAGATTCCCTAAAAATAGGCTCTCAAAACACAAATCTGAAACCAAGAACCATGTTTTCCATTGTAAAATATCATGTAACAAATTATACAGTTATAGGTTTTCTCGGTCAATTTCGGGAAATAAGCAGCCGATTTAATTTCCGTGTGTTCGAATTAAAGCTTTTTGCCTCTCCAGTTTTTACTGCGTTTCAAATTCAGAATTCGGGCATTCAATTTCCTTTAGCACTGTGTTCAATTTAGCATATCGTCATTCTTTTTCGTGACGCACAATCATCATTCAATTCATTTCCGGGAGGGGTCAACAAAGGTCATACAGGGGTCAAAATTCACATATATTCCAATCGTGTCGATATGCATATCAAATTGCTCGTCTAGTCATGAGGATTCCAAAAAATGTATAGTTTGCTATACCTCCGACCTTAAACGAGGTCGCTGTGGTCAAAAACGTCGAAAGGTCAACGCACTTTTGACTGGTGGTCAAATTCACCAACACAGTTAATGTTATCCGATTCTAATGATTTTAGTGTCTAATAATATGTTTTCTGACATGGCAAATTCAACTAAACAACTTTTGAAATTTTAAAATGTCTGCTAAAAGGTTAGCATAAATAAAAACAACATTTTTGTTTTCTCCAAACCCATGGATAAGAAGTTATTAAATGTTTGTCACCGAAACGACTATCGAACCTTGATCGGACTATCGAACCTTGATCGATCTATCGAACTCTGATCGATCTATCGAACTCTGATTGGACTATTGAACTCTGATTGGACTATTGAACTCTGATCGGACTATCGAACCTTGATCGGACTATCGAACCTTGATCGGACTATCGAACCTTGATCGGACTATCGAACCTTGATCGGACTATCGAACCTAGATCGGACTATCGAACCTTGATCGGACTATCGAACCTTGATCGGACTATCGAACCTTGATCGGACTATCGAACCATGATCGGACTATCAAACCTTGATCGGACTATCGAACCTTGATCGGACTATCGAACCTTGATCGGACTATCGAACCTAGATCGGACTATCGAACCTTGATCGGACTATCGAACTCTGATCGGACTATCGAACCTTGATCGGACTATCGGACTATCGCAATATTCGCGACTTTCAGGGAAAGTCGTGAATTTTGACGCGAATATCGACGTCAAATTTGACGTCAATATTCGCGACTTTTGGGGAAAATCGTGAATATTGACGTCAATATTGACGTCAATATTCACGACTTTGAGGAAAGTCGTGAAATTTGTCGTGATATTCACGATCTGCGTAGTCCTTTCAGGGCCACCATACGTACGGGCTGACCCATCCATCCAAAACACATCGCCATGATACCCTATTAACATGCAAATTCACATTTTCCGGTTTTTTTGTGTGGTTTACTGCGTGCTTAAAATATCTAGCTGACAACTAGCTGGCAATTATTATATTCTTAGCAAGGTTTTATGAATACCAAAGTCGTTGGTAACCATGGAACAGCAATTACACTTCGGATAAGGCCTAGCTGGCTGATGATGATGTTTTGGATGGGTCAAATGACTTTTACTAGGAACAGCAGTAAATCTAATATGAGGCCTATTATGTGTGTGCATTGAAGTCTACGCAAGCGTGGCGATTTGGACGGTAAACATGGTAAAGGGAAGAAACGTAAAGCCAATTATACTGATTAAACAAAAAGGTTTTTAAAGCGAAAAGGTTTCAACGTTCTTGAGATAGAGTAAGCACAAATTAAAGATGTCAACACCAATCGCCAGAAGAAAAATGCTTGAGAAGTCCTCCCCCAGCATATAGGGCTAGATTCCCTAAAAATAGGCTCTCAAAACACAAATCTGAAACCAAGAACCATGTTTTCCATTGTAAAATATCATGTAACAAATTATTCAGTTATATATAGGTTTTCTCGGTCAATTTCGGGAAATAAGCAGCCGATTTAATTTCCGTGTGTTCGAATTAAAGCTTTTTGCCTCTCCAGTTTTTACTGCGTTTCAAATTCAAAATTCGGGCATTCAATTTCCTTTAGCACTGTGTTCAATTTAGCACATCGTCATTCTTTTTCGTGACGCACAATCATCATTCAATTCATTTCCGGGAGGGGTCAACAAAGGTCATACAGGGGTCAAAATTCACATATATTCCAATCGTGTCGATATGCATATCAAATTAGTCATGATGATTTTAAAAATGTATAGTTTGCTATACCTCCGACTTTAAATGGGGACGCTGTGGTCAAAAACGTCGAAAGGTCAACGCACTTTTGACTGGTGGTCAAATTCACCAACACAGTTAATGTTATCCGATTCTAATGATTTTAGTGTCTAATAATATTTTTTCTGACATGGCAAATTCAACTAAACAACTTTTGAAATTTTAAAATGTCTGCTAAAAGGTTAGCATAAATAAAAACAACATTTGTTTTCTCCAAACCCATGGATAAGAAGTTATTAAATGTTTGTCACCGAAACGTCACGAACAATTCAAACACTCCATTTTTAAAACAAATAATGATTTTTAATTATTTGTATTATTTTTCTTTAGAGCACATGTTCGATATAATATTGCATTAAACAGGGATGCCAGTTTTCCGGCAATTATCGGAATTCCGATATATATCGCAAAACAACTGAATCGCAAACTAGCGAGAGAACACACACACTATTCATTGCGCTAGCGATTTGAGATCCAAAAATTGTGTGTCCATAATCAATTGGGCTAACAAGTAGGTGAAAAGTTGCCTAAGGTGAGAGACTTGAACAAGTTCGAGGAAACCTCCCAAATTAAAGATTGTTGTTGCTTACAATAATACTATCTATGTTAAAATGTATTTTGGGGATTTCCTTGAACTTGTTCAAGTCTCCCATGTTAGGCATCCCTTTAACTATTTTTTCGCCCAATTTATGGACACACCATTTTCTTCCAGTTTTTGTTTGCTGGGCTAAATATCACAATGTTATCATTGTTCCTATGGTTTTGCATAAGGTTTTAATATAATAACTGTGCCAGTAAGCAACTTGGTGAATTTGAAGCTCACCAATACTGACTACTTGATGATATCTGGAGACAGTGTAATGTGCGCACATTTTATAGGGTCACGAAGTTGTCATTTTTAATAATTACTATGTTCTCATAATTATTCAGTCACTTATATGATTTAGCAAATGTTATTGAAGTAAGGATATCTAAGTAGAATCACCAAAATAAACTTTTCAAAAAATTTAAAAAATATATATATATACCCAAATATGGGAATAAATATATTACGCGGCAGGGATTAACGATTTATGCAAATTAGTCATATTTCCACAACTTGGATTTTTGTAGACTTTTAGTATGTCATTCTAGGGACCTTTAAGTGCACTGCGGTGAAAAACAATTTGTTTGAGGTCAAAACTTATATTTCCTGGACTATAGGTTTTTTAGTTAAAACTGAAGTGCTTTTGAAAAAAGTAGCAAAGAGAAACCGGTTTATGCAGGCATACTTCAAGGAATGATCAGTTTATTTTGTTGTGTTTGTTTGATCAATCCTAGAGTTAGCTGCAGTGAATCAGAACTCATTCTATATGGGAAGGGGAGAGTATTTATAGTTGTCACAAGTCAGAACTATTTCTCATCGTTTTCGTTATTTTTTTGGAGATGCTGAAACAGTTCTGCTGCGTGAAGTATCATAGGATTTTATGTTTGTGGCTGGTCTGCCAAGATAAATCTGTATAATTATGATTTATTGGTATGCCAGCAGTCATTTCTGGCCACTTTTTTTTCTGCGAGATTGCAGTCAGTAAGAATTTTTTTTTTTTTTTTTTTTTTGGGGGGGGGGATTACGTGTACAAGTAGTACACCAAATGCCAAATAGTGGTTGTTTGACTGGCCTCTACGGTACAGAGTGTAATTCGTAACTCTTCCCCCCCCCCCTTTTTGTGTGTAAGACACGCATCGAAGGTGGGGGGGGGGGGGGGGGGGGGGGGGGTCAGTTCTAGCCACATTATCTCTGCCAGACGACAGTCAGTGGTTGGAGTCCGTGGACGGGCAAATACATCAAACGTCTGCAGGCCAATTGGGTTGGACATTCCCTAAAAGCGGGAGTTTTAAACTCTGGTTTTGTCAACGCGATGGCTGGTTTTTGTAGTGCAACAGTGGTCCTTTGTTTTCAGTTCACTCAGTGATTGATTATTATCGGTGAAAGAGTAGGATGATATGGTGGCTCTGAAGGGACATCGCACATCGCACATTTCTGCGCAGATTTCTGCGATGTCGCCGATTTTATCGCACATTTCGGCGCCGATTTCTGCGATATTGCACATTTTATCGCACATTTCGGCGCCGAAATCTGCGATATTGCACATTTTATCGCACATTTCTGCGCCGATTTCTGCGATATTGCACATTTTGTCGCCCATTTCTGCGCCGATTTCTGCGATATTGCACATTTTATCGCACATTTCGGCGCCGATTTCTGCGATATTGCACATCGCACATTTCTGCGCCGATTTCTGCGATATTGCACATTTTGTCGCACATTTCTGCGCCGATTTCTGCGATATTGCACATTTTATCGCACATTTCGGCGCCGATTTCTGCGATATTGCACATTTTATCCGCACATTTCTGCGCCGAAATCTGCGATATTGCACATTTTATCGCACATTTCGGCGCCGATTTCTGCGATATTGCACATTTTATCGCACATTTCGGCGCCGATTTCTGCGATATTGCACATTTTATCGCACATTTCGGCGCCGATTTCTGCGATATTGCACATTTTATCGCACATTTCGGCGCCGATTTCTGCGATATTGCACATTTTATCGCACATTTCGGCGCCGATTTCTGCGATATTGCACATTTTATCGCACATTTCGGCGCCGAAATGTGCGATAAAATCTGCGACATCGCAGAAATCTGCGCAGAAATGTGCGATGTGCGATGTCCCTTCAGAGCCACCATGGGATGATGAACAGTGCAACAAAGCAAGAAAAGCATCATTGGACAATGTGTTTATAAATAACTGTGTTATTGTTGGCCAAAGGTCCCGATTCAAGTCTTTCGGTAGCCCTTTTGCCAGCCATTTTGAATGTTCATGGTCAAGGTAAGCACTTTTACTTTTGAAAGTTGTTTAGTTGAATTTGCCATGTCAGAAAACAAATTATTAGGCACTAAAATCATTAGAATCGGACAATGTTAACCGTGTTGGTGAATTTGACCACCAGTCAAAAGTGCGTTGACCTTTCGACGTTTTGACCACAGCGTCCTCATTTAAAGTCGGAGGTATAGCAAACTATACATTTTTGAAATCATCATGACTAGACGAGTAATTTGATATGCATATCGACATGATTGAAATATATTTGAATTTTGACCCCTGTATGACCTTTGTTGACCCCTCCCGGAAATGCCCGGCATTTTCAAGGGGGCAGCCCAAGTCAAAATTGTTCGGTATTCATCAGGGAACACAAAAACACTTTCAAACCTTTGTTCCCAGAATTTGGTCACGGGACCTACAGGCTGGTCTCCTACTAATTAGCAAATTTTCTTTGGTAAGTATAAATGGCCTGTAACAGAACAATGTTTCAATTTAGTTCGTTCTTATCAAAAATATAACCTTGCTATGATCCTATTTCTGCAGTGTCAAGTAATACATATTAATCCTTGATCTTTATAGTTTTGTGTGATTTTATTGACTAATTTCTTTTGTCTATCTTACTTCCTTTCCTCGAAAAATATAATGTAATCTATGTTACAACCTTGAAGTTGTTTAATAAAAAGCAAGTAATTATTGTTGTTGTCACACGGGGCAATTTCCCGCCATTTTGGGTAGGCCGTGTTACGTCCCCGTTTTTCGTGTGGCTTGGTGGTACCTGACGGGGAACAGAATGAAAATTCCCATACACATAAATTAAACCACTGCGAATTCAAAAATCCACCTTGTCGGTGAAATTAGGCTTCGAAAGACCCGTTTTTGGTCCTTAAATCGATGACGTCGCAACGGTCACAGTATGGACAGCCATTTCGACAAAAAAGAAAAGAAAAGGGACAATGAATTTATTTAGGCTATTAATAGTAGCCCCCACCCCCACTTACATTTCACAAATTGATAAACATTTCGAAATCATTTTGGTGAAAAGGGTACATCTTAGAAAGAAATTTAAACTAAAAAAAAGTATGTCCCCATCCCATTATTTACGATCGATTTATAAAAGATGCGGTTTTCCATACAAAAGTGTGTCGATAGGTGGCGCACTATATGTAAACAAATGGCGGTCCCCCGTTTCGCATGCAGAGCATCACCATTCACAAGCTTTTGCCAATAGCGCAGCTTCAGAAATCGCGAATTTTTCTTTATAAAACTATATTTTTCAGAATAATTAAAGGATATCTAGCGCAATCATTTTGCTAGATGCCTAGAGTCATTATTTACTTTCAGATGAGTAAGATATTTCTTAATAATTCGGTAGTAAATTTTTCCGATATCTGCAAATGGTGTATCCTACCTTAAAGTACCTTGCTGCCACCTGGGGTGCTTACACTCGGTCTTAAAATACTCCAGAGACACCCCCCTCCTTTTCGTGTAGGCCTACAAGAAGTGCCAAATCCCTTCCCTTTAGGGGTGAAACAAAACGACAGATTCCAGGGGCTGGATCCGGCTACCATGCCGTGTGTTGAATTATGGCGATGCGGTGTGTAAAATTATGTTATAGAAATACCGAACCCTCACATTAACACAAATAATAAACAAAATGTTGTATATAGTCGTTGGTAAAGGAAATATCCCAATTAAATTAAATCCGACTAATAAAAACAACCACTATACACGTACATCCCTCGAGATTGTTTGGAACAAACAAATCAGCGAATTTTGTTTTCTTCAAATATATGCCTGTGGTTATTTCGTAGGCCTACTAAACCAATTAACCTAGCTAAGCTAGGGTCATTTATAGCGAGTGCCCACTTTCAAACTCGGGGTAGCCAAACTAGAAGTCTTCAAATCATTGAAACTCGTCGCGTATTCTCGCGTATTCTCGTCATTCTTCTCATCAGTCCAAAGCATACACGTATATAACACCAGATCCCGACACAATTTATATGTTCCATTCACCCGCACCTTATATTCTGCATCTACTCTCCGTTTCTATGGTCCTCGTTTATGGAACTCCATTGACAATGATATTAGAACAATGTCGTCTGTGGGTCGTTTTATATCGTCTTACAAAAAGGCGCTCCTGTCACAATATGTAACGTAGCTTCCCTCCTTAGCTCTGCTCTGCTCTGCTGCATGGTGTCAATGTAAAATCTATATCTAACTTGTTATCTTTATTGGAATTCAGGTCTCCCTGTCTCAGTCTCCACTGTCTCATCCATTGTTTTGTTTTGTTTTGTCTTCTTTGTTCTTTGTCCGTTCGTTCGTGTTAATTCCTATCGTTTGTATATTGCCTGTCTTTTGATTGTCTGTGTCAGGCTGTTCTCTACAAGCCTCGGTTTATTTGAACAGCCCCAAACTGTTCACTCCCTTCAATAATCTCTAGTTTATTGTTTCAGATTTTGTGCTTTTAATATTAATAGTTACGCATATTTCTTTTTGTTTATTTAAAAATCTAACCTAACTTGCTTGTGAAAAGTTTGGAAATAAACGTTTCGAATAATAATTCTAACAGATTGATGAATAGTGAGAAATGTTGAAAAATGTAGAAACAAAAGTGGGAAACGTGGGGAAATACAAATTGCCTACCTGTAGCTTTTGTTAATTATCCTCGTCCGGCCGAGAGCTCCTTTAATAAGTTGCTAACCTTGGCCAAGGCCATCGTCGTTTATTTGGCCAAAATCCACGCGCACGCTGCAGTTTACTAGTTTAGCATGCGCGCACAGTGCAAATATGCTGCGTTCCAATCGCCTCGTGTTTGTCGTGTTCACTGTGAATTTCTCCATGTTCACGAGTAGGTTGTGTTTCAGCCTCGACTCCATGGGCGCGTGCGCGTTCCTTCACCAACCCAGGGGCCAATTTCATAGAGCTGCTAAGCACAACAATTTGCTTAGCATGACCATTTGTCCTTGGCAAAAACAAGGTTACAGACTAAATTTTTACCCGATCTTTATTGTTCTGGATTGATAATCAGCTGTTTTCTTGCTTAGCATGAAAAACATGTATAATTTTGGCTAGTAACCTGTTTTTAATGAGCAAGACTTTTTGTGCTAACAAATTATTTTGCTTAGCAGCTCTATGAAATTGGGCCCTAGTTCCTGGCCGTGATGAATACGTAAACGACACTGACTGGCTATTCAGTGCGTACTGTGCGCATATTTCGAAAACTGCACGCCTGAATTTAATGCGCTCGCACGTTCTTGAACGTCACGTCATGTACAAACACAAAGACCGCCAGGGCCCAATTTCACGGCGCTGCTTAACAGTTAGCGGAAAAGTTGTGCTTACTTAAGCAGAAAAATTTGCTAACCTTAAGCGCTATTTCACGGCTTTTTTGTGCTAACGTTGGCGCGCGCATGGAGATTCTATTGTTACGTCACTGATTTAAGCAAATTTTCCCGCTAAGTTAAGCGTGCCTTTTGCTGTGCTTACTGCTTACGGTCTCCGTGAAATAGACGGAGGCTCGGTTAGCAGAAAATCGTGTGCTTAGCAGCGCCGTGAAATTGGGCCCTGGTCCTATTCAAAACTACATAATGATTTCGTGATTTCGCGGCGACCGACTAAAATACCAACTATAGGCAAATTTAGCCCTCGGAATAGGGAATTTGTACACACCCGAAGAGTTCCAGTCAAATAATTATATGAAAGCATTTATCGATATAAAAGAAAATTACATAGGGTTATACCATTATGCCATGTAGATTAAGCATAATCCAGTGTCAATCTTGATACTTTAAATAAAGACTTTTAGGCCTATTTTTGTGTTAGGCGCGTTGCCCGGTATGCGAACAGAACGTAAAAAGCGCGCGGTTCGTCGCCCGTCGAACGAAAGATAGTGTACACAATTATATGAACGCGCGTGCAAAGTGCGTTGCATGATAGGCGCGTAATTATACGCGCTTGGCTTTTTTTATTTCTACACGCGCATGCCGTGCAGCCTGCGCGTCGTTTTGCCCATACTTTGCAAATGTCGGTTTTGTGCACACGACTGGCGGTCTATAGGTTTATATGTCTGTGGATCGGACATTAGACATATATTATTTCAGCATGAATGATAAACCAAGGCCATCCGACGGCCCCAGTTGCTAGGATTTATTTTCGCACTGTGCATGCTAAACTGTTAAACTGCAGCGCGCGAGTGAATTTCGGCCAAATAAACGACGATGGTTTCGGCCAAGGCTAATAAGTTGCAGAAACAACCTTCTGTTTTCTTCGAACCAACCAATTTCTTGCCCACAATCTATTTTGGGCAGGCAGACCAATATGCAGCAGCCTTCTTTCGTTTTAGCGACATTTCAGTTAAAACGAAACGCTGGCAACGATCACAAGACAATGGAGACACACCCATACGGAATACAACAAGTGGGCAAGTACGTTTGGTGCGTTTGGTGCGTTTCTTTTAAAAATTTATTTACGCCCTGCTGTTTGATCGCTCGATGCGCGTGCAATTGTAATTGCGCGCGCGTTGCTTTAAAATTGTCGCGTGTGTCATGAAAATTGCGTCAACAAAAGTTGCCTCGGCATTGCCAACAACATTTTGCCGGCAATCTGATCGCCCCTAAATTGCCCCGTGTGACTGTGAATAGTTACGCGTAACCGTAACCGCACATCGCTTTTGCACGCGCGTTCATATGATTTTGTAAAGTAACTTTCATTCGACGGGCAACGCACTGCGCGCTTTTTACGTTCTGTGCGCATACTGGGCCCAATTTCTTGGCTCTGCTTACCGTTAGCAAAAAATCCCTGCTTACTATAGCAGAAAATTCGGTGCATACGGTAAACGTATTTCACGCGTTAGCAAGGAATTTTGGTCTCTGAGCATGCGTACAACCCGTAACTAAGGATTCTGTGCTTACAGGGTGAGCACATAATTTTTCTGCTAGCGCAGTTAGCGGGAAATGGTGACCGTAAGCGCGGAATTCTGTGGTTAACAGAGCCATGAAATTGGGCCCAGATGGGCAACGCGCTTAACACAAACATAGGCCTAACAGTCTTGATTTGAAAGTATCAAGACTGACACTGGATATGCTCAATCTACATGGTCTATAATATAACATTATGTAATTTTCGTTTAAATCGATAAATGCTTTCATATAATTATCTGAACGGAATTCTTCGGGTGTGTGCAAATTTCCCATACAGAGGTGTGATATTTCTTTTCGTATTCGCATGACATCTGTTTGTACATTGTATCATTCAGGACAATTGTCCAGTTACATAACTGCGCGGCGCATATAAAGCCACATAGGCCTATGGGCTTTCTTAGCTCACTCTCGGTCAAGCAGTCAACCTTGACCAAGTTCGGTCAAGGACTATAGTTAACTATAGTTCGACTAACTCTGATCGAACTCGGGGCTAGTCGACGATGGTTGGAAAAGTTTAGTCGACTATTCACGACCAGCCTACCGCGGTTGGTCGCATTGATGGTAACTAATAGCACAGTATAGAGAGGACCAGTTTGACAGTAATGGTCAATAGTTCGACTAGAGTCGTTCGCACTTCAACTTCAGTGCGCATGCCCTAATGACATCACGAACTAACCACTAGTTAACTATAGTTCCTTGATCGAACTTGGCCATTGTTGGACACTAGTTGTGGCTACCGTGTCGTTTTAATTTTGCAAACCCGTGCAAGTAAAAACATGTAATTTTAAAGGAGAAGGGAACCAACAACAGTTCAACCATTGCGAGAAGGTCCTCCGTAGAGTCTGCTCTTCAGAACATTGACACGCTCGACATCGACCAGGCCAAGAAGGATCGCCAAGAGGCAGTTACAGCTCTTACATCGTCGGGCTTGGTTAGTCCCATGTTCTTCTAGTGGTTATGATCCGGCATTTTCACCGCCGTGGCGCGGGTTCGATTCCCGGTGTGGGAATCAAAACTGAGGTTGGGGAGTTGTTAAGGAATATGTTGCCAGCCGATTTGCGGCCCCGTATGACCAGCCGATTTGCGCTCGCCTGATGACCAGCCGATTTGCGCTCGCCTAATGACCAGCCGATTTGCGCTCCCCTGATGACCAGCCGATTTGCGCTCGCCTGATGACCAGCCGATTTGCGCGGTACTTCGAAGTGAAAAGTTTATAAAAATGCATTAATCTATCCAAAGCTGCTGTACTTCTTACCAAGTCAGTTTTTATTGCCATTAATTTTTGGAGTAATTACCAAACGTATACGATCCCTTTAAATGGTGGTCATGATAATAAGGAGCGTGACCGGTGACATGTGGGTGTTTAACCACACCAATGACAGGAGTCCGATGTTCACATGAGTCGGATTTTCATAAGACACCGAACTGTTTTCGCCGTCCACACTGGATTCCCAAATTTTATTGTACATAGTTAGTCCCGTCACCACGAATTTTAGTTTCCGAAGTAGATACCGATAGGTTCGGAGAGAGAAAACATGATTTTGGCCCCACAAAAATGAATATTTTCGCTTTTGTGTACATGGCCAAATGATGACAACTATAATACGTTTCGATTTAAAAACACCCAAATCTATTCAACCAACCTGTCGCACGGTCCTACATTCGCCAAAGCCTCCCCGGTGGCAAACGGCAATCTCGCGAGACAGACGCCGAGAAACACAAGAAAATCGAGGCGGAAAGTCATGGCTTCTGGTGATAACGCAGTCTGCACATACCTGTAATGTCTGTACACCAAGACCAGTTGGTATTTCGTTACGCGTATCCCCATTGGTTGTTCTAATAAATTGGACCATTTACGTCCAGTGCAATATGCATGACCTATTCCCTGTTGTTTATTTAAAATGCATTATCTATGGACTCTGATCAATATAAAACGATAACGTTGAAGATGTACACGCTTAAAAATAAAGTGTTAAATCAACATTATAGTGTGCGGTCAGGACTACTCTTTAAAAGTTGGAATTTCAACCATTAAACTGATGAATTCAGCACAATGACTGTTGGATTCATCAGTTTTAAGTATGGAATTCCAACTTGTGGGTGGGAAGAGGTACATCTTCCCACGTTCAGTGCAGTAATTCATCTTAAGACTTCAAACACAATGGGCTTCGTGCAAGTATCCCTTCAGCGGAAAGAAACGGAGAGTTGGAGACTCCATATCGACGCCATCTTACCTGACTGTAATTTAATAGGTGCCCCGCTATAATATTGGCGAGTATCAAAGGAACGTAGAGCGCAGTGCGTAATACCAGCGAAACTGTGCCCAACGGCGCACGGAGCATATAATATAGGTTTTCCCGGCTATTTAAAAAATAATAATAATAATTAACTCTTACATTCAATTTCGTCCAAATAAAACATTCACATGCTTTTACTAAACCAATTTAGTCATTTATCATTCAATTTAAACTTTTGGTCACCCCTTTGAACACCGTTTCGAGAATATTCGTCATCACATTAAATTCGTCTAAGCTGTTGCCGATAGGCAGTATTCTTAGACGAATTTGATCGGCAATGATACAAATTCTAAAGCCAATATTTAAAACTGAATGATAAATGACTAAATTGGTTTGGTAAAAGCATGTGAATTTGTTTTTCGGACGAAATTGAATGTAAGAAATAGTGAATTTAAATGAAAAATGTTTTAAAGTAGCCTAGAAACTTATACTATGAACAATATAATACACCAGATATTTGGCTAGTATTTCGAATAGGATCAATAATTATTAATATTAAACTAATGCGTTTGGGTTCTCATAATCTCGCATAGACCTTAACTGAGAAGCAGTCAGCCACAGCAAGCTCGCCCTTTGTGGTCAGCGCGATGCCATTCGGGTCGTACAAATCGTGGGCCACGCACCCTAGGAACTCCCCGCTAGACGTGTACTGATGAACGTGTCCTATGTTCGAATCCTTCCCGTGAACCACAACGTAAAATTTCCCACTCTCCCCGTAACACACTCCCCGGCAGGACACCTGGTCTTCACCAGCAATCGACGGTTTCACCGCGAAACTCGCCGTGCCCACGCCGTCAATCTCTTCGACGTCCCCCGTGTCGAACCCACTCAGGAGCAGACTGTCCGCCTCGCCAACCCCCAGGAAATATGGGGGTACGCTGGTCGGGATGGTTCGCAGCAGCTTTCCGTCCTCGGAGCGGTGCTCGGTGACGACTTTCCGTTCGGCATCCCCGACTACAATGACTCCGTTCTTCTTGACCGCGACGCTGACTATGTTGACCGAGGGTTTGGCGTCGGTGCCAGGCGGGGTGGTTACGAACGGGAAGACCAGCGATCGTTGGGCATCGTAGACTTTAAGCTCGGCGGTGTTGTCTGCGACTACAATGAGATCGCCAATTGAAGCTACATCCCGCGGCTCTGAAATTGATTGCAAACAAAAACGATATAACAATAAACCATCAAGCCACATGGCAAAGGTGGAGAGGTGGATGGCGGTTATATTAACAATGACAAACTATTTATGACACCAAGCCATATTTCCCCCACAGCAGTGTGGATGGGGTCTATACGAATAAATACTTACCTGTATAGAGCCATCTACTTATGCATATTTTCCTAGAACGGCAGGTTCTACCGTTAACAGTTTACACAATAGCGCCCATTGTGTGGCCTTCCACCCATAGTGCCCCGCGGCACTTCCTCTTTTCTCGAGCGCTAGATTGGAGCATTTAGGCCTATAGCATCGAGGCTAGTGGGGAAAGAGGGAGGGATGCTCTACAGGTAAGTATTCATTCGTAGTCTACGTAATTCTACTTACCTGTAGAGCCATATACTTATGCATAAACTATATAAAGTGTATGCAAGATGCTATTGTATAGTTACAGTGGCGTGAGGTATGAGGCATAACCTCGGTGGGCCTTGCTGCACCACATAAAGGTGGGGCAAGGAGTCAATAAGCCCTGCACGTTAACAACGCTAACCAGCAGGAAATGGACAAGATGCCATTTTTACATACACACACACAAGTGTGTAAACACCTTCAATCGTGGACGGGGCATTGTCCGACCGTTATCCCTCTTTTGTTTGTACTCCATAGGATTTGTACACGATTTGGAATCGTGGACCTTCTGTCAATCGTGGAACCATTGTTTGCCCCCAAATTCTTTTGTCCGACGTCCACGATGGAAGGTGTTTACACACCCACCCACACGCACGCACACAAGTGGGTAAATGCCGTCAATAGGGGACGGGGCATTGTCCGACCGTCTTCCCTCTTTTGTTTGTACTCTAACGTTTTCGGATGATCGCCATAGGATTTGCACACGAGTCTGAATCGGGGACCTTTGCGGAATAGGGGACCCCATTGTTCCCTTTGTCATACGTCCCCTATTTCAATCAAAAACAAACGCACGCACACATTTTTAATGTAAAAGAGGCCCAATAAGAGAGCAGAGAACAGTGACTCACCCATTATAGAGAGGTTCCTGGCTAAAGAGGGCCCTACGGACTTGATGAGGTCCGGCTAGCTGCCCTCAGCACTGCTCTCCCTGCTCTGCCCTCCGTCTGGAGAACGTCTTTTAGGTAGCACTCAGTGAAGGTGTTGGGGTCTTCCAACCCGCAGTCTGAGTGATGAAATTTAAGGAGATGCCCTTAACAAAGGTTGACGAAGTGGATGCCGCCCTGATATCATGTGCGCAGATCGATTCAACGGCATCTGCCGTTGAAACGTCTGCAAGTGAGCGGATAGCCATCGGGCGATCGTGTCGCGTGAAGCCGGCCGGTATGGCAGGGTCGTCGTGACAAAATGTTGCGAATGGTCGGCTCTAAGCGACTTCGTGCGGTTGATGTACCACTTCAAAGCTCTGACCGGGCACCAAAATCTCTTTCTGGAACGGACGGGAACGATTTGATGTCTCGAGTAATTATACCAACAAATCTGGAACCTCCCCTACATAAGTATTGGGGAGGGGGGGGGGGGGGGGGTGCAGAGATCGGCTTCTACACATTTTTGACGTAATCTGCTGTAAGTAGCCTGTTCTACCGAATCGTCAGTGCATCCGTCTGCCACGCGCAGGGGTCGGGGCCCCTCGCGCAGTAGACCGGTAACTGGTGATTTATCCGTGAAGCAAACAGGTCGACATGTGGTCTGTCGATCAGCAGGAATAGTCACTAGCGAACGAGCATGTCAGTCGGGTGGGGGTGGGGGGGGGGGTGGGGGGGGGGGGGCTCGAGAATTCGAGCTCGTAACCGCGACTGATTAAATCGAGCACCCACCTGTCCGGCGTAACTAGAGCCCAGGGACCTTATTCACAAAGCATCCGCACGCTTTGACGGATCCGTTAAGCATCCGTTATGATTTGCGCCATTTTCACGAAGTATCCGCATAATAGCACTTCCGCAGAACACGTCCGTAAAAGAGCAATTGTTTTGCGGGAACTCCAGCGTTCCCGTAAAAGCTTACGGATCTCCGCATAGCGCTAACATGAAATGAACGCAGTGTTTGTGGTTCTGCTGGAGGGGGAAAACAGGCGTACTATTCGCCGCCAGCGAGTATTTCGAGATAGGTTACAGCCACTGAACATTTACGACGATGTGGAACTGATAAAGAGGTATTGAACAGGCATGTACTGTTGGAGGTGAAAGATTAGATCCGTGATCAAGTTGAACATCCAACAAAGAGGTCACATGCAATACCCGCCACGCAGATCATAACAGCCCTCCGATTTTTCGCCGAAGGTTCTTTCCGATTAACAAATGGAGATTTAAGTGGAATTAGTCAGTCATCAACTCTCGAATTGTTAACCGGGTCGCAACTGTTCTTCAAAGAATTTCGTCACAAATAAGTCGATTTCCGAGCAACATAGCCAGTCAGAATCTGATCAAAGAAGGTTTCTACGATGAACGTCATCGTCGGATTTCAAACGTTTTGGGATGCCTTGATGGATCACTTTTCGAGATTAAATGTCCTGCACGTGACGAAGATGCCTATATACATATGCAGACATAACTACCATGCTATACATGTCCAGGGGGTTTGCGACACACCAGAAGAAGTTCACCAATATTGTTGCCACTTTGGCCAGGCTGGACCCATGATTCGTTTGTGTGGACTTACTCAAGCCTCAACCACCAACTAGCCAATGGTCTTGCAAACGATGGTCACCTTCTGGGTGATTCTGCGTACCCTCTTTGGTCATGGCTGCTAACTACAGTACCACAACCTGATGATGATGATGCAGAACGTTGATACAATATTCATCACCGAAGAACCCGACAGAACATCGAGGGAACTTTTCAAAATGGCAGATGGAAAATGAGGTGGCAGTGCCTGCATAGTGAAGGTAGGTGTTTACGGTGTCAGAAGAAGGCCTACAAGTGTATGTATATGTGAACTCTGCCAGCCAGGAGCCATCGCATCCTTTTGGATGCAACTCTAAACTTGTGAAATGGTGCTGTCATCCAGAAAGTAGCATTGTCTCTTGACAGATTGTCAAGTACTTTAGAATTCACTGACAACCACCTTCTGTAACGCACATTACAAAATAATGTGGTCGACGTTAGTGTTACGGACCCGGTAATAGCGGATGCTTCGTGAATAAGGTCCCTCGACCCTGCAAAGACTCGAAGGCGGAAACATCGGTCGGATCGGCGCCGTTGTTGGGCGGCGAAAGACTGATCCTGCGCGACATGTCCACCAGACGTATTGTCGGTGCGGCCGCGAAAGGAACCACGGTTAGACCTTAGTGGCTTGCAGCGGGGATAACAAAAGATGGCTTGTTTTCCCCATGCGCTGTCCTGGCTGTGGAGGTTGATGGCTTATTGAGATTGATCTTTTCCGAAACCCTCGGCCCGTATGCAATCTTCACATTCCCCCGCAAAAAAGATCAATTCCCAGCAAAAGGAGAGACTCGAATCTCTTGCGGGCGCCCTGCGACGGGAGAAAAGGTGCATCAAGCACATTACCCCGGCGGGGCGAGGTAGCCAAGGTCGACACTGAGGACCGAGGACCGAGGAGGACCGTGGTCTAGGCAGTGAAAAGCGGCGGTTAACATGTCCACTGGAATCCAGCCACCAAATACTCGGTGAGTAGAAGTAAGAAAGAGGCCACACGCATACCCTTGCGGGAGGCAGAGTCCAAATTTCTCAAAGTGTCATCAAGCTTTCCGCGAGTCTTATCTCCAAAGGGCAGTTTGGATGCTGTGGTCTTTCGCTGCGTCGGAGAGTGAAGGTGTGGCAAAGAAATTATCGAAATCCACCAAAGGAAAACGATAATAATCAACTTCTCGTTTTTCAAACAGGTGCCACTTATAATCTTGCTGATGTGATTTACGCACACCTGAGGGGCCGGGGGAGCATCGGGAACACTTTTTCAGCTATCGTAATTGAACCCGTCCTGTGCTTCAAGGATTTATGTGCAGGCTGAGGGGGTTCATTAGCGAAGGGTAGTTGTAATACCCGAATCATGTCCCTTTGCACCAAACGGAGTTATGTTTCGGCAATGGACAACCGCTGTAATCTGGCTATTGTCTCGTCGTCATCGGATACATCAGCCAAATGCTATAGGGACGAGTTGACCCCGGCGAGCGAGGGCGGACCCTCAGAGCGGTCCGAGGTTCCCCCGGGCGGCTTGTTTAGCATCGCTCATGTCCTGCCCGGCCGATAGCACTCCAACCCCCATAGGCTGAGCGGGCACTACTCGGTCCGGTAACCCGTGCAAAAAACCGTCCCGACACAGTGTGGTGTCCATCACTGTGCTGGACGGATACGGGTGATTTAAGTCTACTGAACCGTGAAGGCCAGTCTGTACATGAGACTGCCCCACGGTCGGGGACAGTCCGGAGGGTGTAGCGAAGCCCGTGTCTGAGCTACGTTTACCCTGACGGCCCTTGTTAGTTTGGCTCCGGCACAGGAGTGTAATTTTTGGTCAGTAACCTTGCCGGAGCGAACCTTTCGTTTAGATGTTCCGCTAAAGCCCCTGTCACACTTGTCCGAATCTATAATTCCGTTCATAAACCGATCTGAAATATTATTAATTCGGACACGTTCGGAGAGAAATGTCAAAAAAAACAGCCAGAAATGAAAATACACCGATCATAATCCGGTCTTATTCCGGATGTAATAAGTTGCTATTCCGATTGCAATCCGTCTATATTCAGAACCTCTCCGATCATCACCGGACATGCCAAACTTTGAAAAATTCATTGATCTCAAGACCGACCGCTTTTATAGCAATTTTGCCGTCTCTGGATCTCCCGCTTAACCGGAATGTATTCGTTATATGATCGTTATATATATGGTATATGTTCGTTTAATATGCGGAATTACATCGTGGTAATGCGGTATATCATCGGATTTAGTGGCCTCCAATTCGGTGCGTCCGTTTTTTGATCGGCATTACAATGGTGTGGGTTCGGAATGAACTAATACATACGGTTATCGATCGTAATCGGAGGCCTGTTCCGTACTCTTCCGTACTTATTCCGCCTTGCAACGAATGGCAACGAATGATTACAATGTATATTCCGTGCATTCCGTGCATATTCCGTGTGTATAACAGGTTCAATAATTTCTCCGAGTTCCTCAGTGCATCACCGAACGTATACACGAGTATATAGCATTGGAAAACCGAGGGAAACCGAGGAAAATCCGTTTGAGTTCAGTTCAAGACGATTAAACACCGATTCCACATTTTTTTTACTCGGAACATGAACGGAGTGACGATTCGGACAAGTGTGACAGGGGCTTTAAATTGGCCAGAGGTGAAGACCTTGTGGGGTCCCCTATATGGCCAACGGAACTGCCAGCGCCCGTAGCCGACAGTGGCTGCGGGTGCCGGACGGGGGACTGGTGAGGTGCAATTATGGTACCACCGTCACAGTCCCCGGAGAACTCAGTCTGTCCCGGGGATATTGTGGTACCCCAGATGTGACAGGACGGGTTCTGTTTAAACGCTTCATATCTCATGAAATAAACAACACTTTATAACTCTACAACTAAACTCTATTAAATTTAACTCTACAAATCGTTTTTACAAGCACACCTACTCGACCTGCCGCTAAGAGAAAAGAGGACGTGCACGATGTGTGCCACGAGGCACTATGGATGGGAGGCCACATGGGGGCGCTATTGTGTAAAATCTTAGCGGTAGAACCTGCCGGTCTAGGGAAATATGCATAAGTAGAAGGCTTTACAGGTAAGTAGAATGTCGTAGACTAAAACAATTAAAACATATACATAGCATATAGCAAATGTCCATGCAGTTGCTGAATTACTAAAGACGCCACTACAAAGCGGTCGAATAAATGGCGTGTGATGTTGCGTATTAAAAGGCTGCCTCCATATGGCCCAGTCTGACCACGGAGCACAGCCAGAGATTGAGAGGGGGCAACCGAAGAACCCAGAAAACGAACCTTGTGGCACAGGAGAAAATCAACTAATAACTCTACTCACATAATGATGCAAGCTGAGAATCGAACCAAGGCCACATTGAGAGGCGAACGCTTTACCCACGTGCCACCTATGCCACCCAACGTCCGACGACACATTATATTTATCACAATCAGATTCTTTTTCAGAACCGAGCTCAAATAGTAAAAACAAGGTTGGACTGTATATACACCTAACATAATGAGAATAAGTCAACTGTACTTACTGCCCGTAAATTTGATGAATGCCTCGTATGTCCAATCAGACCTGAAGAATGTAATGCCCTTGGTCCACAAGCCCATGTCCGCTACGGCGATCCTCCCATCAGAGCACACCGCCACTCCCCTGGCGCCGTCGAAATCCTGCTTATCGCTTCCCCACTTGCCCACTTTCTTCGTCATCTTCCAGATCTCTGTGTTCACCACCAATCTCCCGAGATCGACCACCGTTGGCTGAGTGGCCGACATTAGCCTCATAAAATAGTTCGGAGCAGACGGAGGCGTCGTAGAGCGGTCTCCGAGTTCCTTCAGGTCGGCTTGGAAAATCGGATTGAGAGACAGAAGGTCCTCGTCCGTGGCGCTGGACGCCAGGTCTTCCGAGACGGTCAGGGAGTGCCACATTCTGTCTCGTAGCACCGTGAGACTCTTCGTCTTCTCCTTTAACGTCTTAACCCGCTCAATCTCAGTAGAGTCGATCTCGTCTAGGATGCGTTGCTTGGCGTCCATCACCATACCTACGGCGACCAGTGCTCTATCCGTCACCTCATGCCGGCTTTTCTCAGCAGCTGCGGCTACCAGGTGATTCGTGCTCTTCGCCGCATTCAGTGCACCTTCAACCACGGCCAGTAGTTCCTTCACTTGCGGAAAGAAGCCCCGGAGGGACTCCCTGCATGCCATGGAGGCGGCGTCGATCTCCTGAAACTCGTGTTCCCGGTGCGTCTTGGTGGTACACACGCGGCAGACCAGGTCCTGGCAGGTCTCGCAGTAGAACCAAGTCCTCTCTCCCTCGTGCTTCCTGCACTCCCTGACGCGGCGCTGGGGTAGTGACGCCTGGATTTTCCCGCTAGCTGCAGCCGGAGAAGACCTCCCGCTTTCTCGGATCTTTTCCTCGTGCCTCTGAAAGGCCTCCACGATCCCACTCAACGGGAAGTTGGTCTTCAATCCCGCCACGCCTCCCTCCAGAATCACCGTCTCCTGCCGGCAGACCGGGCAGCTGAGCGTGACGGGGCCCTGGGCGGGCTGGTACTTGAGCAGGCATCCCTCGCAGTAACTATGAAGGCAGTTGAGTATCTTGGGCTGTTCGTACCGGTCGTGGCATATACTGCAGTTCAGGTACTCCTCGCCGAACCTATCCAAGACGGACATGGTGTCGTCCTCACCCTGTGCCATCTCTGAAATCCAAAGAAATGTATCTCAAAGAGCGCCCAAATTAAAACTCTGCCATTCTCCCATCCAAGTAATGTAAACATGGCTTGTATGGCATCAATACAATTTGTATCGGATGCCACATATGGATGGACCTTTTTGCCTAATTCTCGTTAATTAAAAACTTGGATGCGGTGAACCCATCTCTACAACTATAATTTGGACCACAGTGTAAGACAACTTAAAAATGACCTAAAAGGGAGGGATTGTAAATGACTTAAGCAGAATACCTTATCGCTGTGCTAGTGAATATTGGGTGTACCGATGGACAAAACACGACTGCCTAGCGACTCAAGTCTAAACTTTATGCTTTATGCCAGGTTTAATAAAAAAATTGAGTGCAAAGGGTTTGAAGCGTGGGGTATATAGAGTGATTGGATAAGGAGTGATGTGTTTTCCTTAGTTAGGCGAGTAGTGCGTTGGGAGAGGGAGCCCCTGACAGACCCCCAAAAATTCAATATAGTTGTAATCTTGAGTGCAAACCTAATTTATTCATGGACCGAAAGTTTATCGTGTACTGAATAAGATTGTAATACTTAAGAACCATATAATTGGTGCTAAGTCCATTTAAGAAGCTCTTTAATAATTAGTGATAATTACAAGTATAACATTACGAGATCAAGTATAACATTACGAGATCAAGGATAAAACAAGTGTCAATGTATAGCCGATACCTTGCTGGAGCAAAATTCCACACTTAAGAAAGTTTCAGGTAGTGTCATCCCTAATTGAGAAAGGGTCAAAGGTCGTCAGAAATCAATAAACACCATAAAAATCATAACGTTGAGTGCAACTTGCATTTATGTGTATATCAACAGTTTATCATAAACCAATCACTGATCACAAGCTTAAGAACATAATAATATAGTGCAAAGTCTAATTAAGAAGGTCTTTAATGAGTGCTAATTACACGTTTAATCATAATTACAAGTGCAAGGATAAAACAAGTGCCAATGTGTACCTTACACTGTGGTGGAGCAAAAAGTGTCAATTAGGAAAATTCCAAATTGTGCCATTTCTACTTAATAAAAGGGTCAACGGTCACCAGGATTCCGAATGATTGTAATAAAGTCGAGTTTTGTATGCAATCAATAACTTTTATGAATTGACAAACAGCTTGTCAGGGTCCGATACACTTCATGACAGGCCTTCTATTTGCATCGCTGCGACGTGGCGGTCGGAAGATCCATATTCACTTTGTGAATTTGGTCGCTATGAGCAAGACGTACGTACATCGCCTCTGCTGATGTTCTAGGTAGGCCCGTTGACCAACCAATTACTAGGTCGGCTGGCCATAACGGGTGCCTAAAGGGAGGACTTCGATCCTAATGGTAGGGAATTGTGCAGGTTTGCGATTCCGATGGAGGTAGAGTGTGGATTGATGTTCGTGTTAGGAACAAGGTAGGAGATAGTTTACTCTGCACAACCACTGACCACTGTGTCTTGCAAATCGAGAAAAAGAAGGCTTGAAGTGGACGAGGTACCTCACTACCACTCGAACCGTACATGAAAGTTCACAAAATGTCGGTATTCACAAGGAGATATCTGAAATCGGTCATTAGTTGACAAGTACGGACACAAGTTGGAAGTCATAATTTATGGATGATGCAGCATGCACTAACGGGCCGAAGATATCCCGATTTGGGCTGGGTTGTATTTATTTATTTAGCAGATTTATTTATGTATTCATTTATTACATTTCTTTACTCAGGATGTATCTCCAAACAGTTAAAAAAAAATCATTTTCATTTGCATGCAGGGCCCTGCATACGTCATTAAATAAAATAACAGTACATATAAATACAGCTAATATTTACAGACGTACAAGGATGTTTACAGGATTTTAAAACATTGCTACTTAGGTATGTCTGTACAAAGTCCGGATTGAGGCCAATTCTGATTTAGGGGATGGGCGAAAAAAAAGGGAAAAAAAACCCACATTTCGCGCTGGGATTATTTTAACATCACCAAGCCGAGGCGCGGAATTATTTGTAACGAAACTCGATCCGAGGCGGGTTCAGGCTGATGATACCGAGAAGCACACCCACGCATTTCCGGCCTTGCTCGCTGCTGAAAGACATTTCCGACCTTGCTTGTGATGTGTTTATGCGTCATCCGTTTTGAATCTGGGGAAAACTTTGCGTGTATATACGTCCTCCGGCGCGAACTGGTTAAAAACAAGAATAGACAAGGAGTATCCGCGCGGCTCTTTTGAGACATTAATATCTTGAGATATGTACCTTCCTTCCAACACAGTACAACAATACTCTAATGTTGGCATAACGAAACTTACAAATAGTGTGTGTACCCTGTTTTGAGGAACATAATCGCGAATTCTGCTAGCAAAACCTAAACATTTGGTTTGTACATTAATGTTTAACCCAAATATTTACTAACAGAAATTACAGATTTTTAGTTACAAGTCTACTCTTGAGGCGTCAACAAAAGTCGTCAAAGTAAAACCCAAGTTTCTTCTAGCAGAAAATTGACATTTTTAACAACGTTTATTAACAACATGTTTAACAACATTTCTGCTAGCAGAAAATCGGAAAATACGGTCGCCCACTTTTTGAGCATTGTATTTTTTGCTAATAAGAATCCGAGATTTGTAGTTGTCCACTTTTGAGGCATCGAAAATAGTAGTACTGTGTCGCAATTTTAAAAACCTAAAATTGTATTAGCAGAAAATCGGAAAATACGGTTGTCCACTTTTGGCGCTCCATAGCAGGGACTAAATGCTGACTGGCACCTAGGAATCAGATTGTTTTCATCAAGATATCTACATACCGATGAGTGCACCTATCTTTCTAAAATCTTAGAGATAATTGGCAGCATAGAAATAGGCCGATAGTTACGTGTATACTACATTTATCCTTGTGAATTGGTGTTACTATAAAAGCATTTTCCAATCTTTAGGGTATCGCTCACATCTTATAATTATAGACAGATTTAAAATATGAGTTAAAGATTAAATGATATAAGGTGAAGCAATTTTGATAATTTTAACACTAATTCCATCCGGACCTTTTGCTTTCCCAACCGACATGGATGATATTTGCGTTTGAACAAATTCTTCTGTAACATTAAATACCACGCATTCTTCATCAAGAGAAGCATTGATAGAGGCGCCAGTATTGTCATCTATTTTAAGTTCACGTAAAGGGTAATTCCCAGCAGTACGTTTGCCGATTGTTGAAAAGTGATCATTTAATGTTTCACTATCAGCAATGTCGGCGGGATTGTCAATATTTACCCATTTGGGGAAGTAATCGAATTTGTTACAGTTTTCTGTTTATTAGGAAGTACCTCCTGCAGAGTTTTCCACAGCATTTCTTTAATTTTCTTCTATGGCGGATGTGTAGTATTCACTCTAAGATGCGGCTTTTATTAGTTACATTGTGCCACAGGTTTTTGTATGAATCCCAATTTTGTAAGACTGTGCGCTTTGCAACTTTGGTTACACGATCGCGCTGCCGCATAAGTTTAGGAATTTTGCTATGAAGCCACGGTACCGAGGCACAACGTAAAGTAACTTCGTACTTCAATTATGCTTAAGGGGATCGTATACGTTTGGTAATTGGAACCTGGTCCCACTGTTTGTTTCAATCCTATATAGTTATAGATATATACCATAAAACTAACCTGTACAAATTTCATTTCAAAAGGTGGTAGCGATTTTTAGATATTGCCGAAAATCTGGAGCGGTTATGTCCACGCAGGGAGAATAATCTGCATTGGAATACACAATCTGAGAAACGTCACTGCAGTAACGCTTCTCAGATTTCAATTTTTGGGGATACAAAGTGATATCTTTTTCCATAACTGCAGTACTTCGAAGTAAACAGTTTCAAAAAATGCACTATACTATCCAAAGCTGCTGTACTTACAAAGTAAGTTTTTATTGCCATTAATTTTTGGAGTAATTACCAAACGTATACGATTCCTTTAAATGGCCTTTTATTGCAAGATCTTGCAGAGAAAGAAAACAACCCAAAACAAACAACACACGTCTAATAAATATCCTCAATTTGTAAGTATTTGCTTTAAAACAACATACTTCTAATGGCTATAGAAAACTGCCCAACATTCTAAGCTTTCATTTGAGTGGTAATATTGTAGTTCTAAAGATAAAGTCAGGGACACCATTAAGGCTACTTCTACTCCACAATTATGATGTGCGCCTGTACAGATAAAAATGAGGGGTAGACTGATGTGGTGTGTATTGGAGGATAATACCACTCAGACAGACTGAGGTGTGTATTGGTGTAGTATAATTGAGACTACATGAGGTGTGTATTGGTGGATAGTACCAGTTAGACAGACTGAGGTGTGTATTGGTAGATAGTACGAGTCAGACAGACTGAGGTGTGTATTGGTGGATAGTACCAGTCAGAGCTGGTGTGCTTTGTTGGATAATACCAGTCATACATACTGGGGTGGTATTGGGATAGTACCAGTCAGACAAACTGGTGTGCATTTTTTGTATAGTACCAGTCAGGCAGACTGAGGTGTGTATTGGTGGATAGTACCAGTCAGACAGACTGAGGTGTGTATTGATGGTACTATCGACCACTACACGCATCAGTTTGTCTCACTGGTACTATCCACACATACCTCGGTCTGTCTGACTACTACCCACCAATACACACCCGTCTGCCTGACTGGTACTATCCACCGATACACACCTCAGTCTGTTTGACTGGTATTATCCTCTGACCAATACACACCAGCTCTGACTGGTATCTACCAATACACACCCCAGTCTGTCTGACTGGTATTATCCACCAATACACACCTTTCGACTGGGACTATCCACTCATACGTACTCACTGACTGACTGGTACCTTTCACCAATGCACACCTGACTGATACTATCCACCAATACACCACCTCAGTCTGTCTGACTGGTACTATACACACCTCGGTCATTAAGACTGGTACACTCTAAAAAACATCTGGTGAAATTTCACCAGAGTCTGGTTACAATTTCACCAGATTCCTGGTCCGTATACCACCCACTCTTTCCTGGTTAATTTCACCAGGATTTTCTGGTGAATGTACGTCAACCAAAATCCTGGTAAAAAATACCAGGACACAATGTGGTTATTTTCTACCACATTCCTACCACAGAAAAATTAGATTCAGTAGAATGTACAAGTACTTCACGATAAGCCTGAATGCTATACGATAAGCCTAACTACTACACAACTATAACGTTTTAATTACTACAACTTACAACTACTAGTACTAATAACTTGTCGCAGTTTAAATTTATATAACGCTTATCTCCGCCATGATGAAGTCACGGTTTCACCAAAAATATTTCGTGCTAAAATACAAAAAAGAGATTTCATAAACAATTGTTTTTTTCTTATGTTTGCAAGAGTCAAAATGTTATCATTGATTCGTGAGAAAAATTACATATTTCGGTCAAGAAAGTGCATTTTTAGACTAAACGCCATAATTTAACATGATTTTTGTGAGCACAAGTTTCGTGAGTTCTGATTGGTCAGTTGGAAGACGGCCACGTCACAGAATTTCACCAGATTTATGTTGAATTAATTTACCTAAAACCAGGATGATAATAAACATGGTTTGATCATAACCAGTATCATGTTGATATTTTTGGTGATAACCAGTATAATGTTAATATATGGTTTTTTTGTGGAACTTTTCACCAGACATTTTTTAGAGTGTACTATCCACCAATACACACCTCAGCCTGTCTGACTGATATTATCCACCAATACAAACATTTGACTGATACTATCCACCAATACACCCCACCTCAGTCTGTTTGACTGGTACTATCCACCAATACAAACCTCAGTCTGTCAGACTAGTATTATCCACAAATACACGTACACACCACCTCAGTCTATCCCAAACTGTTACCTGTATTGATGCGCCGCACACAGCATGATAATGTTGGGGTAGACGTAGCCTTAACCAGTTCGCGCCAGGATTATTTTCAAGTTACCGAGCCCACTGGCGTAATTGATAATGCAACTACATGTACTACAAGATGCCAACACTTAGTTTATTAGCACCGTTATTTAAATGTTTTTGCCAACATTTTGTCGCTTAGGGCATTTTTTTCTCTCTGCAGTCAGGTCGTAATATTACGTCAACCGCTACCTGCCATAAATGCTGACGCGTGTATATTCGTCATCCGCGTGGAACTACACCCATTGCTGGGACATTGTACGCGGTAATATATACAAATATTTGCAAGCCCAGCTGAAAAGCACCCTTTCAAGTATTTTAAAGGAGACTAAGAAACAATAATTTGAAAATTTAAATGCCAAGAAATTACTGGACTCAGCTGATAATGTATAGGCTGTATGAATTCAATGGAGACAGGGTGTTGAATAGGTCTAATCACTGAAACGTGATACCACAATATAGGGTATATACACGTCCACCGCGTCAACGAAGCATGCTTGGCAACGTCGACGTATATTAACGTCCACCGCGTGTATGCCATACATATCAGTCGTGTAAACCCGTCCTCTGCAGCGCTAGCGGGTAACTTTTGGCGTAAATACACGCAACAACTGAGGAAAAAACAGCAACAACTGAGGAAACTTCGGTAACGTCCTCCGCGGAATTAAACTGCTGTGCCTGACGAATTAACGCGTCATCCGTGGCTAGTAAACGATTTCAATGGCCTTGTTCGGGACGCGTTTATTCGCCATCCGTTTTGAATCTCGGAAAAATTGGGCGTGTATATACGTCATTCAGCGCGAATTGGTTAATGGTGTTCCTGACTTTACCATTAGAGCAACAACTATATAATTATTACCACTCAAAATAAAGTTTAGAATGTTGGGCAGTTTTCCATAGCCATTAGAAGCATGTTGTTTTTCAGCAAATACTTACACATTTTTAATATTGACTAGACGTATTTTTTTGATTTTTTTCTTGCAATAAAAGGCCATTTAATGATTGGCCTATATCGAGGATTTAAACCATTAAACATTATAACCATTACAATCAATTCTTCATACGTGAATTATGCAGAAATGTGAGTTCGTGGGTCTATGTACAATATAAAGTTCAAAAGCAGTTGATACATTTGATTTTGATCTGTCGCGACAATTCTCGTGTAACAAAAATCTAAAGTAATGGCCGTTATCATCCAAGGGATGATTTCGGTGCAAAACAAATGCTTGCAATGAATTCTGAATCATGAAAAAAAAAAATATTTTGACCCCTCACAAGCTGTTTAAGGCAGAATTAAACATTTACATTTTTTCCTTTATAAGGTTTCAGGTACCCCAACTTTCAGCAGCTGTCACGGGTTGCCCTAGGGGAGCTGGATTTAAACTTTTTGAAATGTGTTAGTAGACACCTTTACAAAGACATTGGTGAAGAAATTTCTTGGTAAGGAATTTATTCCCAGATTTGCCAGAAATCTGATAATATTCCCTGACTATGAGGCTTTGTCGATGAGTGTAGTATATCTACAGTACAACCAGAGACAGGTAGTGTGATTTCCAATGCAGGATCTCTATTTGCGTAAATTCACTGCTGTAATATATTTTCAAGGGGTCACGTACATGAATCCTTACTAACTTACTAACTAGTATAGTCTAATTTGGAGTTTACAATTTAATTGTAATTGATGAAACCTCACTAAGAAACTTGCTAACTATATACATGTTATTTACTCCCAAATTCAACCTCTTCCGAAAAAAAAGTGTTCAATAGTGTTCAATACATAGACTACGTCTTATGTCAATCAATTTCAAAGTGTTCAATACATTAATCTGATGTGTGCTTGACTGAAGCACTTAATCATACTTAATATACTTAATATACTTAACATAAATTTGAAATTGATAGACGAATTTGAACTGTTTTGGCAAAAATTCTCAACCCGGTGCTAAAAAGGGGTGGCCAAACGTTAAAATTAAATGATAAATTACTGAATTGGTTCGGTTAAGGCGAGTGTGATTTGTTTTCTCGGACTAATATGAGAGTTGATGATTTTGAACGAAAAATTGCCGGAAAAACCTATATTTGCTGATTGCTTACAGAGTAATTGGAAGGTGGTTGTAAAATTGCCTGCCATGACAAAAATCACCAATTGCACATCCACATTTGCTAATTAATTATCTAACCTTTGCTGATGAGCTTAACGGCTGATGAGCCGAAATTCGCTATGTAAAAACGTACTCAAGGAATTAACGACAACAGTTGTAACTGGTACACGTGATGCCCACTCGGTAGTCAAACCGTTTGCAGCACCCCTTGTGGTCCCATTGTGCTACGGCGTCTTTGATCGTGTGACGTGCTTGAATGACGTTCGAATAAAGGGGGTGGATTTGGTTCAAGTTAAGGGTTGTTGTTGCTCACTCAATCAGATATTCATTGGGTTTTCTATAATCTGCAGGCTCAAAGGTGCCTGCTTGTTATAGATGTATTTCTGACGATAAGAGCAATTCTGAAAAGATTTGAAGTACATGTACGTGTACCTACAACCAACGCATTTGTTGATAATCTATATAATAATACGCTACTCTCTGTCTGTGTGTCTGTGCGCGCTTTTTCGTCCCCTTCCCGGGGTCGTGCGGCGTTCAGACTCGGTGGGTGGGTCCGGCTCGGTCCCCGCGAGAACCAGTTTGCATTCGCTAGGGCGTACGAGGTCAAAGGTCATCTAGGGGTCACCTTTTTGAAGTTGGTCGGATCGTGCTTAAACTCGGTGATCGCAATGCTCGATGCGAAATAAAACGGGTTAGCGTTTTTCGGGTCTTCCGGGGTCAAAGGTCGTCTAAGGGTCGAATTTTCAAAGTTTGTCCTATCGGGCTAATGGACTGGGAAAAAAATTCTAACCCGGGAGGTCATTCAGGGGGTGAAACATCCCTTCAAAATAATGGTTTGGGCCAAAAGCCATAGAGTTGTGCAGACAAATCGAAATCTGATCCCTTTGTGTTTAGCCGCTGTCAAAAAAAGTCTCTGACATCTCTTTGAGCGGCCTTGGTAGAGAACAAACACAGCTGTTATCAATCGCCACCCAGATATCCCCTGGGGGGTAGTTAGAGCTGTTGGTCGTTGTTATCATGTATCATATGGCTGTTTCATGTCTGTATTGCGCAATACTGATTTCAATGTTTACATGCTTGCAATGGATGTCCTTAAAAAAATACATAAAATAGCCAGAATGTTTAAATCTTTGATATATTTACCAGCACCAGTGTTTTCACACGGACAGCTATATGTAGCATTCTCGCGAGCTCGGGCATTTCATGACATATATGTGAAAGTAGAACCAACCAACTCACAAGGCTTCATGAACAATACTTTGGTTACAACCAATGTAATCTATCCTGAAGTCTTGCAAATGTAATTATTGCATCATCAAATATGTCATACATCTCCCACAAATATCTCCCATTTTAAAGGTATCATTAACCATATTTGTGAATGTGTTTCTTTCAACATTTTTATTTGGCACCTCCATGATAGAGTCAACATGTATCCACAATCCCCATCCATCCAGGGAAGTAGCTACAAACCCGAGAACCGACAAACCCCGGGTGACCGCCTAGTAGTAAAGGAAGGTCGTACAGGCATACCCTCGACTCACAAGCAACATGCAGACATGTGTCTCAGTCTAGGTTTAACAACTGATTAGGTATATTTAGGCCTACTCACTAGGGAGAACAAAAGCTTCGAATGGATTCTTCTACCTCGCAGAGCGTTAGTAAAGCTTGATCAGTAAAAGCTATTAGAATTTATCCACCGTGCGTCAAGTTTGCAAAATGAGCCTTTTTAATATTAGCTTTTGACTATTCAACGACGGGTATTACTGCACTCCATACTCAGTGTTCTCCTAAAGAAATCTTCAACAACAACAACCCACGACGTGCTTAATTTCGATCGAGTGAAGTACTATACTCGACCACTGAGCCAGCCGTTGTGGGCTGGCTGGCTGGTACGAATCAGTTAAAGCTGGCTTTTTTTATTTCCACAAAGAAACTGACTGCAGCGTGGTTCGAGCTTGAAACCTCCGAGCTGTGGTTCCAGTGCTTTAACGACTGAGCTATACCCATCCCTATGCTGGCGGTGACCCATATCTGCAACAAGTCGCAATATGTTAGCAACATTATCAACGCTGCAAACCGGGAAAGTCAAACGGAAATCAATCAGGCTCATATCTTGCTTCATATGTAACAACCGTATAACAGGCATGCGCCTATACGTCATTATTATTCCTGCTTATTTGGGCCGCCAACTAAACATTCCAAATACCCTCACAACTCGGTTAAAGGGTAAACAGCTCAATGCTTCGATTTTGGCACAATCGGCTAAATCAGACTATAAACTCGTGGTACCCATGTATTCCTGCGTGGGGAGAAGCAATGAATGACGTAGTAACCACAGGCTGGACTCGAACCCAAGACCTGCATAATTACCCGCAGACCACTAGGCCATGGCACACGCCACGTCACACGTTTACGTGGTTTTCTACTATTCTTATAGGCGGCACAGTACCCCTTTAATTTTTGCTGGGATATGATCGCGGGACAATTCTTTTATGAATAGAAAATGACCTTGCGAAGTTGAGCCTTGACCTAAACAAACTAAAGTAAAGATCGAACGTACTATATGCAGTAAGTGTAGATTTAAAGGTATATGATACATCATTTGCAGATATCGAAAACATGTATTACCGAATTATTAAGAAATATTTTACTTATTGGAAAGTAAATAATAATTATAGGCATCCAACAAAATGATTGCGCTAGATATTCTGTAATTTTTCCCCACCCCAAAAAATATAAAATAAAATTCTCGATTGCCGTCCGGCGATCACGAAAAAAAACCACCAATAAGATAAGAAAACTGAATAACCATAATTATGAAGCAATATATTGGGCTGAGAGAACCCTCCCCCCCCCCCCCCCTTCCCCTTCTTTGTAGTGGTCATTGTGCTTGCAGAATGTTGTGGTTTCTTTTGAGGTTTAGGGAGTTTAGGGAGTGTATTAGCTATGGGGGACTAAGGGGGGAGTACTAGCTCGGTCCCATATCATGCTGGGTATAATAATAACTGCCCGACGCCGGTTGAAAAACAAATGTTTTTAGTGCTTTTCTCGGGATCCATGATTGTTAAACTTCGGAAAGGTCAGTTAAACGATATTTACTATAAAATACAACCCCCAAAATCCAGCCATTCATGATAATTCAAGCAATTACCAATGGTGTATACTACCTTTAAAGCATAGGCTATCAACGGGAAACGAACACTGTGTCGTTGGTTTCTTTTTGTATTTGTATTTTTACAAAAACAGCTTATACGTACGTACGATTGTATATTGTACCAACTGGCATTGTCCCTATAGCAAGTATAAATTAACGCCTTAACTATAGACAAAACTTTAGTTGCGACGATGTGGCGTACAAGTAGTAATTGTCTGGTTCTAAATACGGATTATTTTGTATAGACGATGTGCGAGTCTGTTTACATCTGGAGGCCTATTCAAATGTGACCGGTATGCGCACGCATTATTGCTTAAAAATGACGTCGCAGGTCAACAATTTAAAGGTTACCCAACCAAATCTTATGCAAAACATGATGCGTGCGCTTAGCCGTGCACGTTTGAATTGAATGTATTGTGCAGGGGTGCGATCAGGTAAGCCCCCGCAGTTTGATTTAGTTCTGACGTCATACTCTTACCCCTGCTCGTGGAGCATAGCTAGTCATGGGTCCGGGCGGCGATATTTTTTTCTGCAGGTAGGTTGGTACATTAGCCAATCAGAACACAGATGGTGTTGACGTGTCATCGATGATGTTAAAGTTGTCTGGGACAACCCTAACCCTAACCCCAACCCCCAACCCCCTAACCCCTAACCCCTAACCCCTAACCCCTAACCCCTAACCCCTAACCCCTAACCCCTAACCCCTAACCCTAACCCCTAACCCCTAACCCCTAACCCCTAACCCCTAACCCCTAAACCTTAACCCTAGTCAGATCCAAGACAACTCTAACATCATCGATGACGTCAACACCATCTGTGTTCTGATTGGGTAATAAATGTACACTATGTACCAACCTACCTGCAGAACAAATTATCGCGCCCGGTCGGTAGAATACGTCACATGCATGCATTATTCATTATAATCCTCATATGAATATGAAGCGAGAATGGGACGGAAGAGAACCCCCCCCCCCCCCCCCCCCCCCCCCCCCACCTAACCCTAACCCCCCAACCCCCAACCCCCCTAACCCTAACCCCTAACCCCCCAACCCCCAACCCCTAACCCCTAACCCCTAACCCCTAACCCCTAACCCCTCAACCCTCAACCCTAAACCCTAAACCCTAAACCCTAAACCCTAACCCTAGTCAGATCCAAGACAACTCTAACATCATCGATGACGTCAACACCATCTGTGTTCTGATTGGGTAATAAATGTACACTATGTA